>MU157824.1:964004-1505591 GCA_015657495.1 Crepidotus variabilis | reverse complement strand
GCTACCACTCGTGATTCGAACGCGTTGAGCTTCAGAAGTTCAGATTTGACGTTCTTAATACCTAAACCTTTTCGCGGTCGCTTTTACGTCCTAAGGCCGCTGTACATTGGGTGTTTGCGATTTCCGAGTTATTGGCTAATTTTTGGGCCGGGGTTCTGTCGATTGTAGGCATTTCATTCATGAAATAAGATTGCTTCAAGTGATTACAGAACTATCTTTAAAATCATCACAAAGCCAATCCCCAGAACCGACATGCTATGCCAATTGGACGCCGTTACTGTATAAGGCCTGCCAAACATTCAAACACTTAACATCTCTTCGTGTCAGTCTCGATTACTCCTGTCTGCTTGAATCGAGAGCATGGCTTGGATGCAAACGGAAAATCCCACTTGAACATCTATCCAGGCATCAGGATGAATTAAAGTGGCAAGTCGACCAATCTTGTCCGGGTGCCATCGTTTCAGATCCGCCCTCCATGCACTCCCGAGCTCGTCAGGATATTTCTTCTGAAAGTATCTTTTCACGTCCGCCACCGTCAAGTCCTCAATCCGTTCTACAGACCGGAAAACTGGCCACGGAATTTGACACGCAGCGAGTCCCTGAAAGTGAGTGTCTTTCGGAACCAGCATTTCCTGCCATTTACGCTCGTGTAGGGTGAACCACTCCTTTGGCTCGCGCGAGGACCTTCCGTCACGAGCTTCGGCGATATCTTTGCGTAGACTCCGCAAACATGCATCGAATTCATCACGAAGCTTGGAGATTTCCCTCGAGTGGCACCGGTCTTGTTCTTTCAACCTTAGTTTGTAATCGCGGATACGCCCCTGATAATCGGCTCTGATCTGACTCAGCTCGCAAGAATGACGTTCCCCTATCGTCCCCAGCTGTGCCTCAAGACGAGCGATCTGCTGCGCATCAAACGCTGCCTTCGTCCGTAAATCCATCTCTTTGGACTTAAATTCATCCTGAAGATGTTCAAGTCCCGCTTGGTATGCTCGACATTGGACTTCAAGGGTGCGAGCAGCCCTTATCACGTCCACCAAATGGTTCTCCGCAGCAATTCTGTCTTTGTCTGCTTTCTCCTTCAAGGCATTTGTTACACGGACGTTCTCTTCCATCTCCTGACATCGCTGCTGCCACAGAGAACGGTCTGGTTCTGAAGTGGATACATGTTCATAATTATAAGGTCGATAGCGGCCTCCTGTTCTGTGGGTTCGTGGTATCATGCTGGCGATGAAGGAACTTTAGTCGATTAGGACATTCAGTCTATATACCACCCATCTTCAATCAAGCTACATTATATACGAGTTCAAAGTAAAATCTTTTTAGATTCAAAATAATCGGCCGTGTATAATCTGGGCTTACTTTGAATAAATTTCCCTTTCACGGCCGCGTCTTCTATGAAGCTATCAAAGTGGTACTTTGAATAAAGCTCCCTGAGAATTTCAAAGTAAAGCCTTAGTGGCGCAACACTTTCAATGCTAGTGATTGAGGTTTCCCAAACTCCCAAAACTAACATGATTCACGCATGCTATTACGAGTAGGCTTACTTTGAATCAACCCAGACCATTGTTAATGAAAGATCGCCTTTACGCCTTACGGCTAACTGGATAATTATTAGAATTAATCCCACGCTCCAAAATAGGACGAGAAGGTGGTGTTTACCTGGCCAAATAAGGAGAATAATCAAAATAAAGGCCAGAAAGAGCTCAAAATTGGATCCAATAGTATCAGCCATCATTTGTGGGCTTTATTTAAATCATCTTCAGTGTAAAGTAGACTGTCTATGAGGACTATGTTTAGAACATCTTTCGCATTTCTAACTGATAAGAGATAGGACATTACGGAAAACCCGGTCCAGTGCATGGAGAACATCTCACTTTATGGTGGTTTGGCTGTCTTTGGTGGCTTTGTCTTGTTCGAGTACGTTGAAATGAAGCCTTTTTTGAAGAACTTGTCCTGACTATATCTTGTAGCACACAAAAGATCCTCCAACATGCCCGCCTGGCTGAACAAGGATTAATAAAAGCAGACCCGATCAAAGAATCAGTCAGCTTAGAACTCGACATGATCAACATTTTGTATGTTTGCTTTTCTCATTATGCTTTTCGTGTACCTGACTTTGTCTGTAGTATTCGACTTGTGACAATTCTAGGCATGCGCAGTGACAGGAAGAAGTAACTTAATTCTGGCTCTCAGAATATCTCCAATCATATCGAATATTTTACTCGATGTAGTAATAATATAAACGTCTGAGTTGTAACTACGAAGCCGACTTACCCAGACTCTCAAGGATCTGCACAAAACCCCCTGGATCTAGAATGTCTGTTCCACCATACGTGACACGCTTGCCGGACTTGCTCGCCCATTCTTGCAAATTCCCGTATTCGACATAGCCAGCTCCTCCAACCATGAACACCATTCCCTCGTTGAACGCCATTCGTTTGCCTCTAATCATACCACTACCACCAGGAGCGCCCGGCATGCCTACATTAGCGTTACGCGGTGCCCGTGGATCAAGGAAAAGGTAATCATCCGTTTCTTGTAAAGATTGATTGGAAGCTGCTGAGGAGTCCATGAGTGCCTCAAGGAGACGAGTAACAGGGAAGAGCTTGTTTGTTGGAAGGAAGTTCTTGACGCCCGAAATCAAGGTATCGAAACGACCATCTTTGAGGCGGTCTGTAAGCTATTGGAGCCGAGTTTAGCGAACTAAAAGAGGCTAGAAAAAAGCTACTACGAACCCTGTTACCAAGAGCACTAAACCCTTTAAACAAGTCTGCCTGACCAGCGCCGAGACTGGGCGTGCCAGAACCTCCAACCGAGCCCCCGCTTATAGAAGATGTCATCCGAGATATTTCCCTTGTCCTTCGTACGTAGTCAAAAGCAGCGACATTGGCATCAGCAGACTTTAGTTCTTTCTCAAGTTCATTGATATCATCCTTTGAGATTGTGTTATCTTGTGCCGAGAGATAGAAGACGAGGACGATGCGGAGCTTGTCATTAGGGGTCAGCTCGCCATCTGCGCGTGGTGCACGCAAGAATTCGAGAATAGTTGCCGTGGTCTACAAACGAAGAAAGTCAATTTCCAAAGTCGGAAAACGAAGTTGAGGGCCTACTTGACGAGAAATGGCTTCTTCGGTGCTGAACAATTCATCAAGAGCTCGTTTCTTGATTTGTTCCAGTAGAGCAGCGGCAATGTTCATGTGCGTGTCAATGGTAGCTTTCCTGGCGGTTAATTCTGGCAATTGCGTAATAGCTGTCTTCAAGTGGGCAGCATTTGCCGTCAGATCCCTAGAGAATGCTTCAGATTTACCAATTCATAATATACGACGAGGGAACGTACAGTTGGGCAACATCAGTCACATCGCTGACACCCGTGCTCCTCGTAATTTCAGCAGCATCTGCCTTATACTTGTTCAACTCCGAGTCAATCTCCTCAGCCACTTGCGGGAACGGATTGGCAGCATTGGCCGCCCAGAAGAAGTCTTTTGAGTCGAGATCATAGGATTTCTTAGCTTCCTTCGCAGGAGCAACGGTGACACGATTTAGTTTGAAATCTAGACAATCCGAGATAAGTGCTTGATATGTCCATCCGTGGGTTAGAAGAGAGACAAGATCGATGTTTCGGTCCAGGATAAGGAGCACTAGAACGACAGTAAGTATGACCAGAGAAGATGTACAAAGCGGAACTCACGAGGTCGTTGAAGTGTAGAAAGCCCAGTCGAGTCTTGTGAGAAAAGATTTGTTGTCGAGTTGTGTGTCCGTGATGATGACAAGATAGCGTCGCGAATCTTTGTCTCGAGCTTCTTGGCGATCATTTCAGCAGCGTTGCCTCTTGGTGCTCTGATGAATGGGACATAACCTAAAAAGTGAGGATAAGTCAAAATGTCTATGCTAGATTGTCTATATGATTACCGGCAGTGGCAACAGCACTGAACAGACCGCTTGCTATCCTTTCGATCTCTTCTTCAATTATTTGTTCCGTAGATGAGGGTGAATTCAAAACGAAGTAGGTTGAAGGGGGCGGAGCATTTGGGTTTGGAGGAGTTGGTGAGTTTATCGAAGGAGCTGGCGTTGGAGGTGGTAGTAGAGAAAAGAGTGAAGGAGAGGGTGCAATGAACGAAAGATATTGATCCACAACCTGGCCAATGTAAATAGACATGCATTTGCATTGAAATATTGAATCACCTGTTCCACGTTATCTGAAGATCCATCCTGTGCTACCGAAGATGCTAGTTCCTCCAGGAGAGCCCGGGGTAGAGGTTCGACGAAATTCAGATGGAAAGATTCGTAGAGCCCTTTCTGAAGGTCTTGAGCTATCCGTTGCACGTTGACCAACGTCGGTGAAACAAAGTAGACAGCAGGTACATCTGGCAGAGCAGGCCTCAGGGAATGGAGCTGCCTGAATATATTTCTGGTGAGTTGATTTGCGCTGTGAGGGACCTAAAACGTACACGTGGAGCGTCACCCCAGCGTCGCGTAGGTCCTGAACGCGCAGGACGGTTGCCAGGACGTCTTTGGTTTGCTGATCGAGAACAAGTACTTTCCACACTGGCGGTCCAGTAATTGGAGGTGTGTTGACTCCAGAAGTACCCTTAAGTGGACCCGATGGTGTAAGTTCTGGTGGCTGATTTAGGTTCAGTAAAGTTAACAAGGCATTTGTCTGTGCTTGCTGCAGCGACGTGGGTGCTGCTGGCTGGTAGATTCATAAGTAATCAGTCACTGAGGGTTTGACTGTCCCATACCTGTCGTAAACTGCTCGCCATAGTGAATTCAAGTCCAATCTGGAGTTTCGAGAACTTAGAGGCGTAAACCTGCAATTCCACTGCGCACTCCGTAGTCACGTGCTACTACTAGCCGAACCACTTCGCGAATCAGTGACTGAGCGCGCCTTTTCCTCATCGGATTCTAATTTCTCTGATCGCGTTTCGTCCGAGATACAAGCCAATATTAACTCAAGGCAAGGTGCGCTGAAAATTTACACCTGAAGTATTGCCCTGTGTCAAATTTGGTATATGATCAGAGACACGCTGCAGTCTATTTAGGGGCAAGGTCTTCTTTCTTCCGATTATCTTGAGGGCAACGCCGCAACGAAGTTCTGAGTTTTTGTAAATCTCTGTAAATGCGTATCTGAGCATGGAGTTTTTCTCTCGATTAACGGTCTTCATGAAAGATCTTGGCGGAAATCAATCGGTAGGAAGATGCGGTAACGTTGTTGTCCCCTGGGAGACAACGTGGTCTTCATCGCAGTCTATTGCGGGCCGCTTAACTTTGTTTTCTTCTTTGCACGCCCTTCCATTGTCCAATCCATTATCGTTCTCTTTGGTGAAAGGCAAGCTGTACGATCACCACCTTTGGAGCCCTGACCCAGCGGGAAGGCGCGTCTAATCAGGTTAGTTTCCTTTTATGGTAACATGTTCATGGTTCGAAAAGTTGATGTCGTTGTTCAATGAGGCCCATCAGTGTTCCTCTCCTTCTCCTCACTCCTCGATATCCACATTGCAGGGATACCCCCTTCTGACCTTTCAAGGTCGGTAAGGATGCCTAGAAATGACCCTCACGAACTTGTGTACTATCTATTGCCACGACATTCAACGGGAACACAACTTCCAGCTACGACCCCAATGACGACAACAAACGGACAGGCTCCAACTCAAGGAGCACCAATTCCGAACTCAAATTCTACACAGAATAGTTCTCCTCCGACCCCAGTATCAGGATCGTCCTTTCCTTCAAGCAGTGGAGGTCTCGGAGGAGCAAGCGTCTTCACGACCTCAATCCCGGTCACAACTATTACGCAACCCAGCACGACCTTCACGTCTTTTTCACAATCCATTGTAACACAACTGCCCTCATCAACACCCCTCTCAGTATCCAGCTCGAATACCGCATCTGCCTCCTTCAGTACCTCATCCACGGACAGCCGTCTCGTGCCCATATGCCCTGGTGGAGGAATCGATGCTGCTGCTGCCGGCATGTTGGCCACTATAATCGTTCCCAGTGTCATCGGTTTGATTTTATGGGTATGCCCAATATTTCACCTTCGCCCATCGTATTATCGGGAATTAATTTTCTGTGACCAGCTCATATTTGCTATTGTCAGACCAAAGTTCCGACAAATATACGCGTTGAGGGAATGGTTCGTCCAACCAGAGTACGTTTTTCCATGTGAAATCTGCCCCGACGCGTTTGATCGACGATTCTATTAGTTTGCGACCAAAGCCGCTTGGTTCAGGTTTTTTCGCGTTCCTCTTCCCCAATGTCAAACTGGTCCCACCTATTCCTGATGATGTATCGAACGCAGGACGAAGTAGTGCTCAGGATGCAGAACTATTCCCGTCAGACGAGCAACTCAGCCAAAGAACCCTCTGGGTTGCCTTGATGATTGCTCTTGGGTGGTCGATCCTGGCATTGGGAGGAGCTCTTCCTCTGTACCTGGTTAATACCCCTTGCAATTCCCAACTTCCCACCGGTGCTGCTTTTGGAGGGGGATACTCTACTCTCACAGACCTCAGCTTGCTTCGACTATTGCGCTTATTCGACTCAGGCGAAATATCGACAAAGAACCTCTCAGTCCTCCAAACTCGTGCCGACTCTGATTCCGATCCATTCAACGCTCGTACCCGGATTATTGTGCTTACAGTCATTGTTCTTGTTCTTGGCCTTATACCCGCCTTGATCAAAATTCTCAAGGAATTCAATGCAACCGCCGCCTTTCGTCAGAGATGGTTGGAGTACAAGTGCGACGGCAAGGATTTAGCTTGGCTCAGTGCAAGGAAAGCTCCAGGTTTCCAGACTTGGGGTGAAAAGCAGCTCAAGGACTACTTAGTGAAGATAGGGCTCAGCTCTACTCCAGTAGACTCGTCCAGGCGTGATGCGAACTCAGGAGGTGTACGCCCAAGAAACGGAGAACGCGGCGTGAGGCAACGAACTGAAGAACAACCACTCAATCAACGAGAAGATGATCACGCAGAAATCGATGTCCAGAGTCTCTTCTCTATTGGGTACGAACCTCCCTCGTTTGTTCAGCATTTCGTACTTACCAAGCATTCAGAAACACCCAACGTATTGCGCTTCTCATTGATGAACGTGATGAAATTCTAGAGAATCTCGAGATAGCTGAAACCAAATATATCAGCTCATTCCGGGTGACGACACCAGAACCATCTGTCGCGGACTTCCCGCCTATTCCACCCCCTCCAGCTGACCCAACTCGACCGTACATCAGCCGTCCGCTCCCTCTGCTCCCGCAACCTCGTAGACAAAGGTCACGGAGCCACCTGAACCGTGCTTATGGCGCGTCGTCACTTGCTCCTACCTCTTTTGTGGCGCCATCTTCGTATTACAAACTACGAGGCTTGAGAGCAGTCAATGGTGGCCACTTCGCCGACTCACACTTAGATAGACATCAAAGCTTGACGGACTCTATTGCCTCACGTGTCGTTGGTAGCAGGTTCATGGAGGTCAACCGCAACTCTGCAGCCTACGGTCGACTTCCATTGGGAAGTCATGTTGCCGTTGAGAAAAATGGAGAGCTAGGGCCTGTTATACACGACAGTGATAGCTGGCTGCCACCAATCCCCGACCCAAGATTACATGGGCCTAATTACGCGTTCAGTTCGTTTGACGATATGCCAGTTGATGAGATGGGAGTGGTTCAGCCAATCGAGGAGAAAGATGAATGGGTAGATGTGTCAACGAGCCATCCAGAGGACATTCAGTCTGATTTCAATGGTTTCCCCCCAGACCATCCTGGACCATCCTCATTCATGCGAAGGCCTCGACGCCAAGGTGATACACCCCCGTCCACGAGAAGATCCACATTTCCTCTCCGTAATGACTTCGAAGATCCCGATTCTGTTCCTCCCCCACATATGCGACTTCAGCCTGCTCAGCCGTTCGTTCGACCATTAGAAGGGCTTCAGTTTGATGATCTGGGTCATGTTTATACTGAAATCACTCAATGGCGATCGAGGTTGAAGGTCATAAACGCAGAGATCAACGAGTGCCAGAAGACCTGCTATAACGATATCGCCAACGGTACGGGTATCTATGGGTGGTTGTTAGTTGGCCGAGGGTTGAGATTTATCCCTGGGGTGGAAATAATTGAAGGTCGAGCTAAGGAAGATATTCGATGGGATGTTCTGCAGAATGAGCGAAACTGGTGGGACACCGCCGTCATGTGGGCAGTGATTCTTACCGTCATTGTTGGCCTTGCAGCCGCACGTAAGTTCGCAATATTGAATATCGTAAATGATCATATGCTGAATATCAAACACTAGTCACAGCCGCGGCAGGACTCGCACTGGCACCTGCTCCCGACGTTGCCCATTATCTATCGTTCCTGCAGCCCCTTTTGACCGCAGAACCTGTAGCGGCGGGCCTTGCAACTATTCTTGCACCAGCTGTTGGTGCAACGCTCTTCATTGTGATTGGGTTGGGTATAATTCATTGTAAGGTTCTTGATGTCCATCACTCACTCGTACTAATTTTGTGCTTGGTAGGGGTTGGGACAATCCACGGCGCTACCTCAGTTTCTGGTAGCCAGTTACAAATCTTTAAGATCACTTTCTTCGTTCTCAGTGCAGTTGGGACACTATGGCTTGTTGCCATTGGAGCCCTCCTATTCTCGATGCAGGCCCTCAATACTGATTCTGGTGCCACCAAATCTCTTGCAAATGGCACAATTTATATGAGCATCCTCGCTCTAGCCCTCATTATCAACGTTGCCATCATCTTTCCCGCCCTCCTTCTGTTGCAACCGTTACGTTTTTGGCGAGTCACAAAAGCCGAAAGAGAAGCAGTTACCCCACGACAGCGTTTCCGAGGTGTGTAAAGTCCATCTCGATTAGTTTACTAGAGTCTAATCGTACTGCAGCCGTATACCCCCGTACTTATAACCCTTCGTTCGCTATTGGAGCCTGCATCCTCGCCATTGTATTTGCCTCGACATTTGCACTCATATTCCCCTTAATTGCACCTGCTGTGGTCATTTTACTTCTCCTAACTTTAATCGGTAAGCCGTTTTTCACTACGAACCTTGAACACTTTGACTAACCAACATCGCCAGCTCACCGGTTTCTTGTCGGATATGTGTATGCACGAACCCACTCGCAAACAGGCGGCCTCTTGCAACTGTGGCTGCTTCGTCGTTTTGCGACCTTGCTTTCTTTCCAACCTATCCTTCTAGGATTAATTTTCCTCTCCCGTCGCTTCTGGATTGAAGGGGCCATTCTCATTGGTGCCGGAGTTTTCGTTATTGCATTTGTTGAAATGTACACCAATGCGAAGACACGACTCCCAAGTCGCCATTCTTTGAGTCCTATCACACAAAATTCGTTGGAGAGGTTCCATTCTAGTGCCGACCGCTACCTGAATACAGGGTCTGAGACCAGCAGTAGTAGTGTCTTCGGGCCCAGGATCCGTGGCTCGATGGCATCTGTCCTTGAGATGATGAGTATCACACTTGCGGTTATGCCAACCTCCTCCACTTACAAAGGCCCCGTACCTCTTTGTAAGTCAACTCGATATATCTATTTAGCCAAACGTTAATTGTTGTTTCAGCCACTGAAAATCTCGACGATCTGACAGCCACCGAACGAGCTGCAAGAACACACCCTGACGCACCACCTCATCTCCCACCTCTCCCATTCGCTGACCATGCTGAAGAAATGTCCGGCATTCTTTACGCTCCGGAATTAATTGCCCCTCCCCCAATCATTTGGCTACCTAACGATTCCGCCGGGGTCGCACGCTCCGAAGCTGTTGACCTGCAGAAGTACCACGATCTGCAAGTGACCCTTGACGTTCGCGCAAAGCAAGATGTTATGCCCAGACGCTCCTCGGAAACCTCACGGCGACGGACCGACTCGTGATAGAACTTGGAGTTGGTGGACATGCGCTCTCGATATTTTGCCTTTGATCTAGAACAGTCCGTTAATTGTACAATCTTCGAACTCGTGTTGAGATCTATGGATTATTTGCTCGACCTGGACCATGTGTAGTAATTACCGGTACCCTTATTCACGTTAGACGCGTTTCAACTTACATTCCTGGACCTCGAGGGATATCTGGCGGACCCTACTGCTTCTGACGTCATGTTTTCGACCTGATGGAGGAGGGTCTCGACCTTGCCTGATGCGGTAGTGGTCATATTCGATGAAAGCATTATGCAGCGAGGCATATCTTATATCTCCTATCGTAACATGCATGGAACAGGTTTACTGTGCTCGAGTTCTGTAGTGGTCGCATGGAAGGCTTCGTGTGCGAATATATTGTTCCTAATCGATGCTGACCTACAACATGCACGACTCATGCAGCTGAAATCACAATTCTATACTCATAGGACACATCTGCGGAAACAAATCGCACTACAGCATTGGAAGGCCTAGCCAATCGAGTTGGAGGTCCTATCACTTTCAGCATTCTGTGAGCCGCAAGCTTCGTCTTTTCTCGCTTGGCTAATGGAGGTAACGCGATTTGGATCCTGACCTATAAATGACCGGAAAGGGTATAAGTACAAGCTTACTCTTTCTTTTTGCTCCGACATCCTCGTTTTTGAAGCTTGCATACACGATCACAGCTTCATCTCCAATCTTCTTGTATTTCTTCAAACTTATTGATTCTTTCTATACCAAGCTTCTGCTCCACCCTTTCACAATGTCCAACTTGTCAGCATCGTCATCGGCCGACCAAACCGCTGATCCAATCGCCCTTTACTCTCGTTCGCTATACGACTACACTCTGTCTCTCTGGGCAGACTCTCGCAGAGAAGCAGGTCCACAGCCCATTCCAGCTTCTGTGGCAACCAAAATTGCTGCCATCCTAAAGGCGCAATCTTCCAAGGACTTGGAAGGGAAAGAGGGCGGTCCCTCTGAGCAATCAAGTGAAGAACCCGCAACCAAGGCCACGAATAAAACATGAACATGTGTTTCGATCGTATCCTCACCTTCCTGTGTATCACAGCACGTTATTTTTATTGGTGAGCCTGCTTCACTGGCCGTTTAGAGTAAGAAATTAATGCTCGACCCAAGCGTTGACATACTGGTCTTTGCCACATGAAGATTCCAAAACTATACACGCTGTTCCGTCCTTGCGTATATTTTATTCACCTTCCCTTCAACTTTATTTTGCTTCTTGCCGTTGTCTTACGTCGATTACATTCTTTGAACTTTCTCAAGCGTAAATACACGATCACACCTTGTAGTTGACTCGTAACGCCACCTGTCAATTGTTTTGTTCTTATCAAATATAATATTCTGTGATTGGTGTCTAGCGCCGTTGGCTCACAAGTTGAATGTCGAGCTTGCGGGCAAAACACTCGAAAGTTCTTCGGTCTCCTTATGATTCACCCATGAAGTTTAATGGCGAGAAAGTAGTCATTGAAAGTGCATATTTGGACTCTCATTGCCAGCATCCACGGCATAGTATATGGGCTCTATTTATTGTCCTGACATCTTGAAACTCATCAAAGAACTGCGCTCTGAGCATCTGCACCTACACAATTTTCTCAACTTCAAACTGCGCCTCGAGGGCCCTCTTGAATCCGGCGGTCTGGTGAATAGAAATAATTGCCTTACGGCGGCCTCATGCTTAATCTACCAGTATCTTTTACAGTCGCAGTTGAACGGCACTAAAGTTGTACGCTCATGTTTTCATGAGGCTTTCAGTGAACGCAGCAGGGATTCAGAAGTAAGTTGACTCACACTCGTACAGCAGCATTTGAACTTGGGCCATTATGTTTCTTTCAGCTCAAGCAGCCTCCTCGCTGTCCTAAATTTCCCATAAGTCACGGCTATTTGCGCCATGTCCCGACGATGATAGCATAGGCGAAAGCATCGGAAAGACGGAAAATTTACAATTTCAAGTATATAAAAGCCCCCAAAAAATGAGCCATTAAACTTGTGTTGAGGAATACTCAAATTTCGAGGGTTGGCAAGTAGCTTGAGCCCTCTCTGAACCTACCTCGCCGGGAATTTGGATTGTTGAGGCTTATGCCGCCTTCGGGACTTGTCCCATCTTGCATGCCGCATCTGGCATGATCGATGATCTCTCGTGGGAATAAACTGCGTCATGGTTGAGCACATGCCAAGACACAGCCCAAAAAGGCTAGATCTTCGCATCTCCCACTTATGTCGAAAACTCAGAACATAAGCCGAATCATAAGTGCAGATTTCTCTCATTATTCAGCTTAAGAGTGCTACACGTTGTATGACATACCTTCCCAATCCCGGTTGCTAAACGATTGAAATCAAGAATTGGTAAAATGAACGCCAGACAGCTGGCGCTTTGTACACGTATGAGACTCCAGATTTCAATCATTAAATAGCTCCTTATTCGTTCAGAAAATGGATTTTCTTACTGAAATTCTCTCATCGAGTCTAGTGAGCGATATGTATCTCAATAAAGGCCAAAGAGTCAACTGGTGGGGGAGATTTAATCTAGATTCTAATCTGATCAGTCTAGTCGTGTGAATAATCACATGTACACCACCAGCTGATAACCGAAGTCAATGCTTAAACCGTACGCTTTCATTATTGAGCCTATGTTCAACCACGGCGTACTTCCTACAGAAATATGGCTCGAGATTATAGGCTGGGCGACATACAATCCAAATATTGGTGACAGAGAAATACCATTCAGCTTAATTCCAGACAATACATCCGACTCAAATCTCCAAGTCAGGGCGCAGGTAGCTGCGGTTTGCCGCGCTTGGAACACATGGGTCACCCATAATCTATACAGAGATGTCAAAGTTGACCGCAATCTTATTATGCTTTGTGAAACCCTCGATCGACCTAGGGGTTTTGATTGTCTGAAGTACGGCCAGATGGTGAGTGCCTTTCCTCCTACATTACAAGGCAACATAGTTGAAGTGCAATACCAGGTTCATCGTATGGTACTCCCTTATAACAGTACTACAACTACCTCTCCGTCATCGCTTCCATCTGCAGAGATTTTGAAGCTCTGCCCATGCCTTCATACATTACATCGACCATTATACGGTCCTGCTGGTACCCTCCGCTTCGAGTACGAAGCACAATCCGTCAGTCTCCCTTCCTTGCGTCGTTTGGAATGGTGGCACAATATGGAGGCAGAAAGGTCGGGCGGTATTAACTCGCTAGCCGACATGCTCTGTAGCGCGCCATTCCTGCAATACCTTTTCATTGGAGGTGTAGTAGGTACAACACATATGGGCACGCACAGAACCTCTATCACCATGAATCAACTCGAGACATTACGCCTGCACATTCGGAGCGGTGTGTTACTGAGACACATTGTCTCCAGATGGAAGCTGCCGTCTCTAAAACGCGTTATCCTCGATTCTTTACCTGCAAGAGAAGGAACTCACATACTTTGGGACGAGTTCGGGGCTCAACTTGAGGCTGTAGAGCTGGGTAGACACCTCCAATTTCTTGTAACAGACAGTCTCACAACATGTCTTCGAAGCTGCCCTCATCTTCAGCAACTCAACTACTATCTTTTCTTTTCTTTTCCCCCTCAAGAGTTTATCCGACATGCCAGCCTGTCTACCGTCAATATACACGCTCATGTTAACCCGATGCTGTTGGGTAACGGCAATGCGTGGCACATGGTAGAACAACATTTCGAATTCTTATGCAGCTCCGGCTTATCGTCTCTCCGTCATATCAATCTTTATGGGGACTGGAGAGCCATAATTTACCATCCTCAATTCGCCAAAATTAGTCAAAAACTATCTGATTGTTCAAAGATTGTTCAAAGATAATCTTTGATATTGAAATAGAGACAGGTAACTCTCTCCTTACATTAATCTTGAGATGTGACTAACTCGTTTCCAGCGTAAAGCTCTGTAGACATACATGCGTGCAACATGGAGGGCATTCATACGGGAATCACTATTTATTGTCTTTCAGACCTGTGTATTTTATTAACCGTTCCTCAAGTCTCAGTTCAAGATCAAATTTACCCCTGTGGGAGCCCGAATGGAACTTGGACAGTTCCGGATGCTAGAACAGTAGCCTGTCCTCTCAAACGTACGAAGCCTTCTGCTACATCCCAAATCAATCGAACATGACCTCCTCTCTCGCTAACCTGCTTTGCTTTGATCTCAGTCCCTGCTTGGATTCCCAGCTGCTCATGCCAGTATGGCCCGGAAATCCCATGTGCTGACCCACAAACGGCATCCTCTCCCGGGTCAATGAGGGCAAGAGGAGCAAACATACGGGAATAGAACACATATTCGGGGTCGGGCGATTTGATTGTCACAACATGGATGACGAAGCCGGTTTCTATCTAGAAAAGACCGCATTTGTATAATCATTATCAGGCAGCCAAGCAGAAATGGCGCATACCAATGCAGACGCGTGAATGGTAGACCCCGCTAGGATCTCCTTTTCATCGAGGACAATTAAACAATCTACGGAAGTCATCAGTGGTTTGGAGAGGCACTGGTAACTGAACATACAATGGGGCAATAACGTTCCTCCAGTCTTGATGTCTTTGATTTTTACCTCTCTACCAAAAGCTTTATTGACATGACTTCGGATCGCCATCTTCTTGTTCTCATCAACTTCTCCAAGCGAAGGGGCAGGAAGGGAAATCTCGATGAAGCCGTCGTCTAGTTTTGTCGCCATTGCTCTGAATGATAATCCATAAATCGGGTTCTTGAATATTATTGTGCGTAGGCCAGTGGACGCAAACTCCGACAGGGAAAAGATAACACTCGCCGTCGCTAACATTCCGTGTCCACAAATACGTTGCTCATCGCCGTTTTTTGAAGCAAAATAGCGTATTTCTCGTATTTGCACGTGTGGTTCATCAGACGGCAGGGGAGACGAGGACACAACCGCTAAGATGGGTTGATTCAATGTCCTTGCAAGCGCTGCTAGCTCGTGTAGTGGTCGAGAGGTGTCATGAAGTACAACAGCCGCAGGATTACCTCCTGTGATATTGGTGGAGAAAGCGGTAACCAGAGCGAATGGCGCAGATACTACGGCCATGCTGAGACAAGGGATTGGTACATCCATATTTTTCAAATTTATAGGTTTATAGTGGCGTTGTTATTCCTATGCATGAGTCATTGTACTGCCGAACCAGACCTTTTGAGTCGCCAAACTCTCCGAATTTGACATCGGCATTGATAAAGATAAAGAAAACCTTCAGACCTTATCTGCAATTAGTGGGGAACGTGTCAATTATCAAGCCATCTATAACGCACAACTACTCCCGCTTCATATATAAAGAGAGGAGAAAGCTTGCACAACGTGATACTCGACATCAAAACGACCACGTTGTTCCTCTGAGTCGTGGTTCCGAAGTCTATTCGCACCGTCTCCAATCTGTGTCAAGTAGCTGGATGTTTCGCCGTTCAAGACGTCGTTTCCACTCTCGCATTTCTCCTTGAACACCGGCCCCCTGAGCCATCGACGAGATCCCTTTCCTTAGCCATCGAACATCCCTTGTCCTGACCACTGCGAGATTTGGAAGAAATGGTAAGCGCTCTTCGAGAACTCTCCAAAAATCGGGCGTCGGCCGAGCTATTGATAGTATTCGCAGTTGGTGGGCATCAGTCAGACGTAGATCTGGAAGAGGTGTTTCTAAGGATAGGTGATTGAGATTCGGACAATACTCCAATAGTCTCTCCGGAGATGGTCGAAGCCGTGTAGGCCACGATTTCGGTGTCAGAAGCTGTAACGAATGTAGAGATTTGCCATGCGCGATGATGAATTCTGTCGAAAGAGAAGCAGGATATGGTATGTCGTCATAAGGTGTCAGTTCTAATTTCCGCAGGCTTGGAAGTGGGGAATTAAGGAGGGCCTGCATGAGAGGTGAGGAATGCATGGAGAGAATGGAGATTAATCGTAGTTTTGGGAGATCAAGTGGTTTAAACGCGATCAACGAAGGGAGGTCCATACTACCAGAGAAATTGAACTCGAGCTCAGTAGGATCAAGTCCCTGTCCTACAATAATGAACTCTTCAATATTCGGGCAGGAACGCAGTAATTGAACGAAGGGGTCTTCATCGGCAGCGGATGTTGGAGGAGGAAGATAACTGAGACCGACAAGGCGTCGAATGTTGCTGGAACTTTCTCGTTGAGCCAAAGATGCAAGTGCTCTTTTGCTCAACAAAAATGCGGGATTGATCATAAACGAGGACAAGAATGGCGTCAACTGGAAAAGTTGAGAAAGCATCCCGTCGAGATGCATGGCTTGTGCCTGTCCTTCAAATGGCAGGTCGGAGAGATCAACGTTCTGGACCCAGCGACCTGGTGTCGAGAAAGGTATTCGCCGAATCGAGTCCCATTTCTGATCGGCGTTATGAAGTCTTTTAAAGAACTTCTCGAATTGTTGGAGCCGAGTGAAGACGACTGAATTATACAGTAATGGCTGCATAATTTCCTGGTAAACATGTCAGTTCATAATTCCTTTGAATTAAGAACGAAACAGCTTACATGGAAAGATTTGCACACATCACCGACGGTCGATGTACGCTGCGTTACGGCGCTGCTGCCATCCTCAAGAGCATGAGTAAAGATTTCAGCCCAGAGCTCTGCAGGCAATGGCTTCAGGGGCTTCGGGCCGGGAAGTAGTGGGACAACAAGAAGCATCCCAGCAAGCCTTGCATAAGGCCTTGGTTGGAGGAAGATGGTGTCTGTAGAACTCATGATGGTAGGAGGAAAGAGCAGTAACAGTTCAAATGAAAGTGCAGGAACGGCGAGGTGGCATGAGGTTAACCTCCTGCAATTAGCGTTTTGTAGTCGCGGTGGTCAGAGTCTGCTGACCCTGACTTCGGTTACCGAGAGCCGGAGGCGTTTCGCGTCATGCCCCTGTTTACGCGCAGAGTTCTGTAAAACCCGAACTTCCGAATGGATGTATTCAAAGAAAATAGGCTAACAAATCGAGAGGGAGACCAACAACACACAGACTATTTAACGCCAAGAATATCGCCCATATCATCCAAGAATTTGTCGTAGTCGGTCTTTGCCTCAGGTTTAAGTTGAGGCAGAATCTTCGGAGGTACAGGTCCGAACTGATTTTTCAGAGCATTCACCAAGTCAGGACGAACCTGCGTTGCATCCTCAATTTTTTCATCTTCTGCGGACGGGGTGACAGAAGGAGCGGCATTCAACTTCGCCTCTGGCGCTGCCACTTTTTTACGTTTTACTGCAGACGGAATAAACTCGGTCGCCTCTCGTTTCAAATCGCGTAGCTCGGGAGCAGCTGAGACTGTGGCAGCCGCCATTTGGGCTGCAGCTACAGGCTTCGCAGGAAGGGAGGGGTTAGCTAGAAGCGGTACCTTCGCTTGCGTGCTCGGTGATGATGGATTTGCTAGGAAGCGTTGTGAAGCTTGATGCGCTTGGAAAGTCTGGTGGGGGATAGAAGCCAAGGGATCTTGAATGGAAGAGTCGTTTTGTTGTCGCTGGAAGAATTTTGGAGGTGGGGGAAACGCCGTTGGTGGTAGAGGACCGTTCGGCATAATGGGAAAACCAGGTGGTGGAGGCGGCGCTCCGCTCCAACTTGGCAGGAATGGTCCTCCAAAAGGTGGTGGAAATGGTGGCGGAGGTAAAGGCATCGTTGAAGGCGCAAATCCTGGTGGAGGAAAGCTGCCCATAAAGTGTCCGGCGGGCGGCATAAATGGGTGCGCCATGGTTGGTTGCATTGGCGAAAGCGGTGGAGGTGGGGGGAAGTGAGGTAGTGGGTTTGGCATTTTGTCTAATGTGAGATCGAAAACAACAAGATATTAGATTGTGAGCTTCTACAACTTGAAGTTTCTTTAAGAACCTTGCAAATGCCTTGGAGGAGGAGGTCCCTCTGGCATTGGAATATCATCATGGCTTGTCACTTTTTCTGTTCCTGGAGGGAGACCAGAGGGAAGGGGTATGTCTTCATCTTCTTGTACAACAATGTGAATTTTACTGAACAATTCGATGGGGACACACTGACCTTCTGATTCCGCTTCACTGTCAACCTCTCCGGGGAGCAATGCTATAGACAACGGTCAAGGACATGCCCGGAAAAGGAGGAAAGTGCGCTCACGACGCTCAGCATAAGGCATCCCCGGAGGTGCCACGCCAAAGGGATTCATAACTGGATCATAGTAGATGCTGCGCTCGGGGTGTCTTGGTAGCCCATTCTTGCCGAAGTAGTTACGAGGCTTCTTGGTTGGCAAGTCTGGTTCTGGTTCTCCTTGTTTGCGCCGTCGATACACAAGCCTACGTGCTTCAGGATGTTCTTCGACATATTCTGCTTTCTTTTTGTTGATCTTTTCTAGCTCTGCTTTGAGTTCGCCAAGTTTCTCAGCATCCGCACGACTCGATTCGAGTTCGCTAATAGCCTCCTCGAGATCTACGGAAACGCGTCAGAGATGGAACGAACGGGATATTGACTCACATACCAGTAGTATCTTTCTTTACAATTGCTAGATCGCGTGCTTTCGCTCTTCCTGTCTTGTTCTGGTCAGAATGTGTGAGTTCAAGTCAGACTCGGAATCTCTCGTTAGAAAACTTGCCTTTTTGAGTTCCTTCTTCCTCTGAGCTTTGCCTGCAATATAATATGTGAGCACCGTTTCAACCTTATAAAAAAAGATATACGGTAAGAGTCTGCTGGATTCAAATTTTTGCCCATCTAGACACTGGTGGTTTGAAACTAGAACCTGGACGCCGCGTGCGCGTGGATGAAATCAGAACACTCAATGGGGCAAATGCCAGGCAAGTGCGGCTCTCCTCTCATCTCCGCAATAATCTGTGAGCAGGGTTACATTCCCATGTCTTTTGCTTTTCTTAGGTTTCGACTACCATGTCCAACTTTGTTCCAACCGCCGCAAGTATCCCTCCAAAGGATGTCAAGCTAAGGCTACAAGAAATTCCCAATTTACCACCCAATTTACATCCGTTAGTGAGTGGATTTTATTTAAGGTGAATCAACGAGGTTAATCAAAATAACCAACAGAATCCCCTGGTCTTCCTCCTCAGAGCAGCCCAAATTTACCCACAAAAGGTTGCACTTATTCACTCCGATGTCATCCATCCTGTTGTCTACAACTTTGGCGTCTGGTGAGGATGGGTTCATTAACGAAAGCAAATATCTAACACAAGTTCATTCGTCAGGGCACAACGAATTCAAAACTTAGCCTACGCTCTCATAAAATTTGGTATCAAACCTGGAGACAGGGTGGGTGTTATTGCTCCCAATTGGTGCGTTCTTTTTTTCGGAAGTCTCCTTATACAATAGAATGTTAACCAGACATTTCTTAGTCCACTCATTGCAGGTAATTCAGCAATTTAAGCAGGCATCCGAGCATGCTAATAAGTTTTGTGTTTTTTAGATGCACACCATGGTGTCCTTGCCGCTAGAGCTATCGTTACACCAATCAACACGCGCCTCAAACCTTCTGAAGTGGAGTACATTATCGAACACAGCAGTTGTAGCCTACTGCTCGTTGACCACGAATGTGTACACTTGGTCAAATCCACGAAAGTTCCAGTCATTGTGTCCAATGATACTGGCCTTGCCGACGATCCATACGAGGTATTTCTATCCGATGGCAGGGTATTTAGTGGAGAACGAGGTTGGCCTGGATTGAGCGCCGAAGCGGACGAAAATGCTGGTGCTGTTCTTTGCTATACGTATGCTCACAAAAGGTTGTCCAGAATTTACTCTGACGTTTCGACAGATCAGGAACTACGGGAAGAGTATGTGAAACTCATACACATTAACTCTGCTTCCCACTGATCATTACTTAGCCGAAGGGTGTGCTTACTACATTACGAGGCAAGCGAAGGTCCTCTACAAGACAACGAATCTTGGCTGAGTTTAGATAGGCTCGTATCTTGCAGCAATCGCCAACGCATTTGAAGGCCAGTAAGTGGGCAGTTGGAGGTTTTTGATGAAATGCTCAAAGTGCGAATTTGGTCAGGATGAATCGCCACTCAACTTATCTTTGGTATTTCAAGCACGCATTAATATATGCGAAATCGTACTCAACGGATGTTTTATGAAGGATTTTGCCAATGTTTCATGCCGCTGGTTGGACATTCCCTTGGGCGAATGTCTTCTCTTTCGCGACTCAGGTGAGCTATACCATTGCATTACATTCTGTAGTCCTGCGTTTTGAGTTGAGCTGAGTTCACTGTTGTTCCAGATCACACTGCGCACCGTAAACTACACTCATATCTGGCGTCATTTCCTTCACTCTGGAGTAACACATTACTGCGCTGCGCCCACAGTCCAGGCAAGTTTGCCTTTTCCTATAAAATTACACCTTATTATTAACCGTCTTTTGTAGATCGGCATCGTAAATGGCCCACAAGCTAAGAAGCCACCTCAGGACATAACCGCGATCATCGGTAATTGGCGCATTGCGTATGTTCTATATTCTGTGATTCAAAAAGTTGCCTAGCTGGTGCCGCACCTACTGCTCATCTCATCGCAAAACTTGAAGAGACGGGAATCAGACCCGTCCACGTCTATGGCTTGACGTGAGTACATCTCAAGTTTATCTCGAGCAGATACTAACAGGACCAGCGAGGTTTGTTTTTCGAATTACTGGATGGAAGTCAGTTAGTAGACCCTTTTCAGACCTATGGTCCTTTCACTCGGAACTTTGAGCAAGAATCTTGGTCGAACCTTTCCTTACAAGAACGCGCTCGACTAATGGCGCGACAAGGACACGCTTTCGCAACAGCTGAAGAAGTTCGCGTTGTTCATGCGACAGAGGGCGACGGTGATGAACCACTTCGAGATGTTCCTCGTGATGGTAAAACTGTGGGAGAAATTGTTACCAGAGGGAACATTGTCATGAAAGAAGTATGGCGTTTTCTTTGTTGTTGAAGTAATTGTTAATTTCTGAGCTTGGTAGTATTTCAGAGACCCTGAAGCCACGAGAAAAGCTTTTGCTGGTGGAAGTTTTCATTCGGGAGACCTCGCAGTGTGGCACCCTGACGGCGCTGTTGCTATCATGGACAGAAGTAAAGACATTATCATCTCTGGAGGGGAGGTTTGTGTTTTTCTTTAAAGGTTTGCTGCTACATGGTGCTAGTTTATTTCTCCTAGAATGCCTCCTCGCTCGCCATCGAACAGGAGCTTTCTTCTCATCCTCATGTCTTGGAAGTAAGTGTCGTGGCTCGATCCCATATCAAATGGGGAGAACGGCCGATGGCATTTGTGGTCTTACACCCTCAACACGTTTCGAAGTGGAGGAATAGGCAAAGCGCTTTTGAGAAGGAGTTAAAAGAGCACGCAAAGCAGAGACTCCCTGGTTTTGCTTGTCCAGAGTGGGTGGAAATTAGGTCGGAACTTCCGGTAAGCACGATCAAACATCTTCAGACGCTTTTGTTGATTTAGGTGTGACAGAAAACCTCAACTGGTAAAATCTTAAAGACAAAGTTGCGGAATGTAGTATCTAAGCTGTAGCCTGTAGTGCCAACGAGTGCATACAATATATTTTGTGTCTACAGAAATTTATGGCAGAATCATCAATCATAAGCTGTCCAAGCTCAGAGTTTTTGTACAACAACTCCTAAATAAGCACTGTCGAATATCCAAGAGAGTAGAAGCATGTGCTCGAATAACAAAAGAAATAAAGGATGTGCCTATGAAGGAGGGTGGTATTTAGTTTGGTAGAGACCACCAATTAAATAAGGAGAGAACGTGTATAGTGTAGCATCATGCTCCGAGGAATGAACTCATTATAACTCATGAGTGGGTGTAGTGAATGGCAGGGCAGGTCATGAAGGGGATAACCGCAAAATCCTAAACGACGCAGCGTTACGTTCGCAGAAATAAACTTCATCCTCTTTTCGCCCCAGATACAAGACCTCATCTTGCTGATCCATCTCCGAGTCAGAGCCAAACGTGTCAGCCCTGCTGTTGACATATTTGGCCGAACTAGTGCTCATCTTCTTCCCAGATGAGTGGCCAAAAGTACCCTTGCCTTTCACTGAGATTGTGTCACTCATCATTGAGGCGGAAGAGGCTAATGGTGTGCCGATCTTCCATACAAACGGTGCTCGTCGAGCAATGGAGCTTTGAGGTGGTGCATAGTTGGGTAAAGTTGTTCGCGACTCGTCTGCAGGCTTTAAGAGAGCGTCCCCAAGGTCTACAACTTCCAGCCCTCCTTGCCGCATCGCAACCAAAACAGATCGATCGGAAGTATCGAATGCCTCCAGGCGTTTGATGTCTCCCAGTCTACCAGTGAGGGACGATTTGGTTGCGTCATCGTCGTTGCTCCAGAGAAACTTTCCTTTTAGAACGGAGCGACCACGGGAGTCAACGATAGAGGTACTGTGCCCTCCTCTAGACGAGAAGAAGAGCGCAGGAGGTCCAAAGTGTTTTGGTTGAGTAAGGAGGGAAATAGGAGAAAGTAGAGGTTTCTCTTTGACCACTGGTTCTGGAGGTGGGGGTGGAAGTAAGGGTGCTGGTGGGGTGTAGTTACGGAAGGGCTGTGAAGGATCAACGCAGCGTAATCTAAGATCTCTGAGGAGGATGTACTCAGTATCATCTTCGCCTCTGACGGGAAGATCTGGGGGCAGGAGACCATCCTTATACCAAGCTTGCATGAGTGAGGATTTCCATGGGCCTATCGGGGTATTAGCGGGCGTTAATAGGAATAAATTTGAGTCATACCATGGACTACGTTTTTTGGATCACGGTAGTACCATTTCGAAGGGGAGTTTTGTGTCGGGACAGGAAGACCGGGTGGCGTGAATTGAGGCTGGGGTTGAGGCTCAACCGGTAATCGAGGCGGCTCTGTCTGCGTCGTTTCATTGGGACTCGAATCTTCGCTGCCTTCGGCCTCATGCTGCGCTTTGTATTCCAATACGGAGGGATAGGTTGGTGGAATGACATATTCATCGGCAATGGATGCCAATGGGAATCTTGGAGGAAAGTTGAGTTGCTGGAAGGTGGTATAAGGTCCCATTTGTGCTGTAGCGAGTAACAATACTTCTTCACTCTGAGTAGCCGAAGCTGATGAGGTAGGCGCCGGCTCTGGTGTCTGCGTCCTGTCTTCGTCGGGATGTTCGCTAGCCACAAGCGTCGGGCTGCTTGATCTTTCACCAGAGTTATTACCGCCCGACGCTGAGGCAACGGGGACGGAGACCCCAATGCTAACATTGACATTTGTCTCGTCCTCTCCTTCAGCATCGTTAGTTACTCCATCATTATTACCCGCCACTCGGTTTTCACGAGCTCTACGACGTGCCGCACGACGCTCAGCCCGGCCTATCCGAACCTCGCGAACGCGAACAGTGGCTGGCTCTAAGCCGAAAACGTTCTGGGCAAAGACCAGGAAGACTTCAACCAAATCGTCACCTTGCAACTGCAACTCCAAAGACCGGGGTGAATCGGGCAGAATGAATGTTCGCGATAGTCCAAGAGCGGTCCGGTACGTCCCAGCGAACAACTCAACTTTCTCACCACTTTCGCCACAAAGGATCGCAAGGAAGCTACAAATTTTCGAGGTTATTTTCGTTGATTAAACGGAAATTAACAGAAGCACAAATTACTACATACCTCTTCTTGGCAGTCTCAACGGCTTTGATCAGAAGGGCGCCTTTTGTTCCAGGAAGCTTGACATATTCCAATTTCGGCGGCGGGGTCTGGTGGTGAATAGCAGAACTCCACCTGTTCCCATCGCTAGCTTCCACAGGACTTGAAGTTAGCGCCGGCCTTTCATCGGAGGATCTACCGTGCAAGACATGGTTTAACAGTCTTGGCAAGAAACGCGAAGATCGAGAAGTCGATGGGGCAGCCGAAGTAGGAGGTTCAGGAGGAACTGGTGTATTGGCAACTGAATCCAGTGCTGCGGAAGCTGATGTGGGTGGTAGAGCTGGTACAGGTTCGGTGACCGACCGTTGAGTGGGTGTTTGGGAGGTGAGAGATCTGAAAGAGTTGGAACGCGTGAAACGAGACCGGTTGCCAGAGGCGGGTGCGGTAGCAGGTGGTTCGTTGGCGGTTTCCGTGCTAGGGCTGCTGATCATGACTGACCATCGTCGCCGGCGCCGGTTGTTGTTGGCAGAACTACTTCCACCACCGCTATTCCGGCTAATCGAACTTCGTGAATCAGATGCAACAGTAGTTTCAGGTCGTGGTATCGTCGATGCTGTGGGCGTGATAAAGATGGGTTCTTGAGGTCGTGTAGTTCCAGCGGGAGGGAGATCAGGTATCCGACTTTCAAGCAAGGCTTGTGCAAGTGTGATATGTCCATCAACTTCTTCCTCATCATCGTCATGTTCAACAAATGGCGTATTAGGATCTGAGGCTATGTTATCATTAGATAGTGCTTGTTGAAGTGTCAAAAGGGTTGGAGCCGGAGAAGGTTCGGGTGGAGGTGCAGCTGTCGAGCGCGCTAACGTTAAGTCAAGATTAGACGGGCGGTTTCTCCTAATGGTGGTCTGTGTTGGCGAACGGCTGGGTACAGGAACAGGAACAGCTTGAGGAGAGGTTGCAAGAAGTTGAGGAGAGCCAATCGCGCGGCCTGTGGCTGCTGATAATGTTGCACTGGTTCGTTCATCAAGATGGGTGCCACTAGGGCCAGAGGCTACCGCGTCGATGGCTTCATCATCACTAGAGTCCGCCCAATCCGCCTTGGAGTCATCCTGATCTCTTGGTTGATCTGCACTGATGCGTTGAGTTGGGGCATGTGCGAGGACATTGCTGACGGAAGTGCCTCTTGTGCGTTGTCGAATCGAGAGGAAGGACTGTCGGGAGGCCAGCACTGGCGATGGGATAACTTCACTGGGCCCTGCATATGGCGGAGGTTGTCCGGATGGCTGGGGAGGGTTTGCCGGAATTGATACTGATGGCGACGCAACACGTTTTTTCACCGTTTTTCTTGTGGCAGATCGAGGAATCAAGGGCACAGGAGGAGGCGACGATGGAACTGGAAGGTCGTGTTGAGAATTTTTCCGAATGAGACTTGCTTTGCTCAAGGGTTCTCCGGGTGGTGGTGTCGAGAGGCTCGCTTTCCTATTCTTCTCGTTTGAATCACGAGAAATATCATTGAAAGATTCAACGATCCGCGAGGTGGACTTTTTCGTGTTTTCTCGTCTTTGCTTGTCTCGTTCTCTTCTCACTTCAACGTCTATTCGCCATTCAATCGCCTTCTTTATCTCTTCCAGAGCATAGACACGAACGCCGTCTCTCCGGCCAGCAATTGCCACAAGCACACCGCGCTGTTCCATAATGACAACGCTCTTGAAGCTCACACGTCTGACAAGAGCATATGGTTGCATCGCGGGCGGCGATACGAGAGGTAGCACGTCTAGCCCTTGGGCGTGACATAACAAGAGATAGTGAGGGGCGAGAAAAGCGCCGCTAGCAGGCGGGGTACTGAAATGAGAAGGTGCAAGCTCGGAAGTAAGAGCCGACAGAGATAAACCCAGCTCTTGCAATGAGGGTGGAGGTAGTGATGGCGGCGGTGGGGTAGTTGGTCGTGCAGGAGGAACTGGGGAGGAAACTCTCGAGACTTCTTCTGAATTGGCAACAGCCGGTTCTGAGGGTTGTGCATCCTCTCGTATTGGATCTGTGGGGACCGTTGGGGTTGGCGGTTCTCGTCTGTGCATGAGATTCGTGAAGAACCCAGACAAACGATTTGACCGAGGCTATGGAAACAGCTTAGTACAGATGGGGAAACACAATAGACATGCTGCACACCTCCATGGCTGACCTATGTCTAGCCCTGCGTTGATTTGAAGTGACTGGTTGGGTAGATTCCTCCTGCATGGTGCTACTCCTGGAAGGAGAAGGTGGTGGCGGACGGTGCGCTGTTGAAAGCATGGTTGCCTCTGTCGACGTAGGCGATTCTCTCTCTCGCATGGGCGAACTTGGCTCCGTAATATGGACAGCCGGCATGCTGTTAATGCTGGTAATGTCAGAGGTATGATCTGCCGTCGTCGAGATCGATGCATTCCGCGTAGGCTCCACAATTGGACTAGCGTCAACGTCCATGGGCTTGTGCACGGTGGTTACCTTGAGGTCGTCGAGAGCAGCAATATTTTGGCCCAGGACATCTGCGAGCTGGATATCCTCCACTGAGTCGTGAGGAGTGAGCTGCTCGACGTTGTCGTCGTTGCCCGCGATGGACACGAGAGGCATAAGGGTCGTCGGGGAAGGGAGAGAGTTAAACTAAAAACAACACAGTTTATATGTACAATTACGTAATTCTCCTGCAACAACAACACTTTGCACAGTTACCGGCTAACACTCGACCCGCACTTACCTCCGATTCCGCTGACCTGCAATGCTCGTCTCTAGGTCCTGTGCTAAAAGGTTGTTGGCATCTGCAGGCCGTGCTGCTCGCTATTCTTCTACAGGAACTTCACAACTCAACTCCGTCACCGAACAGGATATTGAATATTTTTCCAAAATTCTACCTAAAACATCTATTATCTCCACACTTGCACCCATTTCAAGTCCATCCGATGAGCTCAATTCCTTTAATAGTGACTGGATGGGCAGATTCCATGGTCGTTCGACTACCGTTTTGAAACCAAAGACCACCCGGCAGGTTAGCGAAATCCTAAAATGGTGCAATGAACGCAGGATTGGGGTCGTTCCACAAGGTGGCAACACAGGTTTAGTGGGAGGAAGCGTGCCAGTTCATGATGAGGTTATAATTTCCCTCTCCAATATGAACAATGTGCGCAATTATGATCCAGTATCTGGTAAATTTGCATCTTTGTATGTTTTGGGATCCTCGCTCATTTTTAGACAAGGAGTGCTCGTGGCGGACGCTGGTTGCATCTTGCAGTCATTAACGGACTATGTCGCACCCCATAATCACATCATGCCTATAGACCTTGGTGCAAAAGGAAGGTAAGCATAGCACAAGCCAGTTGTACCCCAGAGTAAACCTTTCTGACCCAGCTAAATTTAGTTGCCATATTGGCGGCAATGTGGCTACAAATGCAGGTGGTCTTCGGCTCTTGCGCTATGGCTCATTGCACGGGTCGGTTCTTGGACTAGAAGTGGTTTTGCCGGATGGCTCTATTCTCGACCAACTGACTACCCTACGCAAGGATAACACAGGTATGTAAGGTAAAACTAGATGACAAAGTTTATTGATTTTTGATGACTCAGGCTACGATCTCAAGCAACTTTTCATCGGCGCCGAAGGCACACTCGGTGTTATCACCGGTGTTTCCATCCTCACACCACCTCAACCTCAGGCATCAAATAACGTTATCCTGTCGCTTCCTTCATTCGATAATGTTCTGCCACTTTATCAAACAGTGAAACGACAGCTATCTGAAATCCTTTCCGCATTTGAGTTTATCGATCGAACGGCATACAACCTTGCTGTAAAGCACGGTCAAGGACGCGCACTACCTGAGAGTGAAACAGTTGGTGCTGAATGCTTTATACTCGTCGAGACGAGCGGTGGTAGACGGGAGCATGATTCTGAAGTAAATTTAGCAAAAATCCTCGGTCCGAGTATCCTCACTGAATTCAAATTCTTCTCAGAAACTCCTCGACCTTCTCGAGTCTCTTCTTGGCGCTGATAAACCTCTAATCAATTCGGGCGTGCTTTCGCAATCTCCTGCTGAATTTTCATCTCTCTGGGCGCTCAGAGAAGGCGTGACTGAAGCGGTGTCTAAAGAAGGCAAAGCCTACAAATACGACATTTCTGTTCCTCTCGCCTCCTTCAAACAAGTTGTAGACGATACACGGGAACATTTACGTTCAAAGGGTCTACTTCATGATAAAGCCGTGAAGTATGTCCTTGGGTATGGTCACGTTGGAGATGGTACGCAGCTTTTCGCTCATTATACTTTTCATTTCTTACGATCGTGATGCTCTTGCTAGGAAATCTGCATCTGAATATCGTAGCAGATGCTTACCTACCCGAAATCACCGATGCACTAGAACCGTACATCTACGAGGTCGTTGGTAAGTGTCCCTCCTAGTTTCACATACCGCATCATTGTTCTTGCTTTGCCATTTGGTTCATTCTGACACATCCTCCTGCCAGCTTCGCATCGCGGATCAATATCTGCTGAACATGGAATTGGTGCGATGAAAACACATGCGCTGCATTACTCGAAAAGCGACGTCAGTATCGAGCTGATGAAGAAAATCAAAGCGGTTTTCGATCCAAAGGGCATCATGAATCCAGGGAAAGTTTTAGAGTAAGCTGATAGTGACGAAGAACATCGATACTTTGCCTTTCGACAGAAACTATGATATTTCACTAATAAAACCCCCATTTGGTCGCGAATACATGGGCAAGACACCGACGATGCTGAGGATAAGGCTGGAGCCGCCATGGTGTGGTCGTCTTTGTTTGATGGTGATTAATTTGATTGGATATTGTTCGTGTGATGTGACTGCGTGAATATTACGTAATAATTATGATCCTACCCTCGTATGTTGAAACCCTAGCCCCTCACCTTAACCCACAACCTTAATCTTGGGGTGGAACCCACTTGAGCGCCTAAATTTTCAATAACATGGTAAGCGCTCGTTTGTTTTGATTGTCGCAATAAGCACTGACCTTTCACATAGCCAATATTCCAAGACAGCAATGGCCTTGCTGTTAAATTTTTCTTCCAAAAAGATATCTTGCAGGATGTACAAGCAGAGCTGTGCGACACTATCACAGTGTGTTGTCATCTTTTTCTCCATGAAAGTTATATCTAGCAATGAACATTTTAGTCTCTAGGTGGTCGTGTCGAAGCAAAAGTACCAAGACAAGGTTACATTCTCGTTCAGCCTGGGACCCCTGAAGAAGAACGACTCCGGCTCTGCTGGACGAGCTCTGATCGACCCGAGCGATATTTCGTCCCATATACATTCGTGGAAGCATGCAAAGTTGCTGGTATGCTTCTCAAGCAAATTTTCATTGAAGACGGCGCCCCTATCCCGATGCACATTCATCCAAGTATTGCTAATGTCAATGCACGGATTGCGCTCAGCAATCGCATAGCAGTTAGTCTCAATGCCACTCATATAGAACCACTTTGACACGGTTGTAGAACTCTGGTGGCGACCCGCACGCTTCGATACAGTCTTCTCGCGTTATTCTTGCGGATCCCCAATCCGACGTGTTTCAACACCTTGTCAAGGTTTTCCAAGGCGTGCCCGACAAATATATTGAGTCGTATTTATGGGTCAAAAAATGCATCGAGAGAGGCACCTGTGTGTATACTCCCATGGTTTACAAAAACCCAGGTGGCAGGCGTCCGGGAGAAGAGTAAGCTATCAATATGTCTGTCAATCTTCATTTTGACTTTGACTAACCTTGGGATTATTAGACGGACTCAGTTCACTGAACAAGACGAACAAAATCTTTGCAATTGGATCGCTCAAAAGATTCCTTACAAAGAAATCGGTGGACGAACCGGTAACCGGCTTTATCAACAACTCTGCGACTTGGTTAGCACCGCTCTCGCACATATCGGCTTTAGCACTGATATCTTATACTATAGGCTGGCGATCCGGAGTATGCGTGGGTTGCCCGCCATACCTGGCAATCATGGCGCGAACGATACAAGAAGAATTCAGGTCGTCTTGATAATATTATTGCCAGTATTGTTGAGCAAACAAGGCCACAACCAGGCGAGAAGGGTCAGTACGGATATGTTCGTCAACCTGAGGAAAAGCCAAAGAGGAACAGGAAGCGAAAGGCGAGGTCCACGGAAGAGCTCCAGCAATTGAGCCACCAAGAAGAATTTGTTCAGCATCTAGAGCCTCAGCTTGGTTCTCTTTCTACTCCAGGATCCAGTCAACTTCTGGTAACGGTGGATCCCTCACAAATGAACTCTCAAAGTTTGCCGCATATTCCGACGCCGATGCCCTCCCTCCAAGACATTGCTGATGCTGAAGCGTATGCAGCTCTTATGCCTGGCCCTTCAAGCATTCCGCTTGTTAGAGCAGACACTAGAAGATCTCCAGACGAAGAAGAGCTCGATGAAGATAGTAGTCAATGGGCAGTAAGGGTCGGCAATGCACCACCTCCTGCGTGGGCGAAGGGTGAACGCCTAGAAGGTGCCGTAACTAGCCAGAGAGCAAACAAACGAGCTCGCATCGAGTAAGTTTTTCTCCTCATTGAATCGCCCAGCAAAATAACCAACAGAGGCATCAAGGCCTTCAGGGTCCATCCATATTATGTCCCCTCATTCGGCTAGCATCTCAAGTCCGCCACCACCGATTTCCACTGACGCAATAGTGGCCATTGCCAACCTGCACGTTCTAGATCAAAGCATCAGAGATATCGCAAAAGCGGCTCGATTTACTGTCGAGGAAGTTCAAGAATATTACAACAAATCTGGAGACTTGACTGCTACACGAACGAGATTTCAGCGAATGCGAGCTGAACTAAACGCGAAATTCAACGATGACGTTTGACAATACTCAACAATTTTGGATTAAATTATTGTCTGGTATATCTGCATTTTGGGCGATGTATATACAACAAGAGATACACAGCGGTTTTCAAGGACTCAAATTGGAGTCATTCAAGAAATTCAGATTGGCCCCACGAGGTGCTGTTGGGCTATTGAATGGTTTGCGTCTCCTGTTGGATCAAACCGATGTTGTTATTCCCTACTAAAATCAGAGAAGAATCAATACACACTTTTCACCTGCAGCTGCAGAAGGGAAAGATCCGAACAAATCCGGATGCTTCGGCACGGGTGACTCACTGTGGGTTGAATATTAGCAACTGAAAATGGATAGTGACAGTGAAGCGAACGTGAAGTAAGGGTGCTCAAGAGCTTCCTCGGCTGTTATCCTCATCTCGGGATCGTATGTGAGTAGAGACATTAGTAGGTCGAGCCCTGCTGATGTTAGATACGGAAATTTAGTCCTAAACTGATGAGGTTGGGGCGACGGAAGGGATATAGTCTTTCCCAAAGGCAGGGAAGAATAATCTGGCCAGGAATTTTTGGTAGGTGGACCCAGGAGTTTGAATATCATTGACAGCATCTCTAACTCGCCCTGTGCTTGAAATAGTGGCTCCTTGAGGAGCAATTCAGCAAAGATGCAGCCAATAGACCATAAATCGACTGCTGTAGAGTAGGTAGTTGCTCCAAGAAGGATTTCTGGAGGACTAGAAACAATGAAAGCATCGTAAACCCTTCTGTAACAGCGTTGCATATTACTTACCGATACCACAGTGTTACTACCAGCTGTGTCAAACCTCCGACACCTATAGGATCACCGTATCTTCGAGCAAGACCAAAATCGGCAACTTTGATAGTGCCTCGGTTGTTCATAAGTAAGTTGCTAGTCTTCAGATCCCTGTGCAAAATCCAGTTTTGATGGCAATGCCTCACGGCTGAAAGCAGCTGTAGCATGAGAGTCTTGATCTCTGATTGCAGGAAAGGTGCTGGCATAGTGCCAAGGAGTGTTTTAAGGTCGTGTTCGATGAAATCCATGACAACGAATACTCTTCCATCGCGGTAAATTCAAAAGATGTTCACGCAGAGGAAGTGTAAAAGCGCGTAGAATTGCAAAAGACCAAAGAATATCGTGATTACACAGCACTTCAATACGGGTGTAGAAGAGTATAACACGCACTGAGTTAGAGTGTCACCAACGACAACCTCTCGGATCCCAACAACATTTTCATGTCGACAAGACATGAGTGCGTATATCTCCCTTAGTGCAGTGATTGGAAACCCGTTCTTCTCTTCTTCCAATTTTAGCTTCTTGAGGGCAACAATGTCGCCCGTTTGTTTGTCCCGAGCTCGGTAGACAACTCCGTATGAGCCTTCTTCGATTTGATTCAGTCGTTCGTAGGAGTAAACTGAGCGAGAAGCTTGGATAGGTGGATGATGAGTTCGGGGTGGAACATATACGCTATGCGTGGGCTTCTGCCGCGATGTAGAACCAGTAGATTGGGAACCTGAGGGAGATGCAGAGCGCGAAGAGTCCACATTTTCCGACGCGGATGGTGCTGGTCGTATAGATTTTGGTTTCGCTCTCTTTTTAGGCTGAGGTACATAAGTGAGCTGTTCATCTTCCCCTTCATCCTCGTCCCATTTTGAGCGTTTGCGAGAAGGCGTCGATGTGCCCGGCACTGTCTCGACGGCAGACATTTTTCGAGGAATCGAAAGTGGGAGCGGTGGTCAAGAATGGAAGGACTAAGCGCAACAAACAAACAAACAATCGGGGACCTAAATCAACCTTTCACCCAACAGAGGAGTCCTCGGATTTTCGAACTACAAATGGACTCTTTATTCAGGTTGTCTAACTGTCTCCCCCAAACACTTCATGAAATGTTCCCTAACCTCTCCGATTTCCCAGAGGCTCGGCATTTCACTGGTAGCTCCTCCCGCAATTGCCTCCGTAAAGAATGGCTTGACAAACAACTTGGCAACTGTAGAAAACAAGTCTTCCAGTATCCATGTCAATCTGGGTCCCGTAAGCTCGATGGCTGGCTCTGAGTTGATCTCCAACAACTTGATTTGATAGGGGGTTGTAGCATTATTTGGGTCATGTTCGACAAGGAAATCAACGCCAAATAGCTCGAATGCGTTTGGGAGAACCTTGAGAGCAGGCTCAACGTTGAACCTCTGCCCCTCTGATTGTAACATACCTGGAAATGAATGGGATTCTGCAAGGCCGCCTTGAATGTTTCCGCTAAAACATCGGACATCTGCTTTACCAACATATCAATATCTGAACGACTCAGTCTCATGTCTTTGCCACTTCCAGCGGAGATAATGATGGAATCCTCGAGCTCATCTAGTAGACGAACGTTACTTTCGCCTAACTCAGTCTGAAGGGATGAGTTTGTCAGGTGAGGCCGAAGATCCAATTGTCCTGTCTCCGCAATGAAGGGAGTATCAGATGGCGACCTATAATTTTCAGATGAAAATAAAGCCAGTACTCTGGTGTATAGGTAGAGGCTTATTGCACCAGATGCAATGCAATATGCTCTTAAATGAAACTAAAGTTGAAGTAGTTAACATTGAAAAACTGTGTGAGTTAAACAAGTGCCCCGACCTTGCGAGCAATAGCCACGTCAGACGATACAGTTCCGCTATGTAGCTCCAAAGAATTTAGAAGAAGTGGGTTTTGAATATACTCCTATATTTTATAATATTTAGCAACCCATACCTGGTCAGAGATTTTTTTTAAACACCTGAATGACAAAATGTCGCAGCTGCGAGGCCACAATTGTCGTCGATAGCTCTTCTTCCTCCTCCTGCACCTCATCATCCGAGTCCTCCTCAAATGACTCGAATATCTCTTGGATCTCTTGTTTAGTGTGGAATAGACGGATGCCCATACCCCGATCTGCCATACTTCTAACGAGGAATGGATGATCAATTGACACCAGAGCAAAATTATAAGTCTACGTACGGCTTCAGTATCCACCACTTATCTTTTTTCTCTAAAGCTTTTCCTACTTCCCATAGTTCATCGGTCCACATTTCATCGAGCTCGTCGGCGTAAGAAACCTCAATCTCGTATGTCTTAGGGAAAGCATTCTTCAACAGAGACTCTGGCTGCTTAGTAATATAGCCCTGTATTATACGAGACAGGAAGTGCTTCCGTATAAGGGCCTTCCGAAAGGTATAGCTGGACGCTAGCACGCTGCTGCGTTTGAGAGCAGTAAGTTCATGATCGAGATCGTCGTACGTTGACCATTGTAAGAGTTTGTCGGCAGTTTCTAAGTCGTCGTTGGCAGAAAAATGGACAGCAAGACCAGAATTCTTCAGAGCTTTGCGCACAAGGGAATCTGTCAAAGGCGCAGAAGGCCAGGAAACATGAGCAGAGATCTTCATGGAAATCAAAGGAACTCGGAGATTTTCTGAGAGATATGATCGGTTCTATATATAAAGAACGGCCGGAATGACAGGTTTCTGCCTTTGCCGAATGCTCTCATCACTGCCAGTATAATGTCCTCTTTCCCTCTTTTCTTTCAGCCGACATTCACTCAGGGACTTATAGTTGGCCAACTGTCGATTCTCTTTTTGCTTGGCGCTATTCTAAAATACCTCTTTTTCGAATCTGGCCTACCTGAGGGGGCCGAGGATGTGTCGGCCGACCAAGACAACGAGGACGAGAAGCAAAGGGAAAATGACGCGTTCCTGAGGCAGCGGCGTCGAATTCGCGCACGGAAAGAATCCCTTCTGAAAAAAGAGGAAGCACTGGAGCAGCTTGTAGAGGAAGCGGCGGACGGTGTCGAATCTACAGAGTGGTTTAATGTGCTATTAAAACAGGTATGCACTGCGTTTATCTGTCACATATGTAGCTAACCACCGCCGGTACTTCAGATTGTGGACGTATACCGGTCGAAACTCCGAGACGACGCTGAAAGCTTTGAGGGCGACGAGATAGCACGAAGTCGTATCGAAACTTTCGTCAATTCAGTTCGTCCCGCAGGCTTTTTGGTACGTGGTCTTTTTCTACTGGCGTACTCAGTTTTCCACCGGCGTCTTGCAATATACATTCATTACATTACTTATCTCCGCTTTCGCAATTACAGGACTATATAACAATACACTCTGTGGATCTAGGTCGCTCAGCGCCGACCCTGTACAATGCCCGAGTCCGCAAGAGGCAAGGTGATGCATCACTATCTGTATGTCTTCCGGGTCACAATATTCTTCGCTTCAATTCAGCTTGAATGCTAATACTTTACTCAAGAACATAGAATTCGACGCGTCTTACACGGATACGATATCGATATCACTCTCGACTTCTTATCTCTTCAATTATCCAATGGTTTCGTTTGCCAGGTTACCCATTTCTTTGACGATATCCCTTTCTCAATTCAAGTCTGCAGTGAGTAATGCCCTTTACAATTGACAAAATGTTACTCACGTTGCTCGTAACCATAGCTAACCATCCAAACACCCCCACCTTCTTCATCTCCACCCGTTGTAACACTTACAATATCGCCTAATTTTATCCTCGACCTCACGACAACATCCCTTATGGGCAGCCGTGCCAAGCTGGCCAATGTTCCTAAACTCCACGAACTGATACAACATCAAGTTCGACGCATTCTCGCAGCGCGGGCCACATGGAAGGTCGTACTGCCGGGGTTATCCAGTGTAGCGGAAGTAAAGAAAGAGCTAAAAGAATCACAGAAGGAAAGGTGACATCCTTGGGCCAATCGCGATCGTGACTTTGTATCCTTCTTCGCCACTTGGTAAAAACCGCCTTATAGACTTGGAGTGGGCAGCCACACAAAGAGGTTTGAATGCGATGTTTGTGCTATCTGTATGTACGTTATTACCACGACACTAATTATACGGTTACTAGCAGTCCCCCCTTTACTCTGCCCCTCCTGAGCGGCCGACGTATGAGTGTGCGACACCTTGTGGGCTGCCTGATACCTTCATTAGGTTCCAAGGCAAGGCAATGTTATGTATGGTCAGATGCCTAATTGGTCAAGCCAAAGTTCTATTTCATTCAAAACTTTCCCTTCTTTCAAGCCTTCGACAACGATCAAGTCAACGTTGTCGCTTTGACATATCCTGCTTATTTCTCGCAGACGGTTGGCCTGCCTCTCTGAACCAGTAATCACAGCAATGGGGAAATGTGGCTCGTATGTAAACTCTTCCAAGTCATTTGGAAGCTTTCCCTCAGTCTGCAGCTCTTTGTTTGAAGCCGGAGGGTTTATGAGTATCATGGCAGACGCTGGGTGAGAGGAAATGTATGTTTGTGCGATTAGGCAAGCAGAGGAGCGGGCGAGTATGACGGGTGGAAATGGAATGGAAGTTAGCCGGAATTGGGAAACCAGATCTGTGCGAGTAAAAAGTGTTGAGCCAAAGATAACGAAATGCTTCAAACATAATCAATATTTACCAGACTCGTAATGTTCCATCATACGGCGGGAATCGTTATGCGAGGAAAGCTCTAGTGGACGGGCCAAATTGGTCTCAATACAGGTAAACCCCTTCTCTGCCAGCATTGCAGCGAGTGTAGTCATGCTATCAGTAAGCTTGAGGAGTTAATTTTGTGTCAACAGCAGTTGAGGACTACCCTTCCGTAGAATTCTTGTCCCATTCTCCCGAAGAGACAAACAGTAAAGGCGTGGGCACTTCTCGAGTTGCGCTAGATGGCGGTAAACGAAGCAAGAAGGACGTCGAAGATAAACGTATTGTAGTTTTTCCGAGAGACGAAGTCCTCAGACGCGAAAATGCGCGCCAATGCTTGTGGAACATCGAATGCATAATGAGGAAGTGGATCAAAGCTTTCGGGCCGAACGATTCTTTGGTTGATCACCAATTGTAAGTTCTCGCTACCCCAACAACTTACCTTAGAACCACAGTGACCTTTTACATTCCATTATCATGTCAAACGCTGCATCGAGTATAATATTTGATGATATATTTACCATCAACGCAATTGATAAAGAAGGCAAAAAGTTTGACCGAGGTTCGCAAAACGTCAACTTTTCTTAATGCTTGATGTTCATGCCGCAATCTTGAAACTACAGTGTCGCGGCTATATGCCCATTCAAAAAACTACGATATGGATATGACACTAGATTATAACCTGGAACTATTCCCTTTACAAAAGGATCAGAGCTTCGCTCTTGCACTGGCCTCTTCTCTGTCGCGAACTGGACCAGGGGGTGCGGGAATCTCTGCTGAAGAGGCAGCCGAAGCAGATCGGGATGTTTGGAGACCGGATGGTAAAAGCAAGGGTGGGCTACATGATGAATACGATTATGTGATGTTTGGGAAGGTAAGCCTAGTGCCTAAAGTCTCAGGTGTGTTTTAATGTCTTGTAGGTCTACAAATTTGACGGTGAAAGTGGCGAAGTAGTGTAAGTCAATCGCAGCAATTTATTATTGGTGTATATCTGAATGGGACTGTAGGACAGCATATGCATCTTTTGGTGGCCTTCTTATGGCTTTGACGGGTTCTTACAGGCATATGACAAGTATTGTTCTTGGGGACAATATTTATCTATTGATGCGGAAATGAGAGCACCTTGTGTGTGTGGAAGTTTACTCGTTAGTGTAATTCCAGGAAGTGTTAGACTAGGTAGACATTATGTCGAGCGACAATGAGAATGAGGGTAAATATCTAGAGGCGTGCTGATAAAAACAAGAACATGCAGAAAAAGTCAAGAAATAGTCATCGAACATATGTAACGTAAGTGTGCATAGTCAAGAAATAGTCATCGAACATATGTAACGTAAGTGTGCATAGTCAAGTTAGATATAACTTACAGAGAAGTGCAGTCAAAAGCATGGAGATGATGTAAGTCCAAAAAGAACGCATCCACAAGCCCTATTCAACATCTGCGATAGTTTCGGCCACGCCTCTCACCCGCTTGGCAATCGCAATATCTGAGGGAACGTGAATAAGGGAAACACGTTTTGCAACCCTCGTTTTGTTCCATTCTTCTGCTTGTTCTTCTTCTTCTGGCGAACTTTCATCTGCACTACTCTCTTGAACAGAGCTTGAACTGCCGGGAGGTAGAGGAAGACTCGCCAGCCTTGAGGGTTCGGGAGTGAATGGTGTCATGATGCTGGTGTCACTTTCATGCGCTGCTGGATGAATCAAAATGGAGGCGCTCAGGTTAAGATCAAGTCGTGGAAGCGAAGCTGAACGGGAGACTGGATTTGGGGAAGTTGTAGGACTACTTGGGCCTTCATCCACGAAAGAAGGCCATTCCAGCTGTGAGGGGTTATCATATGCCGAATAGAATGAGCCAGAGGTAGAAGCAGTTGTTGCTCTCGAGGCTCGCGACCAAGTTGACCCCTCTGCGGGCGATCTGAGGAGATGCCGAGTGATTTCCTCGGAGTCCGTTAGCCGGTGAACATTTGAGCTGATACTCGGACTAGTGCCTGAGCGAATCGGAATCCTCAATGGACCGGGGGAAACTGGCGAAGAGGAAGGTGACAGTAAGGGGGAAGAAGAAAGAGAGACGGGTGATGTTGGAAATTTCTGAGGAGCTGTCTTGGGTCGACGCGTGAGTAGCGTATCTTGGGCAGCTTTAAGTGCCACTCTCTTCGATTGACTCCATGCCTTTCCTTCCGAGACTAAATCTCCCCGTAGAACTGCGCGATGACACTTGAGTTTCTCCACCTCTAACCTCATTTGCATGACCGAACGTGACATCGATGTAATAGCAGCCAATAACTTTGATCTTGTGACCTTGCGGAATGGTGTGAGCGTGGCGATACTTCGAGCAAATCGTTCGTCAGAATCAAGTTGAGTCCGAAGGGCAACTAGTCTGGCATCCAGATCTCGGATTTTGGCCAAGATGATTTGAGATCGAGATGGCAACCGTGAAGTCGATGTTGAACTGTTGAAAGACTTCGGGGACGATGGTGGCGATTCAAGAAGCTTCTGATCAGCCAAATATCGCATTTCTTCGTCAGCACCAGAAATGTTGGCCGCCAAGTCAGCTTTGACTTCGTCGAAGGTCGCTTTGAATTGCTCTGCCCCATCGACTTCAGGTGAGGAAATCGTTTCACCATCGTAGAGCCCTGGAAGCCCGCTCATGGTTACTCTTCGCCGAAGTTGAGGTCGTTTTACTGATGGACCATTCAGCATGTCCATAAGTTCGTTGGGTGCATTTGAGCCCCACGATAATGGCCTCGCGCCATTGGATCGAGCTTGGATATCATGAAGATGAGAGGTTGCCGCAGCAACGCCTGTTAAGTGCACATCTTCGCCTGACAGAGCTAACGGTCGCATCCGTACACCAGCAGTCTTGAAGGTGCTAGCGTAGTTGATGCGAGCGATCCATTGATTCATTTCGTCGTCATCGCTTGCCTGAAGAAGTAGATGTCGTCCATCAGGTAGCACAAAACGGAATGTGTGATGATACTGCCAGCATCAATCAGTTCTGGTCCATTCTCGAAGTAAAGGTAAAATATTCACCTTTGTGTATGAATGATCGTAGACAGCTAAAGCATCTTTCAAGGAGAAGAGTTCGTCTGGCCGGAAGTTGGCTGGTAGGGTAAGATCATCTGAACTACCAACCTGAGGCAGTAATGTTGAAGCCAAAGTAGGGTCACGACAAAATAGAAGTTGCGATCCAGTTAACACCACGCTCCATGTTCGCCATTTCCTATTCATCGCCTTCTTCCCGCCTTCCAGTAGGTCGTCCTTCCGATTTACCAAGCCAATTTTGGTGATCTTCAGACTCCACGAATGTCGGATCATATGGCTAACATCAGCCACAGGGGACATGGCAACGGTTCCTCCGAGGCTGAACATCGTCGGAGATTGAGGGAAGTTGGGTATATCAACCTCGATGACTTTGGCGTTCATGAATGCATCATGGAGCTTCGGTTCATCCCAAGGACCATTGGTTCCTTCAAAAGAAAAGGGGTTCTCCAGGGGGATGTGGGTGGCAACGTCAGCACGGAGTGGATCAAGGAAATTCTGATATACCATTAGGTGATTGCAAGCACGGAGTGTTTAGTCCTACTCACATTCATAATCAAATAATATGGATCGACTCGATTACCCATCTTAAAAGGAGTGGCAGAGGATGGAGTAGGCAGAGCAGAAGTAGGTGTCGATATTGACCGTGCCACCTCAGGCGACAGACCAGGTTGACCATTGAAATCCACGGGATCTTCAATAAATATGAATGGTGCAAACACAATGTTGTCGAAAAAGCACTGCAGGACATGTAAGTTTTCAAAATAATTATCATGGGTCAGCAAACTCACATCTAAAACTTCAGTTGGTATTCCTGGAAGTTTCGTGTTCTTGATGTAGTCAGCTTTGGTCATTTTCCGCTTATTGGAAGGGTTGAAGGCGTCGGTGTGTAGCATAATTAGACTGAAGGCTAAGATATAGGGGTGATCTTTTGCGACAACTATTTCAACAAGCCGTGCATGAGGTAAAAATAAAAGAAATTACCGTCGGAGATGAACAGATTAGGGTTACACGAACGGTACCGAGAGGCAAACGCTTCGATGACGCGATCAATCTGTTGTGTTTCGCGAGGAAGTCCGACTTCCATAAGCAATTTACGAAGAGCGACATCCAGAGGCAGGCTTGTGAACTCAAACTGCCTGAAGTACGCTTGTAATGCTTGCGTATAAAACGTATCCGAACTGCACCGCGTTAGTTACTCAGCCTGGTAAGAATGGGTTACGATGACAAACCTTGAAGCTAGGATGCCTGCAACTTCAGCCTTGCTGACCTCTGACTTGAGACGTTCTAGATAAATTTCTGGAGACTCTACATTCCCGAGCGGCTTAGGAATCGGGGCGTCCTGCTTCTTTGGTGCGGGATTGGAATGCTGGTTCAAGAAATGGCTACTGGGACTAGAGCGGAGCACACTCGGTGGAGGGGAAGGTTCTGGTGACGAAAATACAGCCAGGGACAAGCGATGGAGCAACGGGGAGTTTGTTTGAGCTCTCAGACGGGGAACCGGCGGAGGATTGTGGCTCGGCTGAGGAGGAATAGCGAAAGTGAGGCTTGGGCGTGGCGAAGGATTTGCTGAAGTAGAGCATGATGGCGGTTGTGTAACGTTATCTCCGTGAGTTGTTGATTGAGCAGCGAATGACTGAACGCCTGGCAGTGGAGAGGTCGGAAATTCGACGCCAAAGGGGGAGACATGGTTAACGGGTGGTAGCGCAGGTAGCGACAAGATCTGATCGTCTGCTGGAGGTGCAGGAGAAAGTGGTTCTTTAGCGGACGAATTCCGTTTCTTCCAAAATGACGATTTTCGAGACAGGGGTTTGGGCGGTGATCTGGTTGGGCTTGGAGGCTTTTCTGGTTCAGTAACTTTAGATTTATTATCTGCACCCCCAATTCCGAGGAAAGATGTTGTGCCAAAGGAGAACCCACGCCGGCGACGTTGGGTTAATGGGTCGTTTAATGGTGTATTCTCGGGCCCAGATTCAATACGCTGTGAACTTTTAACACGACGCATTGTTGAAGACGGTTCTGACAAGGTAGACGAGGAAGGAGTTGGTAGAGACACAAATGTTACAGAATTTGCTTCACCTCTTGGTAAAGCAGCCGCTGCATGTGGCAGGCCTAAACCAAGAGCTGCTTGGGCGAGCGCAGAAATTGACTGCACACCGCCGCTAACCTTGCGATCCCTAGAAAGCCGCTGCCTCGGGAGAAGAAGAGGCGAAGAAGGTGGCAGAATTTCGCTGGAGGTGGTACGCCTGAAATCAGGGCGTTCGTCAGGCGGGGTCGGTGGGAGGGCTTTGTCGATCAACAATGGACGAGAGGAGACGTGTTTGAGTGGTAAGGGAGGGGCAGCTTCTATCGATGAACCTCTCGGAGGAGTTGGCTGCGATCCTGTGCGCTTTCGCCAGTAAGGCATTGAAAAGAGGTGTGTGGTGGTTTCTGTGGTCGTCGTCGTCACAACCTCGGTCTTCGTCGTTGTTTCCGTTACAAAAACCGGGGCCATGGGGTTTGGACGGTAGGCAGGTGGTGGACCAGATGGAACCTTTGGATATGACCTGAATTCAGATGAGGATTTGGCAGAGAACATGTCGACATTCGGTGAATGACCTCCGGCGAAGAGGTCACGATGTTGGAATGATTATTGATTAGAAAAGTCGTACGCTGGTACGCAGATTAATCATCCACAGTTTGTGGTTCAAAAACTAAGGAAAAGCGACCCAGTCAAGTTCACAACGACATGGTGGTGGTGGTGGTGGTGGTGGTGGGGACAAAGTGAGGAGATCAACTACTCAGTCCACTTCTAAATGTGCTAAATGCCGTTCCAAGGCACACACCACATGTGACACCATCATCATATCAATTCAACAACAGATTTTACTGATCTACTAGCAGCACTGTGTACAAGAAAGCCGTCAATAAAAGAAAAATACAAGACATTATGAAGTCCCCTTTCTTTTTTGTCGGAGCAGATCCTTTTTTCTCTCCTCAAGTTTTAGCCGCTAGAATTTTGTTAGTTTCTGGGAGGTGAGAAGATCAAGTACTAGAGTAAACTCACTTCCGAATTCTTTTTCCCTTGGCTGTATTTCATCTTTTCGTAAAGCTTCCTTTGTTTGTTGCTCATCATCATTTTATTCATGTCCTGCTCTGCAACCTCCACTGAAGTCTCCGATACTTTTTTGCTTCGCTTCTTGTTGGCTTGCTTAACTTTCGCTTCGAAATCTCCATACTCAAGACCAGCAGCCTCTGCGGCCAATTCGGCAGCCCTTAATGCAGCAGGGTCCTTGCTCGCCACGGCGGTGGCCATTTCGCGGTCCTGCGCTTCCGATTGCTCGTCGGCTTCAGCTTCGTCCTCCTCTTCGTCCTCCTCAATCAATTCGGCTGCATCTTCTCCAGCACCTTCGTGCGCAGGCACATAAGCGCCTTCGTACTCGCCGAAAGGACTCAAGTGAGGCGGAAGCGTCTTTCCTTGTCCGTAGGGCTCTTCCAAGAGAATCTTTCCTGCGTTAATGCAATCAATGATCCACTGCGGCTGGATATATTTTCGTCTAGAACGCAGTTCTTGTTGGGCCGAATCTTCATTCTTTCGCTCTACCACTGGCCGATCCATGATGACGTGCGTGATACTTGGGTCGGTTTCATCAAAAGGCGACCCACCTCCTGAGGAACCTGGCCAGCCCATTCTTCCGCCAAATGAACGCACAGTAAATTCGAATATTGAGCGAGATGTTTCTCTTGAAAGCCAAAAAGTATAAGGAGCGAAGAGGTTCGTGGACATTGTTTGGGGTAGAGATGAGAGAGATAAAAAAGTGGGGAGTTCTGAAGCAGCTTCTTGAGGTTTTGTGGAAGAATGGGGGATAAACTCTTCTTCTGCCTCCGGTTCAAGGGGCTTTTCTTCAGCCATTTCAATGTCAACAGTTTCCGATGTGGTTTGTGCATTGATACTCTTGATCGTCCGTCGTACTTCCTTCGCAGTAATCGAGAGGCTTTCTTTTGCGAGCGCGGTCGATTGTTGAGCAAGGGGCTGACGAGAGCTATCTTGCAGGGTGAGAGCATTAATACCAGCAGCACCTTCATCCTTCCTGATATCAAGAGGTGGGGGGTATACTAGGCCAGCATCAGTGTAGATTTTGAAAAACACGAAGCTCAGTAGCGTTTGGTACAGCTCCAAAAAAGTGAGCATCACTCGGAGATCAACGTCCGCAGGTACCTAGGAATGATTTAGATGCGAGGAGGCCTGAGAAATGGATTGAACATACATTCTGTGTGAACTGATACGGCGCGAGCCAGGTCACAGTCTGATCAGCGACCTCAGCCTGGTAGTAAGCACCTTTTATCGACAAGAAGACTTTTCTGAGAGATTTCGAGTGTAAGATGTAAAGCTGCCATTCTGCCACGAGCTTAGCACAATTCTCGACAACCTCTTTTGGTAGACGACCATCAGAGGGTAGTGAAGAGAATAAAAATACCATACATAGAGCATCGTCGATATCTCGAACAGCGTCAATGAAGGTAGGATAGCTAATATTGGTACAGGTTAGATTACTCCTCGGATGAGATCAAGAAGCGACGTACCGTTCCTTAATAATATGGTCTAACCGATAGATCGGCTTATTATCTTCCAAGCTCTTCGCACTACTCCACTCTCCACGTCCCAGAGCACGAGAAAGCTTCTTAGCAAAAGCTTTATGTTCTCTCAACTTTTTAAGAATCGGTTCGTGGGCCAGGTAAGCGATATCCTTGGTATAATAGAAAGTGGTAGGTGCAGAAGACCCTTTATTAGCTTTCTTTTTATTTCTCGGTTCACGAGGGAATATTCCTAAAACGATTAAACTTCAAGAAATAAATGAATGACTAGAAAATGTACCTTTGAGAATACAAAGTCGACGGAAGTCGGCTAAAGAGCATTGTAGCTTTTTGACAGCTAAACTTCTGGTTGTGAAGTTCTTGGCCGCGCCAGCTTTTCCTTTTACTTTGAGTTTACCCATAGTGTCAGATGCGAGAGGATACTGAGCAAGCTCAATCAAATCAAATCCAAAAGTTTTTGTTTGGCACTATCAGGCATGCCAAACAGCGCCTTGATTTTGGACGCGTTCAGGTTCAGCACGACCCACTATCACTGTCGCTGAAAACCATCGTTCTTCACGATGAGGTAGGCCTATATTGATTGACATGCCTCCATGATTTCTGATTATTTCTAGTCAATTTGTTCATGTCCCAAAATCTGAACTTGACGAGGCTCAAATCCGTCAGCTTGAAGAGCACGAGATATCGCAAGGACCTTTGTCTGTTCTACAACAAGCTGTACGAAATCATGCACAAGTGCTGATTTCGCTGAGAAATAACAAGAAACTCCTTGCTCGAGTGAAAGCCTTCGATAGACATAGTAACATGGTAGGTCTTGGCGTCCATTCTGCCCTTGGTCATGTTTGATCGATTGGTTCGCCAGGTTCTTGAGAACGTGAAAGAGGTAAGCACTGATGGAACAGATGCGATTCATACACTTACAGAAGCCACAGATGTGGACGGAAGTGCCAAAAGGCAAGAATAAGAAACCAGTAAACAAAGACCGATTTATTAGTAAAATGTTCCTGAGGTACGTCGTTTGTTCTTCGTTCAAGCAATTCCAACTCATAGATAAATTTCAGAGGTGATTCCGTTATCTTAGGTGGGTATCTTCTCATCATAGATGTACTTCATTCTTACATACAATTACAGTACTCCGTAACCAAGCTTGATTTCCTTTCATGTAACTCTTTGGTATCCGATCAAAAGTAGCCTTCGATTGCTTGGGTTGTATTTCAATCCTCTTCTCCGTCCTCAAGTTCTTTGATAGTGTCAAATATGCAACCCAAAGCCAGCCAGCCGAAGCTCTGAGCACCGAATGTCTGGCCTTGAGAAACCGCGAATTCCCAAGCCATCCAAGCTCGTATGAGACTGTCACTCAGAGTAACACTCTCATCGCCGTCCAACTCTTCTCGAATGCCACGAACAAGAGTATCCGTCCTTTCTCTCAAATTCGACATCAACTCTTTACGTCGGCGAGGTTGTGAACTCTTTTGCGCGATAGTCCCAATGATAGCTTCCGCTTCGGACAGTTGGACGCTATGCGAATGCGAAAGGGTGCAGGCCATGCAGACAGCTTTGAGTTCAGTAGCGTATCGACGGAAGGTTTGTGATATGAAAGTGGTCTGCTCGTCGGTCGGCTGTCTGTCTGTCCAGATGAAATCTTGCACGCGATGTTCAACTGTCGTGAACAAGGTACCGCCACGAGCGCCATCAAGGTTGAATTGATGAAACTGGTGCTCTAGTTCTTCGACCTCGCCAACTCGTGCCGGCCGCCTCCCCCGCCGCCTCACATGAGGTATTTGCTCGATAGGTAAGTCAATCTCGCGGAACAGGCGGCCTATCGCTCTTCTGCTTTCATAATAGTTCCCAGAAGAGACGTTCACCGTTTCAGGGGCATTCCAGTCCGGCTTGATCTTGTGTTTGAGCTTCGGTATTTCCTCTAGCGGGACTGGTTGACCGGACTTGGGGTAGTCCACGGCATCGCTGTGCAACGCGGCCAACTTCAGACAGTCTTCATCTCGTATTCCGTCGACACTTTGGTCTGCAATAATAAGCCAATTCGTTGCAATGATGCCTACGACCTGATAGCAAAGTTAAAAATCCATTGGGGAAAGAATTGGGTAGATTGACTCACATCAGAACTGATATAATCCATGAAAAATTCCGCCACATCCCTCATGGTACTTGGGCGGTCAAGTAGCTTTCTGATGGCAGGATCATAGCTTGCCGGTGCATATAGCTGGAGAGATGGTGGGAAAAATTCTGGCAGGCTAGTAAAAGGGATGAGATTATAAAGGTCCCCATCAAGATCGCCGCCACCGAGACAAGATGGAACAGGCCTATTTCCTGTAAAATACTTAAAGTAGTCCTAATTTCTGAGCAAGAGACGAAAAGCATACCGCGAACACTAAAAACCACAGTATTTGCCAGTGGTTCTATGGCAAAAGGGGATCTCTCCGGCGGTGGTCCTATTGCACGCACAATCCTAACATCTCCCGGATGGATGACAGGAGATCGAGAAATTAAGACGGGGCCTTCCAGGTATCGCCTGCTGCCGTTGAGAGGTTTTACACAGGCAAATATTTCGTCCGGTTGAAGATATTTGTGGACATCCGCAACGCCGACAAGCGTCCAAGCTTCTGGAATTGGGATACGTGCATGATTTTTGAGGTCTCGAAGAACATGATTGACCGCAAAGTCGAGCATCTTTTCGTAGAAAGTATTGTTCGGAAGGCTATGAATGTATAGCTTCTCGAGATTATTCAAGACGGATGGTAGATGATAAGCCGTGCCGAGACCATGACTTTCGAGGAGAGTTGCTGAATCTCTGAGAGAGGATGCGGCTCTGCGGGTAGCTTGAACGGCGTCGTCTTGATAATTTTTGAAAACTTCGTAAGGCACACCGAGGTCCTCGAGAAGCATGATGAGAGGTCGATTAAGGTAAAATGAACCTGGTCGATCAAATGCACGGGCAATTTCGATATCTTGGGCGCCATCTGTGTCTGGCGTCAAAAATTTGATCATCGATGGCCTAAGACAAATGGCGGAGCCTTGTAATGTGTGGTCAACTGAAAGCATGCCCTTAGATCCCCTGAATCGGACTTGGTAGGCCGGAGGAAGTGCTCTACGCCTACGTCTCCCTTTTGATTTCCTGAGTTGACGGTGGATGGCTTTGCTAAGCTCCAACGACAATGTGCCAACACCATCCGTGAACTGGTATTTTCCATCGTTGGTCGTGATATCTTCTTTCTCGAAAACTTCTTCAACTTCGACGCGGACGGCATCGGTTGCTGTGAAAGCTTGAGAAATACGAGCGGCGTATCGAGCTGGACAATAGATGAGGCCTTCGTCGAAATGAAGTCCATCAAAAGTTCCTAGACTGGCAATAATAGACTGTGCGTCGATGATGCCATGATTGACATCTCTGAACGGCTTGACAAACCTGCATTATTGGAATATAATTAAGACATTTAATTCAACAACGCGACGATAACACTTACCAGACGGCATGTTCTTTGAGTGCCGATTGTGAATAAGCAAGAAAATCAAAGTGGCGACCTGCTATTTCCAATCCATTGAATAACATTGAGCCCACACGACTACGAATGAATTGTGAGCCATCAACTTCACGGTCGTAGCGATATTGTAGTTTTGCTTCATCGACAAAGCTGACTCGAAGGAAAGATTGCTGATGCTGGATTTCGTAGGCACGGATAACTCTGTTCGACTGTTCGGGGAACGGTCCATCAAGGTGAATAGTCGTTGGGGTAACTTCAACGTGGTATGAGTCGTAAATACTGCCATCAGTGGGGCGTGGTGAGACTAGACTCTGCTGCTTGGAGATATCTTCTTCAACTTGTCGAAATCGATCCAAGATCCCCATCGACGTATTCCCTTCTTCCTCGTTATCGAAGTACTGTGCGTGAGGTTTGAATTTTTGAATCACAATGGCAGCAAAAAGTTTCCCTCGTTCACGTCGGACTCTGATGATCTCCGGCAAGAGTTGAGTTGCCTCGCTTAAATCAATGGCAAGGTCCCAAATGAGACCTTGCATCTGGAATGCAATGACCCAGTCGATCTGGCGGAGGATTTGGCGTACATTTAACATCAAATGCTCGGAGAAGAGACTTCTACGTTCAACGGGGTATTCATAGTCGTAGAGCTTGTGAAGTTGTGCAGTTTCGCAAAGCCTACGGAATTCTCGCAAGTCTCTCCCGGAACGGCAGACTACACGTATTCCTAACGAAGCATAAGGAGCGAGGCGTTGGTGTTCTTCGATGGGAAGATAGGAGAGCCGTTCTCGAGATCGCGCTTGCCGACCTTGTGTTCCGAGTGCAACCTCTTTCTGATAGGATGGGGGATTGTGGAGACTAAACACAATCGCGTGCTCTGTCCCGAGATATGTGTGCGCCGTAATTTCCCTGACGGAAGGGAAGGGCATAATGATAAGGTATCTTTCATCATCTATGTGAATCTTGACGCGTATTTCCCTACGTTCATCCTGAAAAGTGATTGCACATCTGTTTTCACACTGAGTCTCACACTCGATGGAAAATACACTATCGCGACATTCCCAGCCAAATTGGAGAGCATTGACGGGGATAGCCCCAGCGTCGAGTTGCTGTTGACGCCGTTCTCTTTCCTCTGTTACTCGTGGCTCTTGATACGGGAGAAGGCGCACTGTGTCTAAGACATCTTGTCGAGGAGGTTTGTTGCTTAGGACGAACAAAATTTGCCTTGTACCGACCACGATCGCCGGGACCGGTCGACGGCGGTCTGGTGGGTTCTGTGGCTGGTATATGTGCAAAAAAAGCTGACCGGCCTCAAAGTTTGGTAGAGTTAGAGTACCTGTGCCACCGTTCTGCAGGAATGGCCTTGTTTTGTGCCGGTGAAGATGAACATGGAAATTAAATGGAGTTGGAGACAAGTTCGTGAATGGAAGATCATGTAGTATGTTGGCGAGAGTGTTGGCGACTTGGCTCGTGGATACGTTATGATCGATGTTACGCATAAAAATGTCCATGTTATTATATTATGTGCGAGAATGCTGGAGAGGGAGTATAGAGAGACAAGAGAGGTTGATAAGGAAGATGTCGAGATATATAGGTTCGAATAGGCGCCCAAGAAGTCGTCCGACTTGAATCCGAATGCCGAATAGAGCCACCGAAAGCCCCAAGATAAGAAGAGCAAAGTCCTTCTAGAATGGCCTGTTCGCGACTTGAATCAGCTGCAGCTGGTGGTAGTTGAAGATCAAAAGGGGTCAAAGCACAAAACTGCATTGTCATGATCGCCCGGGCAGAATGAACTTGAGTTCTCGTCTTAACATTTTCAGCCTGTCCTCAATAATTGCCTAAAGTTGAATATAAATTCGATAAAAAAACACACTGAGCAGGGGTTCACCTACCGTGTCTGATACATGCTGAAAACGTTCGAACTCTGAGCGAATCCAATCCACCGTTTCCTTCCTTGTCACGGGATCATCGATAACTGCATTATGGTTTAGTTGCTATGACCTGGTCGGAAGATAAATAAATACTGACCTCTTGAAGAACGAATTGAATTCCTGTAGAGACTGAGGGCCTGATGCTTCAGGAGAAAGTGCTTGAGTGAAGGACCCGCAAAAGGCATTGAAAGGGAGTGTTGTTTTCAGAGGGAGTTACGGCCAGGTGTGATCGTTACGGCCAAGTTACAAGGCCCGCTGGACCGTACACACACTGTCGTCGTCTCTTCATTCAACTACATCCACACTTTTGACTTTTCTCCTCAAGCATTTATTGTAATGGCCTCGTATTTGAATACGTCGCAGTCAACACAAACCCCAGAATCTTCTGATGCTGGACAAGAATCACCAAATCTTACTGACAGCTCGTCGCAGGGCGACCCTCACACAACCTCGCATTCACCTTCTGAACAACGGTCTTTCAGAGTATACACCCGACCGCAACTGCTTGAGCTTTCCAAGTCACCACTCGTCAAGCCTCCTCCTGAAATGCCAGAGCTGAAAGTGTGGTTTGGGTACTCGTTGCACTTCAGTTTGTCAATTTTTGCTAACATTGTGTCTAGGACCGAAAACGAGAACTTGATTAGCAAGAAGGATGAACCTTCGACGCCAAATGCTGTGAGGGAGAGACGGTAAGCTTTACACAATCTGTTTTTACTTCTCTGCCACTAATCAGAATTCGATTTTTCCAGTTTCCGCCGAGACGCAGAAGACGGAGGTGCGTAACCGTCCACGAGTCAACTACGGTTATTCTAACTGAAAGCTTAGATGCCCCAACAAGACCAACTTTTCGCTCAACACTTCAGCCTTCACAAATGGGAAATTTCAAACATCAATCTTTGCGAGATAGAGAAAAAGACGGTGACAAGGAACGTGAGCGGGACATTCGAGATAAAGAGGGTCAAGAACGACTGCGACACGTTCGTCTACTCTATAAATGCGATATTTGAGTTTTTTCTCATTCTTTTCCAGTTATCAGACAAATATGACCGAGATAGGCTTCTGCCCCTGTCGACTTCACGCAATAAAGAACGGGATGCTGTTCCCCACCTCGCCTCGAATGGCTCTAGAGGCCAACAGCCGCTGCCTGCAAATGGTACCTCTCGGAGAGGCGATGCTCGCGAATCGGGTAAGAAAAAAGTAGGCGAAGGTGGCGAAGATTGGAGGAGAGGTAAGTACTTCGCCAGCTCTGTGACCAATTTTGATCAATATTTTGTACGACAGAGCCAGGTCGCTCTTCCCGCGATGAACGTACGGCCTTTAGTAAACGATCCCAATTTACTGCTGACAACACTTCCCTTAGAAAACGGTAGACGAGACCGCGACGATCGAGAAAGAGCCCGGTCACGGGCACGAGATTCGTCGCGGCCGAAACGGGATGCCTCTCAACCTAGGAAAGAGAGGGATCGTGATGACCGACCCCGCGAACGTGACGATCATCGACGGGAGAAGGACGACGACGGGGATGCTCGCCACTGGAGGGATGATGGAAAACGTGATGAGAGGATGGCAGTACGCAGAGAGCGGGAGCGAGATCGGGCTAGGAATGGGCGTGATCGTGATGCTGATGATCGGCGTTGGCCTGCAGGAGAAGACCGTGATGGTCGATACAAACGAGGAGGACGCGACAGGCCCGGAGACGACTCGAAGGACAAAGACGATCGTCGAGAGAAAGAGAAGGAGCCTGCGTGGATGGACGCCTACATTCCCACCGATACATCCTCTGGTATTCTTGGTGGTCAAGCTGCCAACGGGGAACTTGATGGCATACAAGCCTGGAAGAAAGGTCTCAAAGACAAAGAGTCCAAAGACAAAGAAGCAACTCCTGCGGTGATGAACCAACCAGCCACCGAATCCACCGCACCTATCAAAGCTGCTGAAAAGCCATTGGACGAAATCCAGCTGTTCCGAATGATGATGAAGAAGGAAGAAGACAAAAAGCGTGATGAGGATACACCAGTTGACCATCCTTCTAACACCGTGAAACTGGACGATACACCCCTCCCACAATGTAAGTTTATTATGCGTAGAATAAATCAAATTGGCTAACTCTATATTAGCTTTTGCCAGTGTTGCCACTTCTTCTATCGCTTCAAAGTCTTCTTTACCTTCTCTTGATTCCTCTGTCGCCACTATCGAGACATCGCCGCCACAGTCGATCGTCGCAAAAGACCCTGCTATTCTGACGTCCACCAAAACTGGTGATCATTCACAAGATCGCATATCGGCATCCAGAGTGTCGAATGCATCGTCACCCGATATCACGACTATTTCCAAACATCCTGGTGACATAGGCCCCAGTGCTGCGTTCCCTCCTGCTGGCTCAAGAGTCTTAGCTATGACCAAGAAAGGAGGCAACCCTTCTTTGAACTTGCAAAGTCTCAATAGTATGCCATCTAGTTGAGTGTATGCGTCGAAACTAACTCTAATTCAACCAGGTGGTCTTCAAAGTGTCATGCAAGAATCTCATGTCTTCCCCAAGAATGAGCAGGTCCGACCCCCAGGGTTTTCGCCTTTCGACGATGGCAGCCGTTTGCATTACGGGTTTGATGATACGACAGTGGGGTCGCAACAACCTTCACAATCACAACGTCTTCCCCTTGAACAACTTTTCAACAGCAATGCCAACGCGCAGGTTGATAGCAACTTCAATAATGGCTCTTTGAACAAAGGAAGTCGGTTGGCCAAAATCTTTGAAAGTAAAGGCCGCGAGCTTCCAGGCCACCACTCTAAAGGTGGCTACGCTTCTCCTCCTCTCCCAAACCCAGGACTTCGCGAGCTTGGTAATTATGGCGTGTCTTCTGGTGGTCCCCATACGGCTCATTCGGTGGAGGAACTTGTCGCCATGCTCAACAACTCATCGCAAATCGGTCGACCTCAAAACACCAGTCGTCCCGACCTCAATGCTGGCCAGCGTAATAACCTTGGACATCACGGACCCAACCCTCTTTTGGTTGGAAACGCAAACTTCAACTCTCAGCCAGCAAACCTACACTCTCTTCAACAGCAACATCTCCTCCATCAGCAGCAGCAGCAGCAGCAACAACTTCAGAATCCTCGATTGGAATCTTTGTACGATAGCCGGGTGGAAGACCGAAGTTTTGTGCCAGATGGCATGGTTCCTGGACTTCGCACTGCTCCACCGCCTCCCCCTCGGGGTCGAGACGTCCTTGGCCACTTCAACGAAGGACTTGACGAACCGATGCACTACAACCTCCAGCGTCTCGCTCAGCAGCAGCAACAACAAGGTCGTAATATTGACCCTCTTTTCAACGGTGGAAACGGTCCTCTCTTGAACCAGCAACTTGGTCGACATGGCGGGAGCGGATTGCCGCTTCAATCCTTACAACCTCTGTACCGTGGCGGTCCATCACCCGCATTGAATCAAGTTAATCCTCCTCAACAACGACTCCCGCCTGGTCTCGCTAATCTCGGCGGACGACCACCCCATGATCCATCCCAGTTCATTGGTCTCCCAGGCCCGCAGCACAACATTCATAACAATGGGCATCTACCTCAACAACATCACTTCAACAATTTTAACACCGCAAACAATCTCGGTCTCAATAATCCACAAGCCCGAGGGCCTATCCAGAACTCCTTGCTTCAGAATGCTGGTGGTCAACAGATCCCCCTTGGAAATTTGGGACACCCCAACCTTGATCCGCGTCTTTCCAACCACCACCAGATGATGGGCTTAGGTGGGTCTGGTATTGGTAGTGGTCGTATCAACGGTTACCCTCAGCAAGCACCCAACGCACCCAATCACCTCGGGATGCGTCCCCAACAGCAACAACAACTCCCCCACATCTTACCGCACCTGATGCCTCCTCACCTACAACAGCAAGGTCATTCGCCGTCTAACAACCCTCAGAATCATGAGTTAATGGCCCTTCTCATGGGTGGACCCCACAGAGAGTGATTGTCTCTCTTATATTGTACTGCCATACCTAACACCCATAGCATCCCATGTCATAAATCTTGTTCGTTCATCGTACATATTTTTTGAACGCTTTTGCCAATCGTATTTTCCTATTATCATCCAGCCAGTCGGTTTCCCATCTGTTCATAAATTCATCTGTTTTAACTCGTTGTTTGTCGAGACTCAGGATCACACAGGCACGACCTGATTGAGCGCGTTCTAGCAACTTTCCTTGTCCGGCAATCACTTTATCCAGTCGACAATGAGGAAAGGACATCGGACATCACAGAGTGAATCTAGCAGCTTCTGTGACCGCGAGCCTTCGATGAATGGGGCTCGCTTCTGAACATATATGCATGGCTGGCTGTCAGAAAACGGACGGCAGGATATAAACATCTCAAAGGTTTTCAAATGAGAGTGACCATGGTTTTGCCGAAGTGTAGATTGAGGCTTAAAGGTCGTCCCACATACACAAATGAGTTGCTACGTTGTGGACTTCGGGGCTGCTACTTCGTTCACCATTGTGGCGTTCCTTGAAGGTGAAGGCAAAAAGATCGCAGCAGCAAAGTAATTCAGGAGGTGGCATCAACCTTTGGAATCCTACGAAGCTTGCAGATCCGGTTCGAGATCATCAGATTTTAATAGATATATGCTTGTCAAAAACGGTGGATGATGAATGTCCAAATGCCGACAAAAGAATAGGTAATGATATGGAAACCAGGGACTAGAATTTGCAAAGCACGAGTTTTTTTCCTTGTCCTGTATTAGCAAAGAGGCTCCGGTCGGAGACTCGGGGTTTGCTGACTTGAGGAGAATTCCAAGGTGAAATAAGTGGACGTAACTGGATCATGAGAACGGTTACACGAGTGGGCTTCTACATGAATGTATGTATAGGCCAATATAGAAGGTACATATTGATGTCTCATTCACTGCCTTCCAAGATGCCTCGCTTGCAGCCAACTGCGGCGTGCTTGATTGGGCGCTTGTTGATATGTAACACCCTCATCACCTCGATCGTTTGAAGCAGATGAGCGTTCATCGATAATCATTGCAAAGTCGCCTAATTTTTCAGAATTTTTTTTTTCACGAAACCCACGGACACGGTTTTCGATGCGGTTGATGCGAAGGGCATCTGGCATAAAATTGAAAATGGCAGGCCATGAGCTCAAAGCTTGGCGGCTACGGATAACGCCGATAGTGGCGCACCAAATGACGCGCATGTTTCCCAAAGCAGAAAATTTCCACCGTATACGGAAGTCTGTAACACCGGCTTGTGTAATCATTTACCACGTCTACTTGACTTTCATGCACTTCGGGCTGTTCGCGACTATTCGGACGACATGAGAAGCTTTGCTGCCACATTGCTGGCTGTCCTTCTTTCTCTGAAAACCTCCGTGGTCTGCGATGGTATGCATGTGTGGGGTGGTATAAATGATGAAGAACCGGAAGTTCTGTTATTCTTGTTGTTGTCCCGAAAGGCAGAATGTATGATATGGAAAGCTATCAGCTCTTCGTTCCTTGCGAACTCTAATGTTGGTGGAGCTGTTACATGGTCCGATACGAGTGCAGTGCTTTTCTTACGAGACAAGGACGTCTGATGCTCTTGATTCTCAGACGGCGCTCAGGGCTAGGCTATCTGTGATGATATTTTCATCTAGCAATCATTGATTTCAATTTCCTTTAAGTTACGCTCGAAACAAAGATGGACTCTCCCTACCCTGAGAGGCGAGCGAAGAGACTGATTTCCTGCTTAAAACGCTGGGTTTTGGTGATGCTAAAATAGTAGAAAACCAGTCAAAAACTGGAGAAAAAATGAATGGTGGAATCAAGGCGGTAGCCGTGCCTTCTTTTTACTTAAGATCCTGTCCAGATAGACCCATCGAACTTGGGTATTCTCAACCAATTGCAAGGCAGCCGCTTACGTAAATCGGTCATGGAATGGGTGAATCTTGTCAAAGAAATGCCTGCAGGCAGAAAACGTGTTGGGCTGAGTATCAAAATAGGGATGGGAATCTGAGAATTGGCATCGGGAGTAACTGAACCTGGATTATGTGGGTAGGATAAGCGGCTGAAGTGTTGGAAGATTGCTCTTGTCCTTGTACTTGAAAAGTTGCTAGTTGTCCTCAGCTCGCAGCTCTTTCTACTTTCGTCTCTCCCTCCCTCCTCCCTTATATCGGTGCCCTTGTCTAAACAGTTCCAACCTAACACGTTGGACTGGTTTCCTGCGACTCTCCGCCAAAGCTTCCTTGGACACGCTCCCTTCGTTGCGTAGTGTCGTTCAATAGCACCTGTTTTTGTCCGTCTCGACGTGGCGACCATAGACAACGCTCCGCCCGTACTACAACTCACCCCCAGTCACTCCTTTGTTTTCCGGTTTTTCAATTCACTATCGAATTCTGAACACTACGCCTTAATCCCATCCTCTTAATAATTTTTTGTTCGTCCCGGAGAAGTTGTTACCGTTAGAAGCATCTCCCCTTGACCTATTGGTGAGTAATGTACCGAGTCCTTTTTCTATTGAAACCAATCCGTATCTAGCTTTGCATACCCGTTACCCTCTAGTCTCTCGACACTAGCCACTTTTTGACTGGTGAGTCTATTACAAAAATTTCTTCTGGTTTACCGATCACTAAGGATATTGTTTTTGCCCCCCCTAGCCCACAGTCCGATTCCCCTCAAGGTGGGTTTACAAGAGTTCAATTTGCATGGCACGATACCGTATTGTCGAGATCGCTGCAAAACGTGTGGACGGAAGAGGCGGGCCGAGGAGATCTGTGAAAGAGTATCACCGCAGCGTCTCCGGTTGCTCTGTTCGTTCGCAGATATGATGGCCTCTCGCTTTTCCGTGGGATTTGATGAGTCTGTGACTGGCCCCAGAGAGCGTGACTTTATTACCTGTATCTTCCCAGCCGTGTCTTCTTTTCTTTTTCTCTTGACCGTCGTCGTCGTCGAGCTCGTCCCCCTCAACGACAACAACGCTGTCCCCCCTCCTATTCTTCACCAGCCGTCTGGCTGTGTGCAAGTCACGAACATTAACGCTGACGACGGTTTCTTCATTCTAGACTCCTAGATCTTCCCTCAGAGCTGTTCCCTCGTCTCTCTGCTGCAAGTCTTCATCTCGTTTCTTCCTTGTGTGAGTTTGCGTTCTTTTGTCGCTTGGGGCAGCAAAGAGTGGCTTTGCAGCCAAATGCCAACTTTTGTTTTTGTTTGCGATCGGTGATGGCGGGCGGAAGCTGATCGTGACTTTTTGGATGGTGGCCTTGACCACGCTCTGGTCATTTCCTCCACTCAACTCGCATTGGCCCAACCCCGCCCAGTCTTGTTTTTTTCATTCTTTGACTAGTCCCGCCATTTTTGCTTCATGGCTGACTCCACATTCCTTCCCCCACACGACGCTTATAGCTCGCTCTCACACTATTCTGCCTCATTTTCCCTCGACATGAAGGACATTACTTCCAATAGGCATTCCCGCCATTCTCAAGTCTACCCAAAGAAACGTCCATCCCCTCACGGCATTTCAAAGGCCAACAAATCTCCCCTCCTCCCCCACAACGGCGTTGTTCGACGAACGCCAAGAACCTCAAAGATCGCCCAACAGCAGCGGCAACGCGAAGCCCTACGCCGAGAAGGCATCTTCATCGAGGATGAATACTTGGATGAAATTCAACGCTACATGCTCGAAATGGAGGTAAGCCTATTCTAGTTGATCCTTGGGCTAAGCGAGTCAGTCGTTGACGAAATCCACTACCATTAGCGGTTCACCATGTCGTCAACTCAGTCAATGGACCAGCAGCCGGAAATCAAGTGGCATATGCGACCGTGTCTGGTGGACTTCTTGGTTGAAATCCATTTTACATTTCGGTTACGTCCAGAAACACTCTACCTCACACTCAATATCGTGGATCGATACGTTTCACGGCGCATCGTCTACATCAAACACTACCAGCTGGTTGGCTGTGCTGCTCTTTGGATCGCTGCAAAGTTTGAGGATGCCAAGGAGCGTGTTCCAACAGTACAGGACCTCGTTCAGATCTGTCGCGAGACTTACGAGGAATCGGCTTTCATCCAGATGGAGGGTCACGTTCTGCAGACCATCCAATGGACTCTAGGGCACCCCACCGCTGAAGCTTGGCTCAGACTTCTCTGCTGTGGTCCGTGTGTCGAAGACACAAAAGTCCAACACGTCGCTCGTTTTCTGATGGAGATGACTCTCTTTTACAGAGAATTCGTCAAGTACACTCCATCAACGATTTCTCTTGCTGCCCTTACACTAGCACGGTATATCTGTGGCAAGCCTCGTCGAATTTGGGAGGAGACGGATGAGTGCCTTGAAGTTGTCGAACATCTTGACAATCGATTGTCATTGAACGTCAACGACTTGTCGGAAACACTGGTTAAAAAGTACTCGTACGCGTTCTACTCAAAGGCGGCTACCTTTGTGGTACAGTACTACCTAGAAGGCGGCCGCTTCCGAACCGTACCGTTGTCTCTCCCTGTTACGCCTAAGCGGACATCCCTCTCTGCTATGAGCACACCCGCCAGCACGACCACCACTGCTTCCGACGTGTCCGACGACATGCCTGTGACACCGACAACACCTGCCTACGGCAGCGATCCATTCTCGTCGTATTCTTCAGATGACAAGGAAAACATGTCCTCCACATTCGAGCCCGTCCTAAACAAGCTTCGTATCGACAATCCCCCAGAGCAATACCTCCCTCACGACTATGTCGCTTTTGGACGTTCAGCACTGCACAACCTCAACAATATTTCATCGCCGCGGATGGCGCTCGTGTCATAACGGTCAGAAGCAGGCCGTTCTTGTTACAGTATTCTCTTTTCGAATTTTCCTGTCTTTGTCAAAACGCAAGCAATACCAGCAAAATGTAATAACAACACACCGTCGCACCGACATTCCTCGCACTTTGTTTCTCGCAATTCATTCTCATCCATGCATACATTCATCACTCTCCCTTGCAATTGTCTCAACTCATCGATCGCACCATTACACCACCTGGCACATCCTTCTATATGAAGGTCCACGAAGCGAATCTCGAGCGCAAAGGGTTGCATTAGTCTTGGGTTGGCGATGGGGAACTCATTTCGTCTTCGTTTATCCAAGAATCTAGAGACAGTTTTAGTTTATCTGCCTTACTACGGACCCTTTGCATCTCTGTTCTTTTTGTTCGACCTTCTTAGTCCGACCGCATACAACCCCTCATTCCTCAATCACAACATCCTCTTCCCGTCTACATTCATTCGTCGTCACTCTATGCATCTATCATCCACATCATCGTCCCTTGTCAGTCCGCAACTATCTCATTTTTTCTCCCTCGCATCCCAACGACAGACACTTGTCCCTTCATTACCATCCGTTCGGGATCCCAAGTAGCAACCGCGTTCGTTTTATAAAGTATATTTTATTCTTCACTTTAAGTACACTTTCTTAAACTTGTTTTACGTACCATTCACTGTCGATGGGTCTGGTGCAATCCCCCCACCAGAGTTCACTATATTTTTTGATTTCTTCCATACTCTCCGCCCTGGCTCCCTGCAACTTCCTTTACCGCCACAATCCCATCGGCATTTATTTTATTACCTCTTCTTTACCGTTCTCTCGCGTTGTTACCGGGGTACATCTCGTGTTCCATAGCACTCCAATCCATCCGCCTGTCAAAAGAGATATCACCGGTTTGAGCGATGAGCAAAAGTATGACATCAACGGAAGGATATCTCCCTTGTGTTCGACAGCGATTATGCGCCCGAGTTCAACGAGTTCTTGCGAGAGTACAACATTCTAGTGACAGGAACAAGACCAGAGCATGAAAACCACCGGTCGGATGATGCGGCGATTCCGAAAGTTTCCATCCACCACCTGTCTTAAGCTCCCAAGCAGTGTGGGTCGCAATGATCCTTGGTTTTCGCGCAGTGAAATTGCCAGTGTGATCAAAATTACGAGTCGATGAAGTGATGTCGACAAGTTCATAGATAGGTTATTCGGTTCGGCGATGACAAGGTCGTCGAAATAGACAAAGTGTCTCCATGCTACAAATCCTAAATACACTTTTACAGATCTTCAAACAATAAAAAGGGCGAGAAGCCACGGGCGCGTAACGACCATGGACATGGGGGTGTCTTCTGTCTCTAGAACAAACCACGACTCTCATGCGGCCAGGTCCAGAATAATTTATTCCAGTACCCACAAATCACCTTCCTTCTTGATGCCGACCGGCCTTTTCTCGTCTAAACTGATGCGTCCGGCGTGTAGAATCGCAGTGGTCAGAACGGTGTTAGCGATAGTTGGGAAACCATTTTTATCGTACTCGTCTGCTGTGGTCAAGCCTGCGTTGACGCTCCGCGCAGCGTCGATGAACTTCTCGATGGAGATGTAACCGTAACCCCGTTGACCGTCAAAATGGCCACTCTCGGATGGCGAGTATTTCATGCTACAGTGGAAAGAAGAAATGGTTGCGTAGGGTCAGCGCATCATAATTTGATCCACGAGGTTCTCCAAGAGAAATGCGGGGGAAAGCCCCGAATGCAATATTAGAAGATTCAGAGAGCTCCCTACTCACTAGAATGGGTTGTACCACGCCTTGCCGGTCTCATCGAGCGTGACATCGTACCCTCGATGTGCTTGATCAACCGAGATTTCGCCCTGTTGCGCATGCGGGGAATAAAGGGAATAAAAGAGGGGCAATTTATCAGGTCATGTTTGTTCGAGGTTCCATTTCAGGAGGAACTAGAAGGGGCACCAGATCCTGCAAGGTACATACCTTCTCTGCCATGTAATACCAGTGTTGAGCGGAGTGGACACCAGCTTTTAACGGTGCCGTCCAACTGGCGGTGTATACTGCGGTTCCCTTGTGGGTTTGGCTTTTCGTGGATTGCCAGTCCACTAGGAGAGTGATTGTGTCTTCGGTCTGAGGTACACAATTATACGGTTCGCTGGTGGCGATACCAGTTGCGGCACTGGCGACGACCCGCGTGGGTACCGCTGTGTCTTGAAGAATCCAACAGCAAACATCAATGTGATGAGACGAGAGATAATAGCTTGTGGTCGGGGAATGGTTAAATGTTTTCTGAATAATCTAAGTTTAAGGACAAGGACATACCTAATGTCTGATTCTTTTCCTGCCCAATCCTTGAAGGTCGTTAGCTGACTCTTAGGCTGGCTCATCCACGCGTTGAAGAAATTGAATTCTCCGAGCGTTGCAGCACGAGCTTTCGCATCGCTGTATACTGGATCGAACCTGGTCATGAAATGTTAATTACCCAACACCGATGGACCAACACTCAGGGTACAATCACTTACCTCTTATGGTGCTCCACCCAGCAGCAAACTTTATGCTTCTTGGCAAGCGCGATAAGATCGTTGTGATGAGACAAGAGTTTTGTGGCTGGTTTTGTGACCAACACATGCAGACCACGTTCAATGGCATAAACGGCGATCGGGTAGTGTGTGGCTACAGGTTAACGAAATGAAGTTAATTAGATTGGATAGAGTTATGCTGTGACATACTGTCTGGTGTAAAGATTATGACAGCCTCTCCTGGTTTCATCTTATCAATGGCTTGTTTGTCTAATTAAATCGTCATATTAGCCACGGATTGAGCAAGGGCCGGATGAACTCTAGGCATACAAGATTCTGCATCAACGAGGTTATTTTTCGGGAATTCATCAAATCTGAAATTGTTGTCAGGTGCCTGAGCGCCACTGTGTACAACGATGGGCCCTTACGAAACATCCATGTCCTTATAAGCGCCGGCGATATTCGTTTGGAGATGTTCCCTGATGGCAGGGAATTTTTTGCCATTGACGCCCACCATGGCCAGATGGTCAACCTGTGTCCGGGTGAGACTATATATACGATCAGAGGATATTTACAAACCTTTCCTCTCCGCCTCAAGTCAAAGAGAGTCAAAGCAACGACCTAGGCGCCCTCGATCAGTAACAGCCATGATTATTATGGAAGATGCGCTCACGCCAATCTGCGGAAGTTAATGAGTTCATATTACAGCACAGGTGGGTCTATTAGAACTGCATACTTTTTTGTCAGACTGCGAAGCACCAGAACCAGTCCACCCTGTGGTGTACTCGCCAGTACCACCTATCGTCAGATTACCGGCTTGAGCAACTAGCGATCTGCGCTTTGGAGCAATTAGCGCCACTTACACATCAAAGCGTTGATTGTTTGTTCAGAGGCCATGACGGATTTGGATAAATGTGCAAGTCAAGAAGAAAGAAAAGGGAGAGATTGGGGAGAGAAGCCATCGCTATCTGGACCTTTAAGGGATCCCTGCTTGGGAGAAAGTGTCGGGAAAACATAGCAGTTGTTTCGGACCGCCCAACGGACCGAGAAAAGAAGACACCGCCACATCAATTGATGGCACGTGTGTGCAAGGTGTTTGGCACGCGTTGTGTGATCTTGACAAATTGACGTCAAGGGATAAGAGCTTGGCTGCACCACCGAGTCAAATTTGCAAAGTTCCCAATATCCCATGTCCTCCTCGTCGCCGATATCCCCCCCAACGTCGTCCTTCACGCCCAGGAAGGAGTTTCTGCGTGACCAGCAAGGCGTACGGAACTCCTTTGCCCTGCTAGCAATATCAGGGCCAAACTGTGTTCGCTTGTACTCCTTTACTCCGCAAACAGTGCAGATATTGCGCCGTGTGTTGGAGCAATATGCTCCCATAACGTCCATCCGCGAAGATGCTGTCCAAAATCTTTGCGAGTTTGCTCTCGACAAGAAGCCATGGGCAAATCCAAAGTCTGTTCCATCCGAAAAGCTTCTCGTCGACATCATCGCCGCCATATATCAATCAGGATATACATTCTTGTCGAGTATTGATTATGGTAGAGAGGCAGATGATCGTTTGGCCTTGGCTTTCTCCAGGCCCGATGCGGCTGCCCACCCACCGTCGCGGTCCGCTTCGCCTCTTCCTGTATCCTCTCTCCATGCACGCAACGATAGCTCGCATAGCACTCTTTCAGGTGGAGGGAGGCCGCCGGCAAGACGTGTGCCGTTCGCCATATCATTCTCTTCTGTGACAATGATGAGAGTTATCGCGCCGCCACTACATTTGACACCTGCAATCCTTCAAGCGTGCAGAGGGTCCTGGCCTCGAGGTGTAGTCTCAGAGAAGAAAGTTTACCAAAACTCCTACGAATTCAAGCTCAAGGGTTATGGTTGTAAGTAACCTTGACAACACCTCCATATTTTATAGCGCTGAAATATTTGGGAGATAGTATTTCAACAGGACACTTTCGCCACAGATTCTTTAAATCACATCCTTTCCCTACTGGCATCCCTTGACGCTCATTCATTTTCTCTCCTGACATCAGTCTCTCTCACCCCTAGTCACTCTAGAGTCAAAGACCTATGGATTTTTACCGGTCCAGCGACAGAAGATACCTTAGCTGAACTAAACTCACAATCCTTGCTTGATATTAATCCAATCACTCGCCTCTCTCTGAATCAAAGTCACGATACGCATGGCTCGCACAAGCGACAAGCGACCGAACCAGCTCCAGCCGCTGCTCATTCTCCCATTATGACGGGCCACGGACGATCGGCTAGCGAGAGTCCACATCGCTCGCCAGCTTCATCAACCCCTTCGAATGTGTTGCGGAAAGGCGCGCCAAGAGCACAAATCCCAGTATCTGTTAGGGGCTCTGAGATCCTTGACGATGTTGAAGCAGCTCCTCTGAGGACATATCTTCCAAGCGTCGTGGCGTCAGACGTCGACAATATGACAGGCGTCGGTTCAGGCCAAAGTCCGGCCATTTTCTACGAAACATCGCCACTCGATATCGCGGGGGCTCAAGTAGCACAAGCGCAGGCAGCACAGCACAGCCGCTATACTACGCCTCCTGCACCTGTTTACTTACCTCATACTTCGCCAACCATTACTCAACAATCTACTCCAACTCATCATCAAACTTCGCTCTCTTCCCCCTCCACCAGGACCAAGACCCCCACTCCTCCTGTTCCGTCTACCCCATCACCCCCAGCGTCTCCGGCAAATTCACAACCGGGTACTCCAGTGGCTGAACTAAACCCCAGTTCTCCTCTCTTGGGCGCATCGGCATTCAGGGATTCGGCATTTTCCTCTGCGACTGAGTTCAGCCGGGAGATCTCCATAAAGTGGACGGGCCCTCTTACCGACGACCTCAACCCAGATAAACTAGATCCACCCAAACCTAAGCAACCTAGTCGATTATCGAGTTCGCCTATGATACCCGGCGGATGGCAACCGACTCCTATTTCGGAGAAGGCAAACATAGACCTGGATGCTCCTTCAGAAGGAACACCGATACACGAGAACGACAAGCGAATTGAAGCGCCGGCGATTGTCAAACCTGAATTTGAATTGAGGAGAAGTGAAGCTGCGCTTGTGGGCGTCATCAAATCCACTTCACCTTCACCTGCTCAGCTCACTCCTCAGTTGAATGAAGGTGCGGCCGGAGGAGGTACAGGTTGGGTACTTGTAAATGTCGATACTCCCAAAGCCAACATGCTTGGTGAAGCAAAGCCTCTTCCCACGAGTCACCCATCTGAGTCTTCCACCGATTCTTCGAATACTGCACTAGCTGCGACTGTTCCTCACCATCCTACACCTGAAGCCAAAGCCATCGCCATCGTCGATGCTATGGAGGCGAAGAACAAAAAATCGAGCACGAAAAAAGACGAGTCCAGTATGAAACGGTTCTTCTCGATCAGCAGGAAGAACTCGGTGAGTGAGTTGCTTGGTTTCGTCGTGCAAGAGATGACCACTGACTTGTTTCAACAGAAAAGAAGTCTGGAGGAAGAAGAGAAGAGTGATGAGGTCGAGCCTCTAGTCCTTGCTCAGTACTATTCAACGCTCAACACTTCGAGACCGACTACGGCGCATTGGAACGCCTGAAGCACCTAGAAGAGAAGATAAGCGTCGCAGTATAGACTGATTTCATCCAGGACCTTGTAGCATCTAGTCATTGATCTTTACGACTATCACGACGGCCAACTACTATTCCTCTACTATACCTCTGCTTAGCGACTAATGTTTTCACTTTGGGACATTTGTAGTATTTCTATCCTCCATGTAGCTTTGATTTCTATATGTTTATGTAAGTAAGCAGCTGCTATCCAAATGTACACTTCTGTTGCCAGGAGCTGTGAGCCAGACAAAGGCGCGTCAAACCACGTGCCGGGCTTCCGGATGCAGGAGGCGAGTTTGTCTCTCGTGGTCACCTCTGGAAACCCACAAATTTCTCAGACTCTGGGAGGGTCCCTTTGAGGCTCGCATTTTTATCGCCTGAAAACGGATGCAGCGGGGTCAGAAAAGATGGGATGAGCCACGCGACTCCAACATGAAGATGTGTAGCAGTTGGATGGATGGAATCAGTGTGTCTCTCCGTGCTAACAGGAATCCGATGTCAGAAGAAAAACCCTGAAAGTATCATTAACAGTTCCATGTTGAAGATATCTCGAGTCAAGAGCATATAAAATATATAAATGAAGGAATTGAGACTTTCTGTTCTGTGCAATTAGCTGTGGCCGTAATGACTTGTTGGCCTTGGTGATCAACATGAATGTCCCCGTTCCTCCGACCAGCCACCTGTCCCTTTTCTTTTTTGCCGCCTTGCCATCACTGTCCCTCCCTTTTTCCTCCCACCACCCTCCTGCCTTCCTCCCGCCAGCTCTCCTCCTCCCCGTCTCTTCCTCACCTCCCAAATGCCTACCTGCCGCAGAAAGCGCGTTCTGCTCACCGAGCCATCCCAGGCTTTACTCAAGACGGCTTCAACAGATCCTATCAAACCCGTATTTTATCTGCGAGAAACAGGCGAAATATTTGAGACTTACGAGTAAGTTTTAACATCTTACCAACCTCTTTTGTGACCTCTTTGCTGCCCTCAAAAACTCTTCAGACACTGTTCTAACGCTTTGTTAACCCAGGGCTTATGCAGCGCGCATGTCGTTCTACCGCATGAGACAGTTTCAGTGTGAGGTTACCGGCAAGAGTGGTTTGGATTATTTTCAGGCTGTTGAAAGTGAGCGTCAAGAAGCAAGAACACTTCACTCCAGGTTTTCCGAGCCTCTTAAGCCTGCTGTACTGAAAGCAGTTCAATGGCGTGAGTCTACTACACCACGTCGTGGTAACCAACCTACTCTCCGTGATTAACTTGCTGATTGTGGTGCTTTCATACCTTTACAGAGGTGATGGGCCGTCTTGACCATCTAGTAGAGGCCGTGTACGAACGCTTCAAAGATCGCTATTTCTCTGGCGAAAGTAAGTTTCCCTCCACCTCTCCAACATCCAACCACTTACTTTCCACCTATTATAGGGATTCTCATTGATCTTGCGGGCATCAAGTATGTTAATCTAAGCTCTATATTGCACCCATCCCTAACCTGTCTCCTCAGGTATTACGCTCGTGTGGACAAAGTTTATCCACCTAAATATCACGCCGATCCTAAAGCCAGAGATGCTCATATGGATCCTGCTTCTTCGTCTAACCTGGACAAAAACGACCCGCCTCACGTCATTGGCGGTGACCTGAAGACTTCCAGTGTGGATGCTCTCAACAAAGATAATCCCGCTCTATATTATTATTGGGTATACTTGACCGAACTCGAGCGTGACAAAAGCCACGAGAAGAACAAGTCGGGCACTAAGATCACAGAACAAGACAAGAAGCTTGTTGGTTCCTTGATTGAGGTGCATTGCGGGATGATGAGGTGTGTTCCGTTCTTGATCTGATATTCGACGACTCTCTTGCTTATCCACTATTCAGTCGTGATCGTCTCTCGTTTTCAAAGTCCATCCTTCGACGATTCATACGTGATTGCGTGGATCGAGACGCAGCTGTCGCGTCACCATGGACAGTGAAGCCAGCCATTGCCAGCCGCTATGGGGTTCAGTCCATTATGACTGAAGAGACGCGTCAAGGCGTCGAAAATATCAAGAAAGGGGAGATTGATAAGAGGAAGAAAGCTTGGGAAGACAAGGAAGGTCCACCAACGAAGAAACAAAAGAAGATGACCGCCGCTCAAGAGGAGAAAGGTTGGTTGACTTCGGACACTTAAGGAGATTCGCTCTTGCTAACCGACACCACTCGCAGAACGACGCGAAAGGGAAGCTCGCGAGAAGGAAGAAAAACAGAAACTTGCCAAGGAGGAAGCAGAACGCCTTGCAGCCGAAAAAAAGAAGAAGAAACCCATCCGCTACCCCACAGAAGATATGGACGTCACCATCACTGAGAAAGACAAGAAAGCTGGCATGAGAGAGGAAAGACCCATACCAAAGCGCCAAAGTCTCCCATTCAGTAACAATCATTACTCATTGGAAGGTTTCTTGATGACTTGGAACTTCCTCGTCGTTTATGGGTAAGTGACTGGTCGATTTGTGTACGGAACCCTAAGTGCTCATCGATTTATCAGACAACCTTTCCACCTCTCGGTGATCACGCTCGATGAATACGAGCATGCACTACGCCACACTGCAATTGAACACCCGTGTGTTTTGCTCGCAGAAATTCACTCGGCGCTGATATACAACCTCCGCACTGTCAACTTCAACCGACATAGCGCAACTCTCTCTTTATTAAAACTCAAAGAAGCTTATGAAGAGCAAGCAGAAGATCCAGATACCGCTTCGTCTATGCTTGGAGTTAAGATTGACGATTTGCTTGCCGCCATGGCTGATATTGGAAACAACTGGGAAAGAGTTCCTCTTCGCCACGCTGAAGGTCGTGATGGTTGGGAAGAAGCCCTTATAGGCTGCCTCAAAGATGTTCGTAACCAGCATTGTCTCTTCGAATATTTCGTATTCTAACCACTCTCGTAATCTAGCACGCTACAACAGACAACTTCCCAAGGATTCAATGGATCCTCACGAAGCTCTTATTTGCTCCAGCCGATGATGTCGTAGAAGATGGAACCTTTCAGGACCCTATGTTGAGCGTGGTTGCGTCTCCTCGTGAGAGGTATTATTCTCTCTGTCCAGAGGACCGGATTCAGATACTCTCCTTCTTATGCACTCTGGCTGCATCGTCAAAAGCGATTCATTTACATATGGAGTCCTGTGAAGAGCAGTTGACTGCTCTGAGGAAAGAAAAGATCGAAGTAAATCGCCAGAAAAAGCAATTGTACGCTCTTTTCGCAGTCTCGCTACGTGTTTGGCTAACTCCCTTCTCATAGCCAAGAAGAAATGAACACCCTCGCCGGAGAGGCTAAGGAGGAGAGTCCTTCCACAAACGGTGATGGTGATGGTTCGGTTCCGCCAGAGCAAAGCGAACTCTCCGACGCCTCAGAAGGTACCTCGGAGTCCGCTTCAGCCGCAGGCAAGAAGACCTCCAAAGCCAACTTGCGCGCCAAAGCTCACGCCCAATCTCATTCCCATTCAAAAGAGCGGGAAGCTGCAAGACAGAAGCAGGCATCTCAGAAACATGCTGTCGCTGAACATCGTCGCCTGGACGAAGAAGTTAACAAGCTCGAACGTCGGCTTGAAGGCATTGAGCGTGACTTCAGAAAGTTACTAGGTGCTATCCGTGTCAAGCCACTCGGCAAAGATCGTTTCTACAACCGCTTTTGGTGGTTCGACGGGATGGGATCTGCTTCGCTTGTCGGAAGTGGCGGTATCGCGCTATATGGGACTGGCCGACTGTTTATTCAAGGCCCCAGCGAATTTGATCAGGAGCTTTTAGACAAGAGGGATGATGAGCAAGCTGAGCCCCTGACGATGCGAAGATTAAATGATGAAGGTGAAAGTGGATTATTCTACTACGACACCTGGGGCGTCTATACGGAGATCGAAGAGGTTTGTGCCTCTTTTCTTAAAGATGTCCTAATTTCTAATTTACATTTTATAACAGCTCGAGGCTCTCATGGCATGGTTGAACCCAAAGGGTGTCCGAGAGCTTGCTCTAAAAACAGCACTCACGAAGTGGTGGCCACATATAACGGCAGGAATGAAGAAGCGAGCGGCAGTACGTGAATGCAACTCATTCTCTAATCTCGACTAAATGTCCACTCCTAGGATTTAAATGCCAACGCGAAAATCCCGGATGCAAGGAGGAGCTCCCGTAAAACCGCACAAGGGGATCTGTCCAGAGAACCATACATGTTGTGGGCGAATCGTCGAGCGATTAACACGTCTTGAGTTCTGTATTTTGGAGCCTTCTGAATGGTCAAAAGTAATTATAATTCTGTAGGTCTAGAATGTCTCCACTCCTATTGTACCTCGTTTTGCATAGACAACCCACCACAAACGCATTTGATAGAGGAGCCGGAGCGTTCTTCCGAGGGATCGCGAAGCTTCGAGAGGAGAAATGATGTAAAGAAGAGTCAATCCCAGACAAACGCCGACGCCTGCCAGCCTGCGATCAATTTTTTTTTCTGTACAGCCGAGCCCACGTCGCTGTGCACATAAGCAAACTCTCCCGAGATCCGTCGCAAATATATATCTTTCGCCACTGGTAAACAAGTTTGACCCTTTCCCTCGTCCACCATGGCCTCGTTCCCCTCTCATTTCATAGGATCGGCCACGAGTGCGCGGTCTAATATGCTGGATGCTATCCAGTCTTGTAAGGATTGTGTCACATGTGCTGCCCCTAATCACGCTAATATTTTACAGACCGACGATCTCAGTATCTTGTCGTTGGTGCCAATGTCCCTTCTAATGCTGATACATCCGACCAAGAGGATGATGTAGAACATCAGTCTGTTCAACATAGGCGGCCTTTCCTCGAGGATGACGATGATTATGACTTTGGGGGCACATCTCCAAGGCGGCGAGGGGAGTCGTTTGCTAATCCCTTTAGTTGGGACGAAGATGAGGATTCACCGCGACAATTCTTGCGTAGAGATCCGAACCCCCGACTTGGGATATCGGCTCCTCCTCGTATCCCAGTTCTTACAAGTCCACTGGAAGAAACACCACTGTTGTCCAAAAAGACTTCGAGAGTCTCATTCTCTCCCTCCCCACATCCCAATCACGGCCCAGTTTCCTCCCCTCTTCTTCAAAGTCTTTCACCAGTGCCCAACTATCAAACTGCATCTCAACCTCTTGTTCGCCGCTTATCAACTGCCTCCGCTCGAAGTGCCAAACTCGTTACTGGAGGTGGTCGGAGTACATTTGGGCAAACAGTACGTCATTATTCTCGCGACATTCTTGCAAACGTTGGACACATCTCTATCGTTATAGCTGTTTAATTCTATTGCAATCCTCGCCGGCATAGGCATGCTTTCTGAGCCGTTAGCATTCGCGTATGCCGGATGGGGAGTTGGTACAGTTCTCATTGTCTCTTACGGCTTCATTGCTTGTTATACGTGAGTTAGTTTTCGTCTACTGGTCGATGCAACTGTTAATCATGTTGCAGGGCTAAAATTCTCGCAAAAGTCATCCTATCTGACCCACGAATTCGTTCGTACTCGGACATTGGGCGAAAAGCTTTTGGACCCGTCGCTACCCCAATGATCAGCTTCATGTTCTGCCTGGAGTTGTTCGCCGTTAGGTCAGTATACATACAACACTTCCTTATCTGAGTTACTGAAAAAGATTTACAGTGTTGTTCTGATCACCCTTTATGGTGACTCATTGCACTCTCTCATGCCCGAAAATTCCTCGAATTTCTATAAAGCATGGGGAACTGTAATGTGGGTGCCTCAAGATTATAAAATCAACACCTCCCTGTTTAACGAGCATTCTCGGCAGATTGATTCCTATGGTGTTTCTTCCTTTATCATTGTTATCGTATACTTCGATACTAGGAATACTTTCGACCGTTTTGATGGTCGTCGTGGTATTCGTTGATGGCTTTAGCAAAAAGGAAGCACCGGGAAGTCTCTGGAGTCCAGCCCAGACAGACTTTGGCATCCAGAGCTTGCGAAAGCTTGGTGTTGCTTTCGGCCTATTCATGGCGGGTGTAAGTCGCTTCCAAGAGCTTTAGGATGATAACACTGAACGCTGCGCAGTTTTCAGGCCATGCAGTCATTCCATCACTTGCAAGAGATATGGTTGATCCCAGTCAGTTCAACAGGATGATCAATTGGGCTTTCGTGAGTATGCCGCGAAAATTTATCTCATTTCTGGAAGCTAAAATTCCGATAGTCTATTGCAGTCTTCATTTATCTCATCATGGGTTGTGCGGGGTATCTTATGTTTGGACGCAACGTTAGCGATGAAGTAAGGCCTTATCTCAAATTTAACTTATATAACTGGACATTGATCATTAGTTTACAGATCAGTCTCGATCTTCTTGCGACGCCTGGATACAACCCTCTGCTAAATACTATATGTCTCTGGCTCCTAGTGATTAGTCCATTGTAAGTTAAATTTTCAAGTCTCAATAGATTACTGAAATACGTGCAGGTCAAAGTTTGGTTTGAACACTCAACCAGTACGTTCTCCAGTTGTACTGAAGAGCATAATATGACATAGCTTTTGGACAGCTGAATACTACGATGGAAATTCTTCTTGGTATCGATGCGCCTCTGACTTCTCCTGAAGATTTGGCCGACAAACCTGATGGCCTTGCGGTATCTCCCAAGAACTCTCATTTCAGTAATTGGAGACGTGTTATCGGCGCCGTCCAAAGAATAGTGCTTGTTGCTTTGTCGGTCGGTGTTTCGATCGTAATTCCCGAGTTCAGCTCTATGATGGCCTTCCTCGGATCGTTTTCTGCCTTTATGATTTCAATAGTTGGTCCTGTCGCAGCCAAAATTGCGATAGAGAAAAAGTATAATCGCCTCGACATCTTCATTATTGTGGTTGGGACCATCATGGCGCTTTGGGGCACGGTGGCTGCTTTTGCGTGAAGTCGGGCTGTTTACGATTTAGATACGAATTTAAATAGCATTTTGTGTTGTACAGTGATCACCCGGCCAGTGAGACAGACCCGGCCAATGAGACAGTTTGGAGTTTTGGACGCATTTGGTCTCCATTTTCTCTGTAATTTTTTTCTCGTACTAACTACCCATCTAGTATAGTATTCCTAGGATTTCGTAGCTATTGGCGGACTAGGACATGGGTTAGAAAATAAATACTTCGAAATTGAGCTCTATTTTTACTTTTGAGAAGTTTGTCTCTACTCCTACGGCAGAATTTCACTTTTTGGAGCTTAGCTAGGACATATCTTTCACAATACAACATATTTCTTGACAACTAGATACTAATCAGGCAAGATTTGGACCTACAGCTGGTAGGATAGCGAAGGGGACATGCTTACTGGTGCGGGAGATCAAAAAATTGCCTAATCGGGATTTGAGCCACTCAATGGATTGACGAGAAATCCTGCTTTTCCCTCACATTATGAGAGGATAGCTGAGCTCGGATTGAATATATACCATGAGTTTGCATCTAATGTAAAGATCCTGCAAAAATTTGAGCATAAGATAGATAAATTTGTGTCAATCAAGAGTGGCGGCTAGTTGTCTCACTGGCCGGGTTGGGCTAATAATAACCGTCAGGCGCTATCTGTCCATTGAGCAGCCAAAATATCCTATTCTACTTCTGAAATTTTGGGTAGTCAAAGCCATGAGCTATAGTATATATGCGCCAAAAAATGTCTGATAAATTTCCCGTAGAAGTGACGTTAGGGCTTGCTAAAATTTGAGTGTCTCACTGGCCGGGTGATCACTGTACTATCTAGATCTTTGATTGTGTAAATGGCGAGAATTTTAGGCCTCGAATTGACCTCCATCAAATAGCACCCAATTTAAGGGAGAAAGATTACCGGGAAGAATGGCCTACAGTTGTGCTAATTTCAATACAAGTCATGTCCAAAGAAGAAATGGTAACTATCTTTTGTTTGATTATGATAGTCACAGCCAAGTGAGACGAAAATATCAATAGAAAGTTCAATCAAAGATTAAGCGCCCATAGAAATAACTGGGTCCACCGAAGTAAGGACGCAGGAACACGCCGCCGCTTCTACAGCCACTCCTACAGCCACTATCCAAAGCCCTCGGTACTGCTCGCACGTGAGTTTTTCGCCCAGTTTGGTCTTCATTGAGGCGTTGGTCTAGAAGTCAACAAGACGGATGTGGAACGACAATTGATGACGGGCGTCAAGATAACGAGATTGCATCTGAGCACTGCAGTCTGTAAAATAACACTAGTTCAAGCAGGTCACCGCGATACACGTTTTTGGGACTGCACAGAATAGTAATCATTAATGTGATTCCGCAGATGTCCTTCTCGCAGCTGTTGTAAGGGTCAATCGGTTGTGGTGTAATCAGATGCCACTCATCCTTAGGCATGGCTATTATGACTGTAAAGAAAAGACTTGACGATTCACCTTTGATTCTATGCAAAGAGGACGTTTATCCTTCGAATAACAATCGAAGAAATCGCCGAGACAACGAAACTTCACATTCATTCACAGCAAAAATGGGAAAGCTGTTCTGGGTAAGAGTGTCACCATCGCACGGAGCATTATCGATCACGACACACCTTGATAAGAGGCTGAGCTACTGCTGGGTGGTTCATCAAGGCTGTCCTGTCCCAAAAATCGGACACAATATATAACTTGGCCGCTCGGGACACTCTTCTCCATTCTCTCCTTCCTTGCAATCTCATCTCCCTACAAAACCATGCAAATTTTTGTAAAAACACTCACTGGCAAAACCATCACTCTCGAGGTTGAATACTCTAATACTATTGATAATGTCAAGGCAAAGATCCAAGACAAGGAAGGGTAAATTGCATGAAGGTATACTGGTCAACCTCAGTTACCAAGATACCTTTTAGCATCCCGCCCGACCAGCAACGCCTTATCTTCGCCGGCAAACAGTTGGAAGATGGGCGCACCCTCTCGGATTACAACATCCAGAAGGAATCTACTCTCCATCTTGTCCTTCGCCTTCGTGGTGGTATTCAAATCTTCGTCAAAACTGACCGGGGCAAGACCATCACTCTTGACGTCGATTCCTCGCAAACGACTGATAGCGTGAAGGCTAAGATTTTACAGAAAGAGGGCATCCCACTCGAACAGCAGCGTCTCCTCTTCGCCGGCAAGCAACTTGAAAACGGTCATACTCTGGCAGACTATAACATTCAAAAGGAAAACACCCTCCATCTTGTCTTCCGTCTCCCCGGCGGAGAGTAAAATGACATCTCCCAATTTATTTTAGTTCTCGATAGGCCGTTGGTAATCTTTTGTGTTGTCTATATGACCATAGACCTTTTGTCACCTTTCATAGCACCCTATTAGTATCTGAACGTATCGAATTTGAGATATTGTACCGTAATGCGGCTTGAAAACCGAGTTAAAGGCACTGTAGGAAATGTGAAATTAACTTGAAGAATGGTACTAGAAGGTAACGAATTTCACCTTGACAGGTACAGTACCACTTTTATCGAAGGAAGCTGTGCTCAGCGCCGTCCAGATAATGGCACTTCTTTATTTCTGTTGAGCCCCTGTTTCGACCGCGATTCCCAAGGTCAAGTACTTTACCATGGCTTTCCTCAGGTCATTTAGAACTTCGATCGTTTGTCTTGTGACAACTGTAATTGAGATATAAAGAAAGTATAAGGACATTTCCTTTACAAGGGTAAGTGACGTATGCCGTAGATATAACTAGCTCCTAGCATGAGCAATGATTTTTGTTAATTCTAGAGTAAAATCAATCAGAAGGATAGTACAGCTTAGAGGTGAGATAATTTACGAGGAAGCTTGATTGATTCCTGGACCACGGTTGCTTCGATTTGATTGTCTGGATTCGGTGGGAGGCTGATGACAGTTGTTGAAGGATCAATGCTCCATCCCAGGGATTTCACGTATTGTACAAGGTCGTCTCCTAGGTAAGGAATCAGGAGCTTAACTACGTCATTTTGACCGTATCAACGTACCAGACAATGAAAGATATGAACCAAGCCTGTCTGACGAGATCTTGGTGAAAGTTGTTCGAACAGCTCGGATTGCCACAGCGCGTATCGCGTTTTCAAAGCCCACAATTTCAACGGTATAGTTGTCTCGAAGTTGTTCTAACTCATCCGATCGATAGGCATCCCAAAACGCAGGGAATCGACACCGGTAGAGGAGATTATGCAAAGTTTTTAGCTCTGGAAGAATGACGGGAAGAGGATCAGGCTCCTCCAGCGGAGTGTTGATAAGCCGTTCGTCGAGAAGAGATAAACAAAGGTTGAAATCGGGTAGAGGGCAGGTAGTCAGGGCTTTTATGAGGATGTTAATGATGACATCTGGGTTGTACAGTTCACTATTAAACTGGTATCTTTACAAAGGAATTAATTAAATGAATATCTAGAAGCAAGAATTTCCTCACAGCTTCAAGATAGCGAGATTTGCCAAGCAATCATACTCTCCAGTTCGTAGTTGATGATAGAGATAATCCTCCAGGATGCTAACATTTGCAGGGTTGTAACGATCTACAAGGCTGATTAGATGTTTTTTTTTGTCAAAAATTATTATTTAAAAATACTGACCAACACCAGATACGAGATTCTCAATAATCTCTGAGCGAGTTGGAGGTGATAGCCATTCTGAAGTCATGATGGTCTGGATCAAGCTAAACTTTTTTCTCGAGCTTCGTCACGAAGGTCACATTCAAGCGTGACGGAAATACCAATGAAAGTTTAAGCGTTCACGGAGACAAATGTCTATCTACAGTAATTAAATCATAAATTTCAGGATTTTCGATAGTGCTGATCTTTCGGCTCCAAGTACCTCCCCACCCAAGAACTGTACGGCTGGGAAGCGTGAATAGGGGCATCTACTACCCCGTGGGATACAATCGCGTCTACGACGCGAACCTCGACTGACCTTTTGCCCCTCAGACCAGCGATATCATGGAAGCAGGCACGCAAGAACACGCATCTGCTAATACTTCTTTTACTCAAGCTCTCAGTAACGATAAGAAACCTCCAATGGCCGAAGGTCCCAACTTCCAACAACGCTTCTTACTATCTGGGCATCGCCAAGCAGTTTCATCCCTCAAATTCAGTCCGGACGGTTCTTTATTGGCCTCTGCAGGTGTGCATATGATACCTATTGTATTTCTACGGTTGATGGTGATAATTTGTGAAAGCAAGGCGCTGATAAGTTGATAAAGCTCTGGGATGGCCTGACTGGCGAATTCAGACAAACACTGCAAGGGCACACCGAGGGGATATCCGACATTGCATGGGCAAGCGACGGCGAATACTTGGCTTCTGCCTCGGATGATAAGACAATCAAGATCTGGAGCATGGAAGAAGTATGTCTCCTCTACTTTAGATTTCACAGGCTGATTTGACGTTAGTGCAGCGCGCAGAAGTCAAAACTCTGATAGGACACACCAACTTTGTATTCTGTGTGAATTATAACCAAAACTCTAATCTTCTTGTGTCTGGAGGCTTTGATGAGACTGTCAGAATTTGGGATATCGCGAGAGGTAAGTTGGGTATTCTTCTAAAGCGCCAGACGTCTGACATTGTTCTCATCTAGGCAAACCTTTGAAGGTGTTGCCTGCGCATTCAGATCCTGTAACGGCTGTGGCCTTTAGCCACGATGGCACACTGGTGGTTTCATGTGCAATGGACGGATTAATGCAAGTCAGCCGTATAGGCTTTATTCTCTGTCATTAATGTCTTTCTCAGTCGCATTTGGGACGCTGAATCTGGTCAGTGCCTGAAAACATTAGTAGACGACGATAATCCAATCTGGTACGAGATTAAAGTTTGGTTGAGCTCGCGTTGCTCATTGCTACATACATAGCTCGCATGTGAAATTTTCACCCAACTCGGTCTTCGTTTTGGCATCTACCCAGGATTCGACAATACGGTTGTGGAACTACCAGAGCTCAAAATGCGTTAAGACGTACACTGGGCATAGTAATAGAACCTATTGTATCCCTGCTTGCTTCGTAACGAGTAAAGGAAAGTATGTTGTCAGCGGCAGCGAGGATAACAAGATCTATATCTGGGACTTGCAGTCTCGTAAGATCATGCAAGTTTTAGAAGGTCACCGCGGTACGCATTTTGGGTTTGCACATGAGAGCAGTGATATTAATGTGACTCCCCAGATGTCGTTCTCGCACTTGCTGTAGGTGTTAATCTGCTGCGGTTTGTTCAGGCGATAACTAATGTCACTCAGACTCATCCGTCCAGGGCTATCATTGCTTCCGCTGGCATGGAAAAAGACCTGACAATTCGCTTGTGGTTCGATGAATAGATTACATTTACCCTGGAAATATCATCTGAAGAATTCACCGAGAAAACTGCTTCACTTTCTTTTCACAGCAAAAACAGGAAAGCTGTTCTGAGTAGAATACAATAGCACGCAAGATAGTTCTGGAATGACATCGAAGCAGTGAGCATCGCCGAGCACACATAACACACCTTTGATAAGGGGCCGAGCGACCGCTGGGTGACTCATCATGGCTGTATCTGATTCAAACTCCGACACAATATATAAACCTGGCCGCTCGGGACCCTCCTCTCCATTCTCTCTCTCCCTCCTTACACTTGCATCTTCGTAAACAATCATGCAGATTTTCGTAAAGACTCTTACTGGCAAGACCATCACCCTTGAGGTCGAGTCCTCTGACACCATTGACAATGTCAAGGCAAAGATTCAGGACAAGGAGGGGTAAGTTGCATAAGCCGGTGCCACTCAATCTCAGTTACTAAGACAATCTGTTTAGCATCCCGCCCGACCAGCAACGTCTTATCTTCGCCGGTAAACAGTTGGAAGATGGGCGCACCCTCTCGGATTATAACATCCAGAAGGAGTCTACTCTTCACTTGGTTCTCCGTCTCCGCGGTGGAATGCAAATCTTCGTGAAGACCTTGACCGGAAAGACCATTACCTTGGAGGTGGAGTCGTCCGACACGATCGACAATGTGAAGGCCAAGATCCAGGATAAGGAAGGGTGAGTTAGCCTTATGTTACCGTGTGAATTTAGTTGTCTGATCGTCGGCTTTAGTATCCCACCTGACCAACAACGCCTCATCTTCGCTGGAAAGCAACTCGAGGATGGTCGTACCCTTTCTGATTACAACATTCAGAAGGAGTCAACCCTCCATCTCGTCTTGCGTCTCCGCGGTGGGATGCAAATCTTTGTCAAGACGTTGACTGGCAAGACCATCACCCTCGAAGTTGAATCCTCGGACACCATTGACAACGTTAAGGCTAAGATTCAGGATAAGGAGGGTATTCCTCCCGACCAACAACGCTTGATCTTCGCCGGCAAGCAGCTCGAGGATGGTCGTACCCTTTCTGACTACAACATTCAGAAGGAGTCCACTCTCCATCTAGTCCTTCGCCTCCGTGGTGGTATGCAAATCTTCGTCAAAACGCTAACGGGTAAGACCATCACGTTGGAAGTCGAGTCTTCTGACACGATTGACAACGTCAAGGCGAAGATTCAAGATAAGGAGGGTATCCCACCCGATCAGCAGCGACTCATCTTCGCCGGCAAGCAACTCGAGGACGGACGTACTCTTTCCGACTACAATATCCAGAAGGAGTCGACCCTCCATCTCGTCCTTCGTCTTCGTGGCGGCGAGTAGATTTGGGTCTGAAGCATTGCCCCACTCTTCCTCTTCTTGATGGGCTGTCGGTAGTTTTCTTGTTGTCCATCGTCCATTTTATGTCATGTACATACTTTGTCGCCTTTTAAGGCACCTCGCACTTATCCAAATACATCCATCTCTTGCCGCTGTAATAATAAATGTTGTGAGTCCCTGAGCTTAAGTCCTAACGAGTAGAATTCTACACCGATTCGTGTAGATTGGTCCCCTGTGTTTTCGGTTTCCTATACCTGGCTATCTTTTGAAGATTTTTCAGGATATATGGAACTCGTTGGCGACGCATGCTTTGGGTTTGGGGGCTTGAGCACCACGAGTGAACAGGAGACTGGTGACAGGTGAAGAAATCAAGTATGACTAGTGGTAGCTAATTCCTTATTCGTAAGTGTCGATACAGTTTTCCGCCTTTTCCTCTTTCTCTTCGAAGGCTGAACTTTCTCAAGATTGTCTTCATCATCCTCAGCTCGTCGCTTATCTCCAACCTTAGGAATTGCGAGCGTCGGTGTCTCTCGGTTTGAAGCTGGCGAGTCCACGGGCACTGCTTTCTTCTGCTTGACACTAAGCGGATTCGGGCCTTTGGGTCCCTTCCGTTTCTTCTTGGGTGGATCGGACGTCAACGAAGAGCCGACAAGATGAAGGTCCGATCCCGTGGCATGTAATCGGCCTTCTTCTATCTATTGAGTACGCTCATGAAATCTGCGGGGGGAACCCAGAAGCGGCGAGACAACAAACCTTCTCTTTTGCGGCGAGAGTTACATCGCTTGGAGGTTCAAGAACCATTACAGACCGAGTGAGGTGAATCAAAGGCGTCGCCGGCACCGTGCGCAGCTTAGCACGTAATGGCTGAAACTGCGAAGCAACAATATATCGATGTCTGTTACTTTCTCCTACATAACTATGTGTCGGTTTGTGTTCTCCGTTTGGAGGACGACTGGCTTACCTATCACGCTCTCCAGACATTCGTCTCCCGGGATGGGTTCTCGGTGGTTACACTTCCGTCGCTCGAAAGTCTTTGCAATATCGACAGCTGGCTGTTGTGATTTGCCTTGCAAATAGAGTTCGTGAATGCAGCATTGGGTTATCACTACAGAAACAGCCAAAGGTCTTGGATCGTAAGTCGTCTTACAAAGATAGGTAAAGTTGATATATACTTGGTTTAACTTCGCCTTGGAGAACAGTATAAATTTGCTTCACAAGTTCGATCTTATGCGCAACGGCTTCCTTGCATAGTTCAGAATCAACTAAGAAGGAATCCTTTAGAAAGGCCAGTAGAGCAGCGGTCAGCGTACCAAGAACTTGATAAGGTTGCCTGAAACCAAAACTCATAGAGTATAGCTGCATGAGTTTTCGATACGATTTTGCTCGCTTTTGTCGCATCTCGTAGAAAATCCTCTTCGAATCAAATGAGAGCTGGAAGTGAAGAAGAAAAATCGATTAGGGGTACATTTACCGTTGTTTGTTCCCGGCCATTTCATTCACTGCTGTCGCCTGTGCTACACTTCGGAATCGACATGGCGCGTCTAATAACCCTTTTCCTGCAGGCGCTGCTGGCCTTGTAAGCCAACAAGATTCCAATTTTACAAGTCTCACACTTTCTTCCTAGTTTTCCTTTGGCCAGAGCTATTGACGTAACTGGACATGTTGCTTGGAATGTCGTGTGTTTAAGTGGGGCTACATCTTTCATTATTGACCTCCAACTAACCGAGCTTCTTTTGCAGATACTACAGCTCTTGGTCCTGCTACAGTATCCCTAGATGAAGGCGTCCACTATGGAAGCATAACACGGGGTGGACGATTCACTATGTCAGTCGGAGCACTTGGACCATTACACTCTGTTAACTCTTTCGACAGACCCGATGTTCCTGACGGTAGCTACCTGCTATCTGTACACTCACACCATTATGTATTCGACCAGGTAATACACTATCTTCTGGTCACTTTCTTAGCTAACGTCTTTCAGCTTCGGATAGATGTGGCGAATGCCTCTGCGACACCTGTTGAAGTCCATCCTTATATTCCTGGAACACCATTCAACCCATCTTCAGCTGTTGTTCTGCCTTACCCCATCGTGCTGGCACCAAAGGAAAGATACTCCTTTTTCATGCCTCGCGAAAGCTTCAACATTGGTGGAATGCTCTCCAACCCTATGATGCTCATGATGATTGGTCTTGGTGTATTCATGCTGTTGACGCCGTATATCATGGTGGGTTGCATGTTTGCTTGCATCAATCAACAACAATGCTGAGCTCAATTATCGCAGAAAAATCTTGACCCTGAAACGCTGGAGGAGCTCAAGAAAGAGCAAGCCAAGATGCATACTGCGCTTCAAAGTGGTGACTTGAAAGGGTACGCATAATCACGTCAATTGCTTACTTTTTGTATATTATACTGATTAACGGAATAAAGACTTTCATCTATCATGACTGGGAATGGCGAGGGGTCGCAGGAGAGCAAACCTGCAGTTCAAACGCCATCGAAAGGGAAAGCAGGAAAGAAGGGCAAGCGATAGTAGTGGCAGAAATCTCTCCCGAAATGTAAATGTAGTTCAGCTTTATCCATCAAGAGACGAAGGCTGCATTGCTAACTGCGGCGAATCATCATCTTCGGATGTCTTGCTTGGGTACTCGAGAACCTTGTGGAGCAGGGCGTTTCTGTCAAGCTGGTTAATTGTACGCAGGTCGCGACGACGGAAGGCTATTCACCTTTGCCGGAAATTTGCCAACGTTGATTGACGATCACTGTTAGACAAATGTACAGAACTACGGCAGTTTGTCAGGTGGCGAAAACGTTGGGCTGGTTTCTGAGAACTAACTGATCACTGGACGTTGTTTCGATGATGAACATTGAATTGTTTTTCAAGTTAACGGTATCATCTACCGCAGCGCCAGGTGCTTCTTCGACTTTGAGCCCAGTAACAACCAAGCTGCTGGAAATGCTCTGGACAACTGCGCTGTCGGTTGTAGGGTTATGATTGAGGACAAGCACATGTTCATCAGCCTGAGTTGGCAAAACGGAAAGAGGAGAGTCGTCGGCATAATGATACTGGATTATCGGGTGAACAAGTGTAACTGGCGCAGTCGTTGAACTCGAGTGCGCAAGCAGGACATAACATGGTGGGTTGGGTTCATCAGCCATATGCGCATGTTTCGCAAACCGCCGAGGACAAGCGCTCGTGAACAAACAAACGCTGATTGCGAGGTTCCTGCTGCCTCAGCCCCTGTATTCAGAAACCAAAAATCAGCTCGTTCAATGAGTGCTTAAATTTGATGAAAATATACCTCCTTTTGGTTTTCACCTCGAGATATCGACTGGTCGCGACGTGTTCATTCATGGTCCCAATTGCTTCGTTTTTTTCAAATTCGTCGAGTTAGAATCTAGTCACAATTCATCATTTTTTCCCTTCATTTCAATAAGCAAACGTGTAGCTTCGTCCTACACTTCTGAATACACACACTCGTTATCTTCCGGCAAGCTTGTAAACCCTTGCTATTTCGGTTTCCTTTAGTCGAACTACAAACTGAGCTAAAGGTGCGAGCTCTACTTATCTTCGGTCTACCTTCCTTATTACCGTAGAATGCATCCAAACGCAGCGTGTACTTTGTTTGCTTCCCTGTCCCCTTCCGTTCCTGAAAGTCACCCCAAAAACATTCAAACGGATGAACTAGACACCTCTTTCGCGCGAGTCCTAATTTATTCATGAAACCCTTCCATTTGCACGGAGTCGCTCGTCATTTCAAGTACAACCTAGATGGACTTCCTGTAATTTTTTTTTTGCCTTGGTGAGCCGCAGTTCATCATACTGAAATGATATTATACGGAGCACAAAATTTTATATTATGAGATATCGATATCGAATGTATCAAATTCAGACTATGGATAGTCAGTCGTACCTGCTGTACGTCAAAATTATACTACAACGGTCCGCTGTAGGCTTCCACTCGGAGATACAGCTGATCTCTCTCCTCTTTCTCCAACGCATGGAATTGATTCGGAAGGCGTTGTACTTTCATACCATTTTGCTGAAGTAACTATGCGTGAGAAAATGATGGTGCGGCTCACAAGCCCGCTTAAGCTACTTGACCGCTTCCATGATCATTTCATGCTCCTCTCTCATCGTGTACTTCGGACAGTCTCTGAAGTCATCTATGCTCTCTTATTCCTCATAATAGTAGTCGCAGCTGGGCTTTCATGTGCTGCAATAATCTCACAGGCAGTTAGAACTTCTTCAACTCAGGACTGGGTGAAGAATTTTAATGCGTTGATCGTCGGGGCTTCCTATATCATCTTGGTACGCGTAGCTTTCGCGGTTTGCCTCTAATGAACATTTATCTAACGATTTGACTGTTTGACGTGTGTATAGCTGGCGGTTTCCTTACTGTTCTGTGTTAAACGACGCGTGGCTGTTCGCCTAAAGCTCTCTCGTATTTCCAAGACCTACCGTACGGTGGGCAAAGGCGATCTGCCGAACGTACGCCTCGTCGATCTTTGCTCATGGCATTCTTGTTTCATCAAGTCTGACCGTATATCTCGTCATTCTAGTCGGTCCACACCTATGTGACGCAGGAATACGTCCGAACCTGTTTGGTGTGTTATGAATCATTGCCGAAGGATGTGTACCATGAAGGATGGGGGCGGCCAGGTTCGTTTGATCTCTCTGTCTCTGCTACCTCGCTTTCTACTCTTGTTGTTTTACCTATTTTATGTCTGGGGCGAGCTGCCATTTACCGACCGATTTATCTTCCTTCGTTCCACAAGCTGCTTTTGCTCATTTCCCTTCATTCCTGCTGCTACCTTCATTGCGTCTTTCATTTATAATCCAAACACGAACCATTCATCATCAGTCTCATAGACCTAGCAATGTTTTTTTGTCTCATAAGCTTGTTTCATTCATTCTCTTCCCTTGAAAAAACCTCAGGGTTTCATTTTAACCAGCCACAGCACCGCGGGATGTCCGTCTGGCAATGTCCAGCTTGCATGGTCCACCCAACCAAAATTACGCTCACGACCTCCGAAAGGCCGTAAAATTGCTCCCGCCGCTGGAGGCATGCCACTCTTTTGCAGAGTTTAACATTGCTCTTTCCTCGTTTGAGCTCAAGGGATGCCGTAAAGCCCTGCAACCAACGACGTTAATCATCCCTGCCACACCTGTATATTCGGAATGAGCTTGAGGTTGCAACTCAAGCCTCAAAAGTTGGGACTCGTGTCCTTCAGGGTTGGCGCAACCGTTGGACTTTATGGCCTCATTCCCTTTGCCTTTTGATCTTTCATTTACGTTACTTTTTGTGCTGACCAAAATTTTATCAAATTGCAGGGACCAAATACAGCGGGATCAGGTTCAAGCGTGCTTTGTTGGACACAATACCTCAGATTGGTGAGTTTGAACGAGGATCATACTTGTTTCGCCTCTTTGCATGACTTTTTTTCGTGTGTCTATTTCTTCCAAATGGTGCAGCGGCGATCAATGCGTTGCATCTTGACTTTGCATGATCCCACATCTTAGCCTATTTCCACCGACGAAACTCGAATGATCGGTTGCTCTGAGTACCTTCTGAGTTTTACGCCCTCGCTGTCGATTATTTGATTATCTCACCGAGGACGCGGTTACTCGGGTGTGGGACTTTTTGCCCTCATACCATTAGAAAATGACCCGTTTCCTGGTCTACCCCTCTGGATCACCCCAGAAAGTCGGACGAAGCGTCGATTTATCTGTTCGGCGAACAAGCACGAGGGAGGGTTGCTACACTTCGCTTGAAGCCTAAGCTGTGCGGCGACTGTCGATCCTTCGTCTTCATACCATTGGGGAATGATGTGCTTTTTTCATCTACCTACCCAGAAGCTGGACGACTCGCCGATCTATCGATTCAGCGAACAAGCACGAGGGGGTTTCCTACACTTCGCTTGTACTCTAAGCTGTGCCTCGATTGTTAGAGGTCGAAGCGCAAGCGCAAGGGGTTAAGCGATTTAGTCTGCTGCAATGCGTTTTATCGCTCTCTTTTCTCCGTTTCGGCTTTTTACTTGGCTCAGAGCGAAACATCGATCCGGTTAAAACCGTTCAGGTTCGAGACATGTGCCATTGTTCGAGAGCGTTGTTTTCATTTTGAATTCTGTTGATCAGGGGATTCACAGTTACTGCTGGGGTTTTTCTTTGGTGTTAGAGCTATAGCTATGTAGGTAGCTAAGCGTTAGCTTTCTTCTGTTATTTTTGTTCCTTAATTTTCTCGATCGTTGGGTTCTAGCTAGCTAGCCCATTTATTTCTCCCTTTTTACCTATCTTAACGAAAACAAAACGAAGACAGTCTAACCCCTCTTCCCGCGTAGACAAATTGGCCCATATTATTATCCCCCTGCATCCTGCGCTCAAACCGCACGCCCGAATGATCCACCACTTTCGGTTCATAGCGCCTCTCTTACCCAAGGACGAAGACGGCATGACCCCTTTACATTATTACGACTCTGCGATCCAGCTTGTTCGGAATTCGAGCAGGGAGGTTGGAGAGAGGGAGTTTGAGGTTGGGATGTTGGCTGCTGAGAGGATTGTTGGGTGTTTGGAGGAGTGTAGAGATGAGATGAGGATGGGGGGTGATGAGTTTAGTGTTGGTGATGATGAAGATGAGGAAGGTGATTGGGAGGATAGGGATGATAGAACCAAGTTGGATGAAGCGCTTTGTTCGGAGTAGGAGTTTTGATTTTTTGAATCTATCCATCTATCTGTCTACTGTGTTGTCTTTTTGGATCTTCTCTTACTACTTTTCTACAAGGTATACCAATAATGACTCCGAGTACTTTTTTGGGGGGTTGTATAACTTGTATTTGCAATAGTTAATATAGAATGGCGCCCATTCATTCATCCCACTATTGAAACCGCAGTTGCTTGGTTTGAACTCCGAGTATGTTCTAAAGAGAAGAAGAGTGCGAAATATGAGTAGTACAGCCAAGGCACTGGGTCAAGACGAGCGCCAAGATCATAGGATTACTGGACCGGCGATTTCTGTCAATGAAAAGCTGAGTATACTGTTTTCTTGCGCTGAGCGCTTACAACAACGTTCCGCATATCCACGGGTACGGTAGTTTGGTATCTGGAAGCATTACCCCTCCTCTGGTCTAAAGGCTATTTCCTCGATGATCTGCATTTTCACTTTTGAATATATCTTTGCTTTCGTTCAAACAGTGTCGTGAGGGCGGTCTTAAACGTGATACGACTCGATAGGGTGTGGAACGATTACTACTACTACTACTACTACCCCCAGAAACGTTTAACTCATGAACAGAATAATCTTAGTAGGTGTCCCATGGAGAAGCGCGTCAAAGATGAGTAGAAATTCAGCCAAGGCATTGGGTCAATACAAGCGCGAAGATAGCTGGACCCGCGGTTGCTTGTCAATGGGAAGCTTACACCGATTCGGTACTTTGATATCCGGAGGCACTCTCAACATATTCAACGCATCAACTCAGCAACATTAAGCATTTAACATCACAGCACGTATGTAGCATTACTAATTTCGTCAACCAATAACTCTATTGGGGATCCTCTCTGAGCGCTGTTACTCAGCCCCCCCCCGCAAATTTCACATCTAAAAGTGTAACTCAGAACACAAAGACTTTATCGTGGAGTTTACTGATGGTGTTGGGAACGGGGTACTTGATGTCGTCCAAGTTTTTCCTGAGGAAGAAAAGGAGGGGTTAATAAAGATTAGATAGATAGAAGAACCGGTCGAATCGGACGTACTTCATGGCCGCGATCATAGGAGGTGGGCCTAGAGAGACGAGTGAGCAATCAAGATAGCAAAGAGGAGGCAAGAAACACATACCGCAAATGAGAATCTTGCTGTTCGTTTCGTTGGGGTTGGGGAGGTATTCTTTGATATGCTCCTTGGTGACGAATCCTTTACCGCCCTTCCAGCCCGGAGGTGGGTTATTAAGCACATACACGATCTTGAAGCGGTCTTCGCCATGTACATCCTGAAGAGTTTCCAGATCGGCTTTGAGTAATATATCTTCTTCGTTGACGTTGGCGTAGATGAGCGTGATGGTGGTGCGGTCGAAGGGGTTGCGGAGACATGAGCGGACGACTTGCATCATGGGAGCTATGCCTGTGCCGCCTGCGATCATGGATATGTGGTTTACGAGGTTGGGGGTGTAGAGGAAGTTTCCTTTGGGGCCTTTGACGCGGATTTTTTGGCCTGGGGAGAGGAGGGAGACGTGTTTGGAGATGTTTCCGAGGTCGTAGGTCTAGGGTTATAATGAGTAAAGCGGATTGTAGAGAAAAAAAGAAGGCAGACCTTGATGATGAGCTCAAAGTAACCACGGTCATCGTCGAGAGAGATGGGGGTGTAGTTGCGAATAACGTTTTTACCCTTTATTTCTGCTGAAATAGAGATGTGCTGGCCGACGGGGAGACCGAGTACGTCGTCGTGACGAGGGAGTTTGAAACGGTAACTGTGTCCGGGGATTAAGTTTGGGGCCAGGGTCGAAAAAAAAAAGACACGTACATGGCAGTGTTTGGGGACACTTGAATCTTTTTCTCGAGGGCAAATTCTTTCCAAGCGTTTGGGTCCAATGGCTTTGACCGACCTGACAATGAATAAGCCAAAAAGCTTGAATGAGATTTCATATGCCAGCTCACCGGTATGGAAAAGTTTGGCGTAGACTGCGGTTACGAAGATGATGGACGCGGTAATAAGAAATACGGGTGAGCTGGTGATAGCCACGACATCTACTTTGCCGAGAACAGGGAGCTCTACTGCGCGTAGGAGGTCAGCGAAGGAGGGAGCGTCCGAGGCCATTTCTTTCTTGTCTAGACCGATGAGAATTAGGTGTGAGATGGGGTAGCCTGCGTCACTGAGCTTGGATGTGAGCCAGTAGGAGAGAGCGACGAGGGACGAAAAGGAAAGAAAGAAAGACGCCAGGTACGCTGCTTGGTACTGGTTAGGCATTTTATATTTTTAATTATTTTCGGAAAAAGTGGGTTCATAAAGGGGAAGAGAGGAGCACGTGCAGTGGTTTGCCTTTGACGACTCTCTGTGTGTTTCTATATTTCTCTTTTCTTTTATTTTCTGTGTTTTATTTTTCCGTTTTCTGAAACACTCGCCGCTGGACGGACGAAGAATGGAACGACGAAAGGGCATGGCTGCTTCCCTGCGGATCCTCGCTCCTCCACCGCAGACCCAACAAATAGCACTCCAAGACTCGAATCCATCCACCCTCGACTCTGCTGACTCCGATATCCCCCCTTTCAACGACGACTCATCCACTCGGTCGGCCCGCAAAAACATGAAGAAACTCTCTCTCAACCTCCCGTCCGCCCAGTCCTCCGCCCAGTCCCTCCAGCTCATCGATCCTCCTCCAAGCGCACGCCCAAGGAGACCCTCCATCGCTTCTCTCCCAGCGGCTTCTCTCATGCACAGAAGAGACGAGGAACCAGATTCACCAGGCGTGCCCTATGTAGATGGCCCAGTACAGGTCATCCCAGGCATATGGATCGGCTCAGAGGACAACGCACGCGATTGGAAGGGTCTCATCGAACGAGGCATCCGCTCCATCCTCAACGTAGCAAAGGAGGTCTCTTCGCCCTTTGACGCTCCTCAGCCCCTTCGTCCTGCCATGTCCACTCCAAACCTCAAACTACGTGGTCAGTCAGATCCAACCTACTACCCAGCACACATTCAAAGCGGGAGACCAGCCATGCACTACCTCAAACTGCAGTGGTCTCACGGCCAACAGGATCTCGTCAATAATGGCTTCAAGGCTGGTATCAACTTTGTAGACGCTGCTCTCGAACGTGGCGAAGGCTGTCTCATCCAGTATGTTCAACTTGTCCATCCACCTCGTTGTATTATGTGTGTGCTGACCGTCGTATGTTTTAAAGCTGTCAGTGTGGGATATCCCGCTCAGCCACCATGGTCATTGCTCTCGTTATGAGAGCTGCTTCAGAGCGTCTCTCCTCGGTTCCACCAGAAGTATGGGCCCTGCAAGGTATGCAACCTGCCTACGACTTTGTGAAGGAAAAGAGCTCCTGCATAGGTCCCAACATGTCGTATGTGTTTGACTTCTTATCGAAATCACATGGTCTCATCTATTATCTGCCACAGCCTTATTTATCAACTCCTCGAGTACGAAAAGGCACTCAGGAGAGACAAGGGACAGTCTCCTCACGACTCGGATTCCTCCTCCATTGCAGAAGACGAGGAAGAATGGACCCGCCGGCGGAGACTTCTTGACGAAGTTCCCACACCAGAGGAGGACGATGACAGAGAGATCAGTCTCGTCATGCAAGAGGCCAAAGCACTCGATAAAGCCATGGAAGACCGAGTCGTTGCCCGCAAGGCATCTGCTTCCTCCGTCACATCCGTAAGCTCCGTGGGTTCAGGCTCAGGCATCGGTATGGGCGCTGCATGGCGAATCCGCTACGCCCGCAAACGAACCGGCTCAAGTTCGAGCAATAACAGCTCCTTCCTCAGCGAAAACCTCCTCGAAGAAGAGGAAGAACAAGATCTGCTAGGCGTTGGTTCCAGTTCGGATAACGACTACTACGCCAAGGAAGACAATTCGTCGTCGTCACCTTCACCCGATGACGAGCACAAGGGTACTCCGCGGAACCTTTCTTCTATGGCTACAGCCGTTCCGCCATCCGCCCCTGTTTGGAAAACCTCCTTTGAAACATCGCCGCCGCCTCCACAAACAGCCGTCAGGTCAACATTTGAGCTACCTCGCGTCCTCTCTAAACCGAAGCCCAAAGCTCCCAAACGACGACCTCTCAGTCTCAGCATCCTCCCACCTGTACCCTCATCCCCTGTCAACATTGTCCTCGAGTCTGATACCAATCAACATCAGCGCTCTTCTACGCGACAGCAACCTGTCGCAGATACCCAGCCGAGGCCAAGCCAGAGTTTACCTCGCTTACCGCTCTCACTGTCCAACTTGAGTTTACCTCCTGCTTTGAGACAACGGGCCGAAAGCCGAAGGCTACCTCCTCCGCCTTTGCATCTTCGGCAAAGTGTGTTGTTGAGGAAATCATCGACCAGTTCGACCGAATCTGCGATGACACAGTCGCTTACTGTCCCAATAGGATCAGGGTCGGGTGTAGGTACAGCAACGCCCTCTCAAACATTGTTCGTGTTCCCTCCGTCGCCTACACTCTCAAACACCCGTACGCCGTCCACGATGACGCTTTTGTCGAACCCTGGTGGGGCAGTTCCGTTCCCTAGTTTGACAACTCCGAGGGTATCGACGTTTTCAATGTCGAGTGGGAGTGGTGGGACGAGTAAAGGTGCTAAACGGAGATCGTTTATTGGACTTGCGTCGCCGCCTACACCGACGGTGGGGTTGGCAAAGGTGGATGCGAGGGGGTATTTTGGGATGGATGCTTGACCCTTCCCCTTCTCTGAACGAAGGGAGAAGAAACGATATGCGGAAAAAAAAAATCATGCCATGATTGCTATGAATTTTGTTTGTTGTACACCCCCCTCCTCATCTCTTTACTTTTCGCGACGCCCTCTCATGAGACGCCCTCACCCCTGTTGTACAACCAACATCATCAACAACAACGATACGTTTTGTATATAACATTCAAAAAAAAGTCAGCCGTGGCTTGACAACCTTTCATGCTTTTCGTTCTTCTCTCGCGTTTTCTGATATGTATCGAGCAAGCTCCTCTTTTTTTTTTCTTATATATCTTTTTTTCATAAATCACTCACATCATCATCATTGTTTCTTTCAATCGCTTTGGACACCTAGCTGTGTTTCTGTCTTCCAAAAAATCTTTCTTGCTTTCCTTGCAATCGCATCGCATCTTATCTCAACTTTTTCTTTCTTGGTTTTGGATTTTGTTAGGCATCATCTGGCATAGTATCGTAACATCGTCCCGCTACTTTTTTTTGCACTTTCCCTTCCCACCGACAACTCTCCTCGTGTAGTCGTGCGAGTTAAAAAGCAAGATGTAAGGTCTTGCTTTTTTCTCCTTTGCTTTTTTTTCTTCTTCGCTTGTATGATGACCCTGATGAGCTTAGGCTCTGGGTCAGCAGCAAGCTTTTCATTTTAGTTTCTCCTGTAACACATGTATCTTGTACATATTTACAAAAATCTGCAAAATTGACAAACGTATCGTAAATCTATCTATTGGTAGCAGAACTGGATGTATGCGCAAAATTTTCACACTTCAATCCCTAGCGGTGTGAAGCTTGAGAATCAAACGGGGTATGTAACCTTTTGCTTTCATGGGATAAGGTATGTAGCTTTTTACCCATACATGGCCGTCTTTGAATGACTATTCAGCGCTTAGCGGCCACCACCAAAGACTCGGCCAACCCCTTGCTTCACCGCGCCGCTAATCAATTGTCCTCCAATTCCGCCCAGAGCGCCAATGCCCCACCCACCAGCGAGGCTGTTCGCCCATTTCTGTTTCGCGTCTCGGTCACTGTCGTACAAAAAGACACGTAAAACGAATGGCACGACGTCAGTAAAACATGAAACTCTTGAACTGAAGCGAAATCAATGTAGATTTCTTACGCATATGTGAACCCAATCACGTTTGTGATGTTGAACACGAGTGCTAGAACGACGATGGGAATGTATCTGAGATTTGAAAAGTCTCGTCGGCGGAGATGTGATTTAGTGTGTGTGTGTGGCTTACTCGAGATGGAGTTTGAGCAGGGAAACGACGATCAGTGCTGCCCATAGAGCTGGGAAGGTGTATAACGCGATCTGGAAAAGTAGTTGATTCGGTTATAATTGCAAGAGAACTTGAAAGACGATGCACTGACCCAAAACATTCTGAAATTGGGGGGCTTAGTACGAAGCAGTGATCATTAAACAGACATGACCCACTTTGAATCAATTGGGTTTGCAGGGCGCGAAGGCTGGATGGTTTATGAAAATCATGAATGGATTTCTGCACATGAAAGAAACGCAGGACGTACGTCGCGACTTTCGAATACCCAGTAGCTTTCGCCATCTTCGTCAACTTGATTCCAGAATCTCAGACCTACAAGGGTCCGTCCTGATACATTCTGGGGTTCGATTAAACCATTTAATTCAGCTCAACTCTACCAGAATTTCAAAGACTTACTCGGCAATTCCAGAAATCCATTGCGAGAAGTACAACCACGACAACAGTCTATACGGACCATGAGCCTCATTACAATGGCATAATCGAGAGAAACACGCTTACCGTGAGTACATAGAGATTAGTGAACCATCCTGAGAGGATGTACACTGAGATAGCCGATACTCGGAAGAAATAGAGAAAGAATAACGAGAGTGGGTGTGCAGACTGCAATGACAAAGGCTCAGAGGATTGATCTCGTCAAAGAGAGTGTCAAAAGCGCGCATACTTGGCGGAAGATACCCGCAATACCTACACATTATAGCCATTTGTTAATTATCGTGCAGCACAGATGCAAAGCAGACATACCAGTCTCCGCGTCGCCTTGACTTGTAGCCATTTGACTTGCTCCGCCGCTCGTTCTTGTTGTTGGCGTCAACACCACAGGTGATGCACTATTCTTCTGCTGCCGAGATGCATTGGAGGTTGGCTCGTCAGCCGTTGGATCGTCGGCCTCGATAGTGTGTAATAAAGGTTGTGCAGCGCTCATCGCTGTCAGTGACGATGGTGAAATGATTTAGCTCGCTGTTCGGCAACGGCGGCTGAAACTCAACGGAAGATGTTGCCAAACATACACAAGCTATTAATGTGAATAGGGGCTTCGCTTGATCTGAACCGCGTACATATACACTAAGCATTCATACATAATGATGAATACATGACGATGGGACTATGCTACTAATGACTATCGAGATACCTATGGTACTGGCTGTTCTAGTCGCTCGTAATCGTTCGTCCTTCTCGTCAGGGGTCGTGAATGTGTCCAACCCCAAGCCGAATTGGAACTGACTATTCGTTTCTTCGAATTTGGGAGGGTCGTAAGAGTTTGCCATTCCAAACCTAGCAAAATCTTTTTGTTGTAGGATCTGAAAAAGCATTCTGTTGCACAGGATAGAGTGGAGTGCTCGTTGGACGCTGGCCATAGTTGTATCAGGCGAATTCCATAAGAGATGAAAAACGTACTTCATAAATAAAAGCTTCAGGTGAAGCTATATGAAATTGAGTCGCAATAAAATCATGAGTTAAATAAAGACTTACCGGAGCAAGCAGAGGGAATATAGTATTGAGAAGTACAAAAACGAAAAGTAGGAGGAAATAAAGGATGCCTAACAAGCAATGTCGATTAGTCGCTGAAGAAACAGATCAAGTCATTACTCGCCTCGCTGATATAACTGATGTACCCAAGAAGAACTTGAGTACCGTACTACCAAGCTCAATACAATGAGTGATTTTGTGTGAGTAGTGAGCAATAGCTCTCACAGTGATGAAAAGCCCGTATTCCAGTAAGTACAACAATGACTGTGGGGAATGAAATCGTCAAAAAAACCTTTGGCAAAAAAAAAACCACGCACTGGATTCGATGAACAGTATGGAGAGTATATCAACCCAGGCGAAATTGCCGACATAAACAACTACGCATCCCTCACCGGGGTTTGATATAACTTCGCATACTGAGTAAGTTATATTGGAAAAAGAGCACAAGTACATACATTTTAAATCTTGAAGGTATAGTGCAGTGAACACCACTGCGATCGCAATGGTAATCTCAAATCGTTCACGCATTGATAAGATCAGGAAGTTCGATCGAAGGATGTGTAAAACATACCATTTGACAACAAAGCAAACCAATTAGAACACATTTATTTCGATTCCAAATGGCGATGGTACGTAGAACCAAGATAACTAAGCAACTCGTCAGCACCAAAAACTGCCATGAATATACCTCAATCTCACATTCAGACGCAGCAACTCCTAATACGATGATGGCTACATGCGTTGACCCAAGTCAGTCAGTGTCGTTAATGACAAGAAATTTTCAATTTACGGGTAGAGCCCAGAATGAGTTTCCGACATTCCTATTACGTCATTAGTAACATTGAACGCGGAAGTAAGAGTTCTTCTTACCATCGCGGAGAGGTTCCGGGAAGCCAGATAAACTGCAAAACGGGAAGAGGCATCAAGCTAACAACTTAATTAAATCTCTGGATCATCATACGCACCAGCAACTGATATCGGCATGTCTATAAATGGGAGATACCGGTTCAAGAGAAATAACGCAGTTCCTAGTGTGAATCTGCGAGACCACACTAGCTCAACCTGGGATGTAATCAGTTTTTGATACTTATGGATGAGCAAGAAAGGCCACCTCCTCGCCAAAAGTCATAAGATAATCATAGCACTAGATGAGCGTCATGAGCGTCAAATTTCAGAGGACATGAGTGTTACAACTCACGACTGCCGTTAAGGATGCCAGGTTGGCATAATTTGTCAATTCGCCCATAGTCCGAAAGCCATATATTCTTGGTTTTTTTAAATGATTTTTGGAGGACAACCGTCGAAGAGTTTTGCTCAAAATGCGCAAGACAGCCTAGGTAACGACCACCGCGGCATAGAGGTATCGTGAAAGGTAGGAACAAGCAGCAACGTGCAAAGAAAATGATACTCTGGTCCCTAATTGCCTCCTTCATCACTCTTCTTATTCCTCTAACGCGGGGCCTGTCTTCGAAACACGAATGAGAACCCCAAATGAAATACACATGTTTGTTGATCGTGTTACTCAAAAGCCACGTTATCTGCTGATCGCATTATGTGTCCTTTTGCGCAGGCCATAAAATGTTACGCAGAATGCAGCGAAATACACCTTGGAGAGGATGGGGGCCTCCTTCTGCGTTTGAGTTGTTGCATACAACCAGCAGGATCATCAGTTCATCTCCAGGCTTTTATGCACGGAACTGAATCAACAATTCAGGCAGTTCTTGACGTGAAAAACCTGCAATGCGCAATCGGAATGGAATCACTGAGCAACTTCTGTATCCTTATCGTGGAATTTGTACAAAAGTGTTCTTTGGTATACCGTGCATGTAAAGCTACAAAGAGCCACATTATTCCTGAAAACGGTTGAGTTGGTTACAGTCAAATGTCTCCATAGAAGATACCACGGCCGTTCGTTCCTACATATACTCTATAATGGTTGTCAGCGCCGAAGGATATACATAGTAAGCATAAAAGTTTCATACCTCCCATATATGCGAGGATCTGCCGTTAAAACATTGGCAGAAGCTGAACCAAAGCCGCGTGTATTGTCATTAATTTTGGCCCAGGTTACGCCTGTATCATCCGACCTGTAATAGCCAATCCCACCCTTATTTGCAGCGGCAAAGACAGCTGGGTAACCTCCCGATTTTGCAGATGCACCGAGTGCTATAGCCCAAGCTTGGCTAATTCCTGAAATAGTGGTGAAGGACGTTCCAGAGTTTGTGGAATGGAATAGGCCTTTATCTGTAGACACCCAAACATCTCCAGTAACGCTTGGGTTGACGACGATCTTCACCGGAGAAGTTGATGATCCCAAGGAGCCTTTGATTGCAAAAGATTTTCCTCCGTCGGTGGAGAGATAGAAAGACGAGCCTGCGGCGCTGTAGAATATCGTGTTGTTCTTCTTGTCAGAAGCGATCACAGCAGTTGAAGGTAGACTGGAGACGGCGGCGAAAGCATTGGTATACTGAGATACTAGCACACCGTTGGCACTTGTACGCCAAAGTACAGTGTCTCCATCAGCTGATAGTGCAACCTTGCCGCCTGAGACGTTGTCAGCCGCACCATAATCTTGAGACCTGAAACGGCGTCAGGATATACAGGTCACGTCAATATGTTCCATACCATGAAGCACCAGAGTCGCTGGAGAGTGCTACTTGTTTTCCTGATGTACTGATAGCAAAACGTTAGATAAACATTAAACATTGACGCGAATATGCACAAACCTGTCCCCAGTGCCGATGCGAACGAGGTTAGTGGGTTTGTTTCCAGCAAAATCTATGTCCGAGGCTGTTGCCCATGTAGGGTTAGTGAAGCCGGTGGTTGGAGAAGTCGTCAATGATACATGTCTAAACCCTATCGGAAAAAGTGAATACAAAAATCAAGTTCAAATCAACCTCACGAACCTCCAATATCTCCTACGGCAGATAGAAGATTTGGGCCAGAAGGAGGAGAAATGAGGCCTTGGATTGATGTTTCTTCGATCCCATCAGCAAGCGCTTTGATCGACACATTATGTGCAGTGTCCCACTAAAGCAAAAAGTTAGTAGAAGGAAGTTTCGATGTCTCGTCACATACTTTTAGCAAATCATGACCACCGTAGACCGTGGCGCCAGTTCCATAAAGCCAATGATTGGAATCGAAAGGATCGATGACCAGCGCTAGAGAGAGAAAATACGAGTAAAAATCTTGTTCCATCGATGGGAATAAACGAACCTTCCATCATCCAGCCGATCTGCTTATTTCCGGGTGTAGTATCCACATAGTTTGGACCCAACCATGGTGCAAGAGAGTCAGAGTACGAATAATATTTATTCATAGTTGGATAGCTCTGCCAGGCCCACAGAGGGGACCAAGTTGTACCACCATTTGTCGAGCGGAAGATTTGGCCGTCTGGCCACCATGAGTTGAGTGCGGCAACCATGAGTGTTCCAGGTTTTTGAAGGTCGACGGTCAGACCTCCGAATCCGAAGTAGAGGTCGCTACCAGAAACGGGAGTGATATCCGTCCCTGCAGTAGCAACTTGTTCAGACGCCATTTTGGGGCAACGATAATATCACTTACAGACACCAGATGTGATGTTGTATTTTTGAACGACGCCAAGTGTGCCATCATACTAAACTGAAGCGTGAGCGTGTGGATTGAACAAGCGAAATCAATGTTGCTTACAGGACCAGCACCATCCGATGATGTAACGTACAAGACCTTCTCAGCAGGTGAAAGAACCCCTTTATGGGGAAGATAAGTACTGTTGTGACCAGCGACGGAAGACCCTAGGCGAATCTGAAGTGTTAGACCAGACATAAACTCAGCAAAGAACGATTCGGACTCACAGCTTGAGCCTCCGTTCGTAGTTACGAAGATGTTGTCGGAACCTTTATTGGCAACACCAACGAAGATTCTAGGAGTCGCTTTCCCAGAACTACTGGATGTTTGATCAAAGGTAACCCAAGCGATACCTGAGTTGAGTGCAAGTCAAATCCAGTGTATAATCCGAAGTAGAGGTAACTTACCGATTTTGTCATTGTTGTATCCGGTGGTGTCTGTCGGGTCTGCAATGTAGCTACCTGCAAGTGATTTAGCCTTTTATTTGAAAACATCTCATGAAAATCATACCAGTGTTTGTGAAGGATGATACTTTGGCCCATGTAACACCGTAGTCTGTGGATTTGTACAATCCGTTGCCACTCCGGGCACCGAAGAAGAGGATGTTGTTACTATTTGGGTCAATTGCCAGGCGCTATGGAGAATGGTTAAATTTGTGTATGATATTATACTTCTGGGACTCGCCTCTCCCCTGTGGAATGCGTCAGAAATTTACGTCTTTAAAATCGATTGTTATACTTACATTCCACGACCGGGCATATTTCCTCCTACTTTAAATGGCAATTTGGATGCAGTGAAAGTAGCGCCTGTGTCTTTGGAGATCAAAATTTGTCCATTGTTAGGATCCCAAGAGTTCGTGTACATTCCGGTCGCCTGCTCGAAAGATGTACATTAAATACAGCTTCACGGCGTCCAAGCATAGGAAAACCCACCAGGTACAATCTATTAGGCTCCACAGGATCCGTGGCCAGTGCATCAACACCCCAATAATTCCAGGTTGTATCATTTGCAAAATCGAGCAAGGGTGACCATGAATCATCAGCATTCAGCTTGTAAGCTCCTCCGATATCTGTACGAGCAAATGCGAGGCCCTGAAACTCATATGAATGTCTGGCATGATCTGTTCCACGTACGAGGCATACCTTTTGTTTAGTATTAAATACTATACCTGGAACAAAGCCACCTCCACCACCAATTTTGACATTTTTCCAGGTGTAGGCGTGGGCCAACGGAAGAATGACGGCTATGAGCAGCGCAACCGAGGTTTTCAGATTCACCATGACAAGCGAATGTCTCCCCAAGAGGTTGAATACAGAGTGAAAAGTGGGACTTTATATCTCAGCAACTGATTCCAGCTTCGCGTATGTGCATAAGATAGGTCTGAGGTTCCGAGAATTAAGCGTAGCCTGGCATATCCCGAGAATCAAGCGGGTCATAAAATCGCTGGCAGTTAGTCCACTAACGCTGGAACTTGTAGCAGCGAAAGAGTCTATGTAACAGCTGTTCTAGTGGACGGTGAAATGCCGAGGTTTAAGAGTTCAAAAGGTCAAGTTGGGTTTCATTGTGCATCATGGGGGTGTCGTATGATCGGATGGCGTGCGTTCAATCGTTTAATTGCCAGGATACTTGCGAACGAAAATAGGTGCGAAGCGGTACCGGCCAAGAATGCTTGGAGAGCTTTGCTTGTGGTTATAGCCAAGCAACGGGCCGATTTGGAAATAGAGCAGGTCACATCGAAAAGAAGAGCGGGTGCTGGGCTTAACGGAGGAAGGCTTAATTCATCGGACAATTTACAGAATGAGCTCATGTCGGCGGAATAATCGCTTTCTGCGAGTGACCAAGCCAGTCAGCTAAATGATATGTTGTTATGGAAAATATACCTGCTCACCAAGTAATAAATTTGCATAATGAGGAAACTTTATATGATGCGTCGTTGCCAGTCCTCTCAACTGTCGCGACATAATTGTTTGTTCATGCTTGCCATTGTTGTTATTGAAACGTTGGCTGGTTGATCGCTGATCAAACTGCCTTGTTCACGTTTCGGTCAACTCAAGTCCTTGTTTTTGGAAAAGGCAATCCCGTTCAGACAATGGTACACGTATTTATCATGGCCAGCAACGTTGAAATCTTCATTCCCCCTGCTTCTTTTCAACCATGGAAGCCAGTACTTCTCGATTGATAGACCCACACGCAGAAACCTCTTTTTTACGAGCATTGAACGCGCCTTTTTCGCCAACACCATTCCCATCCTCAGAATGCCATCGAGCTCCTAGAATTTCGGATCCACAGGTTCCTGTGGACCATCAACCACTTTCAAAACCTCTGTTTACTGCATCTGGCAACTGGGAATGGCTAAATGGACAGCCGCTTCATGGCATCCAAGAGCTCGAATCTCTACACGGTGGGTCCAAATTTCTGCTTTTTGAAGTTTAGATGTTGATTCTGGACCTCATATAGATACTGAGCTGCATAAAACTACTTTAAGGACCTGTAAAGCTGGCGATCGCTCCTTCGCGTGCATTAACAAATCGTGAGCGAACATCTTGATACAATACTGCTTTTATTTAGCTATCTGCAGATGGAGGCTCGAAACTCGACATCCTGGTATTATGAGTGAAGTTAGCTTCATATTTAATGCATGCTTCGATGTTCTAACCTATTTAATCACAGCTCTGGCTGTACAAAAATCCCTTGAAATCTCTGCAAGGCCGTGTCATCCCAAAGCTCATCGCGGTTCGCGTTGGGCCAAGCCGATTCAACCTCGTCTTTGATTTGCCACATCAAACATTCTTCATCGAACCTTCAGCAGACATGCCAGAAGTGCTGAAACGACGTGTGGTTGAAGCAGTCGACAAATTGCACTCCAAAGGCGTGGGGCATCACACTCTAAGCCTTGAAGACATCCTCATCGGTGGTGATGGTCAAGTCTACATCTACAATTTCCACAACGCGCGTTACCTGGAAGAAAAACCCGTCGTCCACCTACCCATGGTGAAAGATGACGAATTTGCGATGGAAATGCGGAGAATCAAGTTCAAGCTGGACTACCAAGATGCACGTCAGAAGGAACAAGATTGGCTCCGGCTTCAGGTCGAGCACAGTCGTGCTGCAGAACTCGAGACTACCAAATGGAAGAAGGCTAAGAAGTATCGCCTCAAGAAGGTACTACCAAAACGCACTCAGGTACCCGGCGTTCCGCTTCGAGAGGTGGAGGGATGGTTCACGGAGCTCAATCGCCAACCAAGAAGATTCATTGTACCTGGTCAGGAGGAAGAAGACTTTGAATGGGAGCTAAAGAGGTTTCATAACGTCCTTCGCCAAATGGAGGAAACCGATCGTCTTGGACAGTTACATGTGGAGCCCTCCATGTTTTCACCTAACCGCACTTGCCTTAGTAGCGAAATGACTGGTCATGCGGTAGGCGGTACCAAAACTATACCGCTGGCTGGTGCCAAAAGGAAGCGTTCTCAGGGGAGTTTCTCCACAGACATGTTTAATTTGCCTCGACGTCGGGCAGACACTGAATGTACAACACCCGAATCAGCCAGACATTACAAGCATGAAGATTTACGCTCTGGTGAGCATTACCATATTTCACTAATTAAGTTGTTCTCTGATCATCTTCGCTGTTCAAATCATTCAGGGTTCAAACTCGTCTCTCCTTTGGATGTGCATGCCTCCGTTCAAGAAAACAACTTGGTCTTAGCCTGGCCAATGATATCTGTCCGGGACTTTGCCAAGACCGCTCGACTAATGTCAGGAGAGACTACACTAGGCAAGAGACTGCGACAAGAACATATCGAGCACTTGGAGCTGGTTGACGATAGAAACAAGCGCCGTAAGCTGGATGAGGAAGGGAGTTGGACAACATGGGCACATTCGTTCTTGAATCCGGTATGCGCATTTGTTGATGGTATAGGTAGCTATCTTGTCACACGTAGGTCTTCTCAGTACCTTTCTACGACTCTTACTCAATTGATCTACGTAGACAAACCCTCATCTTTCAAACCGCCACGGCCAACACCCGTCCGCTGTCGCCGGCCCTCGTTGGGTAGTCCTCCACGCAGGCTGGTGGATATTCTAAAGCATCCAGCTATGCGAGGCATCTCTTATTCTTCTGAACCCATGACTGCTCAACCCTGCTTGCAACCTGTGGTCATGACACGACCTCCACACCAACAGCCGGCGCATTCTCTAGCGTCTCATCATTTTTTTCCTTCCGGTTCAAACCTTGCTGTGGCTGCATCTCTAGAACCTATCAGTCGTGTATGGAGTAGACTCATTCGACCACTCGCCTAATTTATCGCATCTCAGACCGATCTAGAGCGCTCGCCATGATCCAAATTGAACATCTTGTTAACTGATAATAAACCTGAGTCTCGTTCCTGACGATAAAAGGTAATCCGGTCAAGTCAAATTGAAAAAGCCTCTAATATTAAGCGTAAGGTACAGCTTCCAGAAGCACAGTATCTAAATAGGTATCAACTAAATGCGACTGGACGCCACGAGCAATATATAGGTATCAAGTCAGAGGAAGAGTACGCCGTATAAATTCCAAAAACCCAATGAAAAAGAAGAACGAAAGTAAAGGGTAATTCAGGCAGCACAGGGCAGTAGGTATCTATCAATCGAATGCAAACAGTCTAGATTTCTCCAGCTCATCCCAACGAGGAAGGCCAAACATCGTTGGCAGCTCCGACCACATCTGCTGACTGGCCAAAGCGCACATCTCCTTAAAGTTTGTCCTGCATACCGTACAGAATTCGTGTGAGTAGACATTCGCGTTATCTTCAAAGTAGTCCAGGAACCCGGCCATATCCCATGCGCTCAAGATATCAGCACAGCGCAACCTTGTGGAAGCGCATGACGACCCTGTACACTCGGCAACAGGGGCCTCGGCGTTTCTAGTCATGTTCAAGGCGCTCTGGCTCTGCATCATCAGGAGCTTTTGACGACCAACAATACACATACGTTTGTCTGGCCAGACAAAGGATATTTTGTCGTCTTGGAATACAGCAGAGTCGAGAGTCTTCTCGAAGGGGTGGCTACTGATGCAGTAGAGGATGGAAGGAAGCATGAAATCGAGATCAAACTCCCTGGCGATGCGAAAGGCTGCAAATGGTGTATTATCGACTGGTGGTATGGTACGAGTTTTCTCGCGATTCTTCCACGCTGAAAGTGACATAGGAAATGTTGATATCAAATGGGACAATGCTCGCCGTTTGAGGTATTGAACATCGTATTTGAGAGCGAGGCGCAAGACACCCTCAACGATCGGAAGGTCGGTGGGAGTCGGCGGCGGCATGAAAAAGCTATCATATGGACAGGCGGAGATAATGTGGAGATGTTAGAAAAGTTTGAAAGCACATGGGAGCTTTGACATACCTGGAATCAAAAATGGCTTTAAGGAAATAACTGAGATCCTTTGCAGAATCGTACACCGTGACAATGTGCGACCCATCTAATGTCTCGTTACCATCTTCGGGTGGAGGAAATTCGAGCATATCGCGAAAAACCGAGGACCTGGCTGCCAAAAAACCTCCATAGATACGGAAGAGCGTGTTTTCTGCCTTGAGAGTGAGGTTCCCGTCATAGAACCAGAGGTCGTCCGCTCGTGTGCAATGTTCAGGAAACAATGCAGGACGTTGCATGTGCTCCTCTTCGTGAAGGATCATGGTTGTCGGAGAGTGAGTGTCGTTCCAGAAAATAGATAGCGAAGGTGCTTTAGCGTTGCCGGTAATCACGGCTACAGCAATAAACTGAGTAAAAATGTGGGTACAAAGGTAGAAATAAAAGGATGGTAGTTAGAGGGACGGGATACACGCGCACCGCACGCAGGCAATGGACATCTGCGCGCCTGCAAGTGATTCAAAGAACAGCAAAACATGCCAGAATCTTGCATAGCACCAAATCATTTCTTTGTTTGCCTGCGTTCACTCGAACAAATACAATCTGTCCTTACCCCGGTTCAGAGCGCCTATTTTTAACAACCGAACATGGTGCCACATGCACAGTTCACCTAATACTGTCAACAAACCCGATAAGAGGGTGTATCTGGCTAATCGTAACAGCCCACGATTCCACCATGTACTCAATCAATTCGTGATAATTTGATTGGCGATGCATTTTGGCCATTTACCGGAAAGAAGCTCTGCATTCAGACGCTTATCCGAAAGCATGCCCCACAAGGCTTCTTTTAACTCGGAGGTTCAAATAACGGGATAGCTAAGATTTGACACTAGCTTCCTTTTCTCTTTCTGCCGCAATGGCTACTCAACACAACCAAGTCTACGAGAAAGAGAAGGATACCCCTCTTCATGGGTCAGACGACTCAGAGTTCCTCAGTGAACCCAAAGTGGACCCCGAAGGAGAGGGCCCACTCGTCCGTCAGCTCAAGAATCGTCATATTGCGATGATTAGGTTGGTCGTTGTCTCTCCAGCGTCTTTTCTCTTGAAACTAACTCTGACGGTTGTGTAGTATTGGCGGAGTTATTGGAACCGGTAAGGACTAGCGTTTGCGCCCACTCCGTCGTAATCCTTTGTTCGGATCCTGACAGATGTCTTTGATGACCAGGTCTCTTCTTGGGTACGGCGGGAGCGTTGCAAAATGGTGGACCTGTTGGTCTCGTTCTTGGTTATATGGTCGTTGGCTCAATCTGTTATTCCGTCATGGTAAGTGGGCGCTTACTTTCAATCTTGGCATCGGTGATGAATTCAACCTTGGCATGGTAGTTGTGTTTGGGAGAGATGGTCGCATACTTGCCCATCCCTGGTGGCCACATCAAGCTTGCTGAGCGTTTCGTCGACCCGGCTTTCTCTTTCACCATGGGTTGGAACTACTGGTACAACTGGACTATCATCTTGCCTGCTGAGTTGAGCGCTGCCGCTGTTTTAATTGGCTTTTGGAACAAAGAAATCAACCCTGCCGCCTGGGTGACTATGTGCTTAGCCGTGACTATTGTAATCAACATGCTGGGTGCAGGTGCGCACTACCTCCATTATAGTTTCGTTGACACTTCATCCTCAATTCCCTTTCCCATAGGTGCCTACGGAGAAGCTGAATTTTTCTTCGCGTATGTCCTGTTCTCTCATCTTCAAAGCCATCCTTAACAAATCTCTCAACAGATCCATCAAAGTGATCACTATCACTGGCTTGATTATCTTGGGCATTGTGCTGGATCTTGGAGGCAAGTTTCAACTATCACAGCCTTGTGGGGTATGCTTAACCTTCCGCAGGCGGACCTGACCATGACAGGCTCGGATTTCGCTACTGGAAAAACCCGGGCCCCTTCGCTCAGTATAATAACATTGCGGGAGCCAAAGGCCGATTTTTAGGTTTCTGGGCTGTGTTGACTCAAGCAGCCTTCTCGTACATCGGAACGGAAATTGTTGCTGTATGTGGTATACTCCACCATGGTTTAGCATTCAGCGCTGAATCTATATCTTAAATCCCACAGATCGCTGCTGGTGAAGCGAAGAATCCCAGGCGTAATTTGCCTCGCGCGATTAAGCGTGTATATATCCGTAAGTATTATCATTTATTTAAACAACCTCGTTGTTTCACAATTGACTATTCCACAGGTATCTGTCTCTTCTACATTCTCGGGACCATCGTCATTGGTCTCCTTGTGCCCTCTAACGAACCTGCGCTTGGAGACAAGGCGCACCACGGCACGGCCGCCGCCTCCCCCTTTGTCATTGCGATCAAGAAGGCCGGTATCAAAGGGCTTCCATCTGTAATCAACGCCGCCCTTCTCACCTCTGCATGGTCGGCTGCTTCGAGCGATCTATACACCAGCTCACGCGCTCTCTGTAAGCATAGGAAATTTTCTATTTGAGCACTCATCATTTACTGATTTTATCAAAATAGATGGTCTTGCCGTGGCTGGTAACGCACCTAAGATCTTCCTCAAGACGCTTGGTAATGGTTTACCATATGTTTCTGTTATTTTCTGTTCGCTTTTCGGCCTTCTTGGCTACATGGGTGTCTCAGCAGGAGCTGGAAAAGTCTTCACGTGGTTCTCCAACATGACGGCCATCGCTGGTCTCCTTACATGGTTCGGTATCTGCGTTACATACGTTCGATTCTACAAGGGTATGCAGGTGCAAGGGTTTAATCGTGCCGATCTACCATTCTTCAGCAACCTGCAGCCATATGCAGCCTGGTATGCCATGATCGGATCCATCTTTATCTGTTTTGTGAGTGTTGTCTTACCAACTCTTCTTGACCCGTGTTAATATCTAAATCTACTTCAGATGAGCGGATGGGCTGTTTTCTTGAAGGGCAACTGGGACACAGCGACATTCGTCACCAACTACCTTCCTTTGGCCCTTTTCCCGATCATGTACCTTGGTGCAAGGTTCTTTATCTACAGAGAACCTTTCAAGAGACCAGAGGACATGGATTTCATTACCGACATCAAAGAAATTGAAGCCGCAACCTATGACGATCCTCCACCCAGGAACAAAGCTGAAGCCATTTGGCAGTGGCTCGTAAGTGTTTACTTTTCAAGTTCTCTCGTTAGTCCTGATCTGATGGTTTTCCATTTCCCCAGATGTAATTTTGTGTGTATGATAATGTAGCTGTCAATACCCTTTTGCCATCCCCTTAGTTGGCTTGACCTTAATGATGAATCATCTGTCGTAAACTCAATATAATTCAATATCTCCCTCGATTCCATCCCTCGAGCTCAGATTACCACTCGTCTAATTTCGAGAGCTCATCTATCGATCCAATTTGTTCGCGAATTACGTTGAGAAAATGCAATGAACGAAAGACAGGTATACACATAGATCTGCCGAGGAGAAACAGAGGAGTCAGAGTGTGATGCAGAAGAAACCGTGGAGAACCGAGAACTCGGGATGAAAAGGAGCTATTACACAGGGAAAATGTCGCTGAGGAGTTAGAAGTCAGAATAGAAGCAAGGTTTTTGTATGCCTAGCGGATGTCAAATAAAGAAGGGTAATTAAAGTGACTGGGCCAGGCTTTCAACCAGCTTTGGATGCAGGGATATGGAGATTAATTGCTAAAGAAAGGTCAGTAAAGGTCACAAGGGGAAAGCTCAAAAAACTGACCCCGATACCAGTTCAAAGCGTCCGATGTTGACGGTGCGTCAAAGTATAAGATGGCCTTGTTATCCACGAGTCGCAAGGCATTTCCGTGTACAATGCTGGCAGGCTGAGGCAAAGTTTGCATCCGCAGCACTGCCCAGAGATCCACCGGCGACGAAGGGTCTTGTCCTTCAGATGGATCTCGACATAAAACAAGGAGATCATTACATAAAATACCGACGAGAGGTCGTGGAGTTAGTTCTGGAGCCAGGCAATCAACTTGCACGGTCGAAGAATCTCCCTGTGCATTGAAAGCTTCAAAGGAGACCACAGCTTTCCGCACAACCCGGGTGAGTAAGAGAGGACCATCCATAATGAGTCTCCTATATTCGGGGTCAGATTGTGTACTCAATGAGCACCATATGAGGACTTTACCTATGGGGCTGTACCAGCGGGCTAGGGAATTTTCCACGAATTTTACTTTGCCATCGTACAAGCTTCCTTCTTGACTCAGACTCTCTTTTGCCTTCATTCATATTACTGGCAAGCGCCGCAATTTCAGATAGAGCCCGATCGAGAGGGTCGTCAAGATATTCATAAATTGGTGGAGGTGTGCTCCGGACAAGTTCTTCCAGCTGCGTTCAAAATAAGTACGCCAGACTATTGAGAACAAATGATTACGTACCAAGAGCTTGTAACGGGGTATCCGCTGAACTGGTAGAAGTAGGTACCCCTCGAGGTTTAGTTGAGTGTGGCGAGGGTTAAGACGGCACCGCTTCAGATACGTCTTAATTCTTTTCCGTTGGCTACTGGTCAAATTGGGTATACCAGCCGATGAAGGAAGGTTTTCGGCCAGATTCGGTGCCATGGCCATGCTGAGACCAAGTCCAACCAATTGCGCTGTGCTAGACGACGGTGATAACGTGCCAGAGGTGGATGCAGCCGCGTACTTGTCTGATGTCCAGTACTTTACCCGCTGAACCGAGCTGTCGAAATTGCTAAGAAAAAAGTCAACAACTGATCTTTTATAGAGTAATGCAACACCAAACTGACTTGATATACGTCGAATACATCCTCATGAATGCAGCGTGCTTCACAAATATATTTCCGACAGCTTTAGCAACATTTAAGGACAGTTGACCATCGGAATCAAGTGCTGCAAATTCGGCTGATGGCCTCATCAAAGGTGCCGCTGCCCCTTCGAGTGCAGGCAAGAAACTGTCTTTGTGGAACGAGAATAGCGGCTCAATACTACCAAAGACCACCTTGCGTTCAGAAACAGGCACAACCGAATCCTTGCCTCCGCTGAGAACATTCACGGGAGAACAGGCCGGCTGGATATATATGTCGACTAGCTCTTGCATTCCCTTTACATAGGTACGCTCCGTGCTGTGAAGAGAAGATATTTTAGGTGAGTAAACTCGCACCAGAAGAGCGCCGAACCACGGCCACTTACGCAACAATTTCACGAATGACCATCGCTCTTTTGCCTTTATCATCTTTGAACTTTCTTTCCTCTTGAGAACCATTACTGTCGGTAGTGGCAACACTAAGTGTTTGGCTGGAGGTACCGCTCCGAAGGCCAGCGATTGATTCTGACGATCGCAACTGCGAGCTGTCAGCTGTCGATCCACCGCTCGAGGTAAAAGACGATTCTCGCTGAGAGTCCACCATTGTCGGTCGCCTCGCTCGTTGATTGGAGGCATCGTCAGACGAACCATAAATACTCAGCGGATTCGACTGCTGCTGCACCTGGGACAAATCGTTCATGTCTTTAAGGTACGCCATAACTGAACGCAAAGCGCGCATATATGCATCTCGAGCACGTTCTTCTTCCTTTCTCCGTATATGATCATGATCAACAACAGGACTGGGTGTGAAACCTCGCGCTCCGTCTGGACCGCTTGCATCGTCGGCTTCATGGGAAACTACGACGCCAGAGACGAATTTCGAGTTTTCTGGAATGCTCAGCGACATTTGGCCAGGTGCATCGAGAGGAAGGAAACTCCGCCGTTTCGTTGCCCGTGGTGTAGGAGACGGTGCCAGGAATCCATTCGATGTTGCGACGGCTGGCGTGAAGGATGGGAGGGTAAGAGTTGGAGGGGAAGGTGATGGGGGCTGAGTGACCGACGCACTTGGGGGCTGCGCCGTAATTACTGGCAGGCCATCCAACATACCAGACGTAGAAAAGCGTAGGTCTATCTGTGGGCTTTTACTCATGCGGTCATATCCAGTTCTCAAGGATGCATATTGCTTGGGAGGTGATCCTGACGCGGTCTTGGATCTGAGGCGAGGAGGATTGGGAGACGGAGACGGTGTAGATGTTGGCGAGTCCGGCTTCATCTTGCCCATGGACATTTTTTTCAAGAAACCCCATCGGCTGTTCTTCTCTCTGACTCGCTTTGACCCTTTGCCATCCTCCATGTTTACCAGTTCAACTCTCGACGGTTCAACCTTCATTGGCTGCGGTGAAGGCTTAGGAGATGCAGCGTTGTAGGAAGATGACCGTAAAATTTGACCGTTTTCATTGGCACCACCCTCCTCCCCCGACCCGTCCCACATCGACTGACTCAACTGTCTTCGGTGTCCACCAGTTGAAGTCATTGGACGGGTTAGCTGAGGTCGGATCGAAGTAGAAGCCGCAAGTTGTGAATTTGGGCCCAGACTCGCAAATCGCTTGGGATATATGGGTTCGGTCAATAACACATTCGGATTTTGAGCGGCGGGCGATGGGGAAGCGCTGCTACCCGTGCTCAAGAGATTCGAACTTGACAAAGAAGTGGGGTAGTGTAAAAGTCCGGGGCGCTGGGGTAACTCATTCTCAGGGCTAGCTGCAATGGCGGTCCGAGGCCGTCTTAGGTCTCCCGCACTCTTCATCCTCCTGACTTCAGGTTCACCGTTATGTCCGTGGCTTTCTTCTGGCCTTCCCACAGGTGGGGACTGGCGCGCCCCTTGAAGATCTGACGGTAGCCCGGCACTTGACTTGGCTCGAGTCTGGTCAAAGTAGGAACGATTTGGGGTTGTCCGTGTTCGAGCGAGGGGTTTTGCTGATTGAGGGAGGGGTGGTGCCATATGGTTTAAGGGATAGGGTGCAGTTGGCCTGCCAAGTTGCGCACGATCAGGTGTAATGGTTTGATCCTCTTCCTCCTGCGATTGAACTGCTGCTGGTCCAGGGCTGGTTATTTCGTGGTCCGAAAATTCATCTGTATCGGTCGCTTCGTTTTCGCTTTGGGCTGCTGATAACGGCATTTGAGGAGTTGAAGGCGGGTATACAGGAGTCGCTGGAATTTTTGCCAACAGTGGATCAACAAGAGCTTTCCAGGGGCCTTGGAACGGGTTGCCATCAACGCAAAGGGTTTGTAGGGCTGGAAGCAAGCATAGCCAGCTGGGAAGTGCATGCAGTTTATTTCTGCGAATGCTGATTGTATGAAGTTTGTCAAGGTCAACAAGCGTATCGGGGAGTGTTGTGATGCCAGTGGAATCAGCAATCAAAACTCGAAGATTAATCAGGTCGGCGAGAAAAACGGGAAGAACGCGGAGTGGGTTTGATGCAACATTGAGTTCTTCAAGATTCTCACATACAGCTAGAACCGGGGGTAGGGCGCCAAGGAAATTCGCGGAAATGTCGAGCGCAAGTAATGACTGCGCGATTTGAGGAAGATTGTTGGTAAGGAATGTTGGTACAGCATTGGGCGTGGTGGACGACCCAATTAAAAGATGGGTGGTCCCTGCGCGCAAAACATCATTAGAGCTGTTCCGAAGATTTTTCATCAAGAAAACGCATACCCGGTTGAACATGTAAATGGATTACAGGAGTATTATCCCCTTGGACAATAAGACCACGGCCTTCTTCAGCTATTAAGGCTGCAGAAGTTGGCTCTTCGTTGTCATTCAACTCTACACCCAAATGATCTAGACCTTGTTCATCGTCCGTTTCATCTTCAGACATTGCTGTCTCGTCTTTCTCGTCAACGGTCTGCCAGCTGACATCGTAGCTGGGCTTTTGAGAAAGAGGCGGGGATGAAGCCTCATGGTTGCCATTTCCGATCGAGGAGGATCGAGACCGAACATTGTCAGAGTAAGACCCGGACCAACGAGAAGTCGAGTGATCTTGTGTTCTTGAGGCGAATATAGGACCTCTGGCGGAGGTAGAGTGCGCGGGGTCGTTGGCGAGCATTTGAACAACCGAGTCTGTTGTAATACCAACGCCTACATGGTCTTCGTCCCCTGAAGCGACATGGACATTGGAATAGTCGACATAAGCGAGAGCGCTCCCTGAACTTGTATACGCTGAAGAGCGCGTGGAGGCGGAAGAGGAAGCTGTTGAAGACAGAGCAGGGACTGGAGAGGAAGCTAGATGGTGGTGAGGGGGCCTGAATGGGTACGGGTCAGGATAATGCGATGGGTCAGGCAGTTGCATTTGCAGCCGTTCATCATCGTTTGGCGACAAATCTTCGGCTATCTCTGACTTTTGATAGTGCCTCTGTATTCTTGGACGACCTTGTAGGACGTCGTCGACGTTGAGAGGCATTCCTGGCGATTTCAAATACTCCTGGGCGTTGTCGTGGAACTCACACTGCACAGACAGCACGGTCGATAGACAATCCCAAGATTTACAAACATCTACAAACATCAAAATTCATACAACTCTGGTCGATCAGACTGGAAGGCCACAGCCCTCTTCTTTTTCTTTACAACTGGACTCTTCTTTTCCTCAAAAACTCCCTCCATTTGGACCTCAACAGAAGCTATCTTTGGCTTCGTTTCTGTGTCCTTTTGGGTACCCACAGGCACCCCATCATCCATTAGCTTGCTTGCAGTTGTTCTTCTCTCCCCAGTCCCTCCTTCGACATCCAAATGTAGGGTTTCAAAAATTAATCGTCGCCGGGTGCATTTGAATGCCAGGTTATTTTCGCCACTTGATGTCAGACCGCGCAGCGTGGAAAATCGGTCGCTGGGTGGACTGAATGTAAATGGCGCTGGAAGCGTATGGGTCTGGAGTAATCCATGGTGTGACGGAAATATGCTGGACATCCCTGGGTTCGCTATAGATAATCATATTCATCAAACCCATGTCCAGTGTGATGAGGTACGGTGCATTACCCGTGAAAGCAGAAAGTGTCAAGAGGCAATCACTTGCCCAGCCTACTTTCTCTAGCCAACCTGGGCCGCCCCACAACTTGGCCGACAATGAGGGAGGGAGTGTAGTCGAGGCACACGAATAGTTATAATCCCGTAGTATTGCCTTCAATGAATGCAAGAACCGGAAGATCACCTATTTTCAGTACCAATTTCAGATGGTTGTAATCAATAACTTTCCGTAGTTCATTCTTGATTCCATTCACCTTAGCAGAAAGATCGCCCCAAGCCGAACAGCCCAGACTAGGTATACAGATGCGCACAGGCGCCGACGCACCGGAAGACACAAATTTTATAATTTCTCCGACTATCGCAGTCGGAGTCAAAGCGCTTCCTGTTTTGCAACCAGAGGTCCCGGAGACCGAGACCTCTAGCAAATGAAGCCGATCCGTTCTCAGTGCATCAGAAATAACTTCTTCCGGGATAGTACAAGACAGGTCAAAATTTTGGCAATAGACCTCCCTGTCTCTGGGAAGAGAGGCGTTTCAGCACGGCTTCTAATGGCAACGGACAAGTGACAACATACGAATTTGCGCCAGCTGATGTGCCAACCGTCGTTTTGAACTGCTTCATCTTTTCATATCTCCAGGCAATCTTGACTTTCTTGGATTCTGAGTCCTGATCGTCTCCGTCCTTCTCTTCTTCACCGTCAGAGTCTACAGCGCTCGCATCTCCTACTGCCGTAGAAGACTGAGAACCTTTGGGCGACCACATTAGGTCCTTCAAGAATTCTCTTGGATTTGGGGTGACGAGGCAGACTCTATGACCACTCGCCAATCCTTGTGCAATGAAGTACTTCTGGATCAAATCACCATATGACGAATGGATATCCGGTGCTGCGAACACAAGAGAACACGAAAGAGGTAAACCCCCTCCCAGGATGTCGTCTAGAGAGGATATTCCAGTCGATGTTATCAAGCTCAGGTTGGATGCGGGTGATATACGGGTACCAGGGTAGACATTAAGCACTTGTTTTCCTGTGGCTTTTCTTTTGAACGATGACATTTTGTGACGATCCAGGTTCAAGATGCGCAAAGCCTGATTAAATCATGTTAAATTTAGACGAGCCGTCCGGCCAAATCCGCCAAACGCGTTCTCGTTTGTTGACCAGGTACTTCGACTAGCAACTTACATTGGTGACGGTTGCATGCAATCATAGCTCATTCGAAGTATAGTGATGTTGTACAGATATGTATCAGTGCATCAGCGCTGCTTTGGAAGGTTCACAACCTCCTTGACACACCTACCACTCAAAAAACCAAGTCGACCATACGCACAAACCACGTCAAAACCCAACCTTCCTGCTTGGCCAACGCGTAGAAAGATTGGCTTGAGAGCTCTAAAGGTTATTAGTTCTTTCTTTAGCACCCAAGCCATCCTTTAATATGACTAAACACATTTTATTCAGATTGCGAACTTCATATTCGCCGTGCACTTATTCGCTACCTACGCAGCTCGACCCTCATATGTTCGTCCCAAACTGACCATAGCTTGTAGCCTACTGGTTGATCTGATATTTGTAGATGTGGGGACCTTCTATGTTACCAACATTCTCAGGCACAGACGAAATTGTGTTAGAGTGGATGTTGACATACAGGTTATCTCTCAACTCGCTTGCCCGAGGAGACATAATAACCCTTGATTCACCCATCGCCCCGGGGAGACTCATCTGCAAGCGGATAATTGGTTTACCAGGCGACACCATATGCGTAGACCCAACTGGTCAACTCGCACCGTCAACCGAACATGTTATTATTCCAAAGGGTCATATATGGATTAGTGGGGATAATGCAGAAGCATCTCGAGATTCTAGGATGTACGGCCCTGTTCCAGTCGACCTAGTAAAAGGCAGGATAGTTGCAAGGGTGAGTCCGTTGTACTTAGATCGTGAAGTGAGCCCTGTTGATTGAACTTGCGAATGATCACAGATTTGGCCACCAAGAAAATGGGCAGCGTTTCCCAGCGGTGGTGGAATGACTGACTTGGGCTCTAGCTCCCAATAGACCATGCTCCCTCAACGAGTGAAATTGACCGAGTAGCCCCCTTGTTCGTTAGGGACAAACTTGAAGTTATCGGTGGACAACCCGAAATTTCCTGAGATGAGCATTCATTAGTTTCAATTATCAAGAAAATTTACGGGTGCGCCAACCTAAAAGACTATCACCAAGGCCCTTCAATTTCCCTAGCATCTCATCAGTCTCTTTCTTCTGAGCCGACTCTAGCCTGGGTTTTAATGCCTGAAGCTTTTTGCGAATATCAAGTTGCTGTGACGCTGAAGTAATTAAAGTCAAGAGTTTCGTGTAGTCTAGGCGAAAGCCAGTTATTGAATGAGATTGCGAAAAGTGTCTTGCGAGCGGACCTTCCTGAGCAGCAGTAAGCCCCGACCACGTTCCAAGAATATCATTGCAACTTGCGCGTCGTTCTAATGCTTTCACGTACGTCGGGTCATCGAGGAGAGCTAAATAACCGTCACGAAAAGCCAAGGCTGGTAAGAATTTTTGGCATACCAGTTGAACACACCTCAACAGCTTCTTTATGTTGACCCTAGTGGCCAAAAAACTGAGGACTCCAACAACATCGTTTAATACACAAAACCACACTTACCAGTTTTATCAAGCAGGCCCCAATATTCCCATTTATGACAGCCCGGAGCTTCTGGATCTCTTTCTCCTCCTGCTCAACTTCGGGGGTAGAAATCACAATTGTATCATTATCTTTGCCATCCTGACTTTCTTCAGGTCGGTTCTTGGCCAAACTCTCTCCCGAGTCGACGTCGTCCGACTCAGAACCTGGTTCATTGGAGGGTATAATCACTTCTTTCTTAAAGGAGCGCTTTGGAAGATATGCTAAGGCAGATCGATATGTCGCGAGAGCATCGTCCCATCTCTTGGCTCTGAAGTGATCATTGCCTTCTTGTTTACACTCACTCGCTGCTTCTACCGAGACCTTTTCAAAAGTTCAGCCCGTATTTCATGGCTATTCACCCTACACACCTCAAGGTCTAGCTTTACTGTCGTGGGCTGTTCTGTATCTGACATCTGTGAATGAGGTGAGGTTTGGAATCTACATCACTCATCACGCATCGGCAGTGTTGGCAAAAACATGGTACAAACATTCATGTTGCATGTTTCGGCACGGTCATGTTGATTGCAACACGATTGTGTGTATGTGATTTCCCAGGACTGGGTACGGTTGCCGAGCATGCTCAGGCAGGATTTGGACACGGACATTGGTTGAAGCCGAGTAATCCAGCGTAAGCGGTCATGGACCCTGACCAGGGACTCTTCACGCATCAGACCTTTTGTGATCTAAGCTATCCATGATTCGATGATACGGCTTGTTGTTGACCATCTACCTATATACTGTTAAAGAGAAATATCCTAAGTGTGAGAAATACATTCTGATATTTTTCAGAGAAACCTTACCAAGGGTCACTTAGACTAAGCGTAAGAGATATGAGCGGGCCGAATAGCCGGTGAGTGCTTGTCAGAACTCGGAAGTCAGAGAATCGGCATCAAGTCGCCGGATTAGCGGGCCGTGCAACTCTATGTTTGCACGCGACGCGACAATAATCTCTTCCACAATAGCAGTAAGTTAGGGTGTATCTGGAGAATATAGGTAAATAATATATTAGTTGCTGGAGCATGAAATCAGAAGTCGCACTGAGCAATTCGAAGTTGTCTGATAAATAACTAAGATACCTCAGCTTTGGAAAGTAATTCTATCTCTTCAAAGATAAAAACCGTCTTTAATAGATTCTATTAACTCTTGAAACTAAATAGACCTGATTTTTCAAAGACTAGGCAAAATTAGCTTTTCATGTCTTCAAGGGTCTTTAAGTCTTTCCGAAGACCTTGAAAGACGTCCAAAAGTACCGACCCTTTCCCTGATGTACTTGTTCGATCCTCAAGGTCACAGCAGCTCCAACGATGTCAAAAAGCTCGGTTTCTTTGACAATGGAAATTGCACGATGGCTAACTACTTCAAACTTCAAGCTTGTAACTCTGTGTGTCGGTCTCTGGGACTTGATAAGGAACCGAAGTGAATTGAAGGTGCTGAGCTCAAAGAAAATGTCGATCAACCAAAACCATTAGCTCTCGCCCCTCTTCGTACGAGATGGCCTCAGTAGATACCACTCAACACAACTAGATCTATAGACATTTATCCCTTTACGATTTGCTGCAAACTATACACGTTACATCGCTTACTCATGCAGGGTCCTTGACAGTTCACCACCCCTTAAGCTAGATTACTCGGCTTCGAGCCTTGGACACATGTCCATGTCCAAATCCTGCCTGAGCATGCTCGGCAACCGTAGCATGCTCGGCAACCGTACTGGGTGATTATCACCTCTAGTGTCGAAAAACCTGTGGACCGCAGCCACCATCAGGACTCCTGATACTTCGTCTCAATTTGGAAAGCCGGATCATCCCAACCCTCGCCCACAACCTGGGAATCCACATTTACACGTCCGTGTTGATGTTTAAACAGGTGGGTAAACAGGTTACTCGTGTTTATGTTACAACACTCTCACTCGTGCTGTTGCCAACACTGCGCATCGGAGTCGGCAAGACTTATATCAGCAGTCGGCAATCTCCGCCGGCGCTATACCTACCACAGTCCACTCCCTCTGAATCTAATCTTCGACCTGGGTTTCTGAGATATTGATCTCGGATGCCCGCAAGCCACCATTTTACTTCGAAAATGTTTGGGGTTATGTTTTTTTTTGTTAATCTAGCGACGGAACGAGATCAAGGCGAACTGGTGGGCTAATAAATGATACCTGGCTTCTTAAGACACATGGTCACAGTCTTATATATTCTGATGAGTATTGATGGGAAAACTATAATCGTCGCTTCTCATTCCGCTCTTCCATCTCGGCTTAGCCATTGTTCCTACGAATGCCTTCCATCGACGACTCTAAATGTGTTCTCGTTACTGGAGCGACTTCTGGCATTGGACGCGCTTTATCTTTGGCCCTTGCGGAGCTACCTAGCAAACCCAAGGTTATTGGAACTGGCCGTCGTCCAGATCGTCTTGAAGAACTCATCAAATCGGGGGTGGAGCCCTTTACTTTGGAGCTATCTACCGATACAGACAACCTGAACAAGTCTGTGGATGAAATTATCTCCAAGTACCCAGACGTGAGTAGAGCAATGGATTCAGGCCTCACGATTCTAATGGATGGGAAGCTGGATACTGTCATTCTTAATGCAGGAGTTCAATATCAAACCGATTTCAAGAAAGGTATCACCCTGGCAGGTAATAAATTTCAACATCTCATGAACGCTGCGTTGATAATATCACACCCAGAATCTATCAAGGAGATCAACGTGAATTACATCTCCGTTTTGTCCTTCGTCAATTTCATTCTCCCTCATTTCCTAAAACTTTCGGTAAGATACAGTTCTTGTTGACTCTGTTTTGATGATCGAATATTCTTCTTAGGAACAAGGCCGACCCAGCTTTATTGTTTTAGTTACTTCTGGGCTGGCTATCCAACCAGCACCGGGAGTGGCCAACTACTCCGCCTCGAAAGCTGCCTTGCATAGTCTCGGAATATCGCTTAACGTCCAGTTAAAGGACACTAACGTTCGTGTGATGGAGTTGATCCCTCCGTAAGCTTACACATTGGTTTTATTAAAGCTTTTTATTGATACTAACCGGCTCAAATAGCTTGGTCGAGTCGGAGTTGCACGATGGTAAGTTAAGAATATTTGATATGCGCAAGAGTTCGTCGTAACTCAGACGATCTATAGCCCAAGGAACAACAGACAAGCTCTCCCGCTTTTGGATGCCTTTGGATGCATACGTGAGGTCCGCCATGGAAGGTCTACGTAAGGGAGAGAGATTTATATTCCCTACCTCCTCAAAAGAGCTTTTCGAAAAGTTTGAAAACGGCAAAGAGGAGGGGAGTTTCGCCATGCACCAACGAATGATGCAGGTTGCTCAAAAATAAGAACTCAAACATAAAGCTGGCCTTGTTGCGTAATATGTACGATTACTTGAACCCAAGATTATGCCGATCGTGTTGATCATCTCAATTATTTTCTTTGGTCGGGCTGCCTGGCTATAACTTGAAATACTGTGGATCACGGCTAGGATTTGAGTGACTTTCCATTTGTGCTGCTTTTCACCTTGATTAACTCAGCACTGGAGCCATGCCTTCCATCGACGATTCAAAATGCGTCTTAATCACAGGCGCCACTTCTGGAATTGGTAGAGCTTTGGCATTTGAGATCTTAAAGCTTCCAACCAAGCCAACAGTGATTGGAACTGGCCGGCGAGAGGAACGCCTCGAAGAGCTTAGCAAGGCTGGGATTGAAGCTCTCTCTTTTGAGTTGACGTCAGAATTTGCGACGTTGAACAAGGCGTTAGAAGACACGATCTCTAAACACCCCATCGTAAGTGGCCTGAGCCCATCCCCTTGGATCTCCAAGTGTTATGATTTAATCTTAGTCTAATCCGCGGTATGATAGCTTGACACGGTTGTGTTGAACGCAGGTATCCAGCACGAGCTTGACTTCAAGAAAGGCATCGATATGTCTAGTAAGCACGTAGACCCACTATTGGCGAAATTTATCCTTATAGCAACCTACAGAGGTGACCGAAGAAATGACTGTTAACTATACTGCAGGTCTGGCTGTAGCCCCCCCGCACCTTGGATACCAAATTATTCGGCTTCAAAGGTCACGCTACATAGCGATACATTATCCCTGCGTGCTCAACTTAATGGCACAAATGACCATGTTCTCGAGTTAATCCCCGCCCAGATTGGTGGAATCGGAGCTACACGATGGTTAGTTGATATTACTGTTTATTTTTCTCGTCTAATATTCTTATCTATAGCATACGGAACAAGTGAACAGCTCCCCAGATTCTAGATGATTATGTGAAAACCACAATGGGCGGCCTTCGGAAAGGCGACAAATTAATCAGCTCCGGAATGTCGAAGGATAGTTACGAGAGATTTGAGACTGGAAAAGAGGAGTTGGTCATGCAGATGTACCAAAAGTTCACCAGCCAAGAGAACCACCAGACATGATGTCAGAATAAGCGGATCTTCGGCCGAGAGTTGTGGCAATACATCGGAACAGAACGACGATCAATACTAAAGATTGAGAGCAGAGATGATAGAGAAACTTTCTTGATCCTCATCGCCTATCGCTCTGAAATGTCTAAACCGGTTCTATGGTTGCGCTGCGAAAAGAAGGAATTCGAGAGGCGAGCTGCCTTGACTCCTACCACCGCCAAAAAACTCTTGAATACGGGCTTTGATATTTTTGTCGAAAGAGACGATCAAAGAATCTTCGACGACTCGGAATATGAGGCGTCAGTAGAACACGCAGTTCCATTTCACGTCGGTTGTTTTACCTTTTAAATCTAGCGTCGGCTGCAAACTAGTTGATAACAACTCTTGGCCCTCTGCCCAAAAATCCGTTCCCATTATTGGGCTGAAGGAGCTTCCAGAATCTACGGATCCTTTACCGCATACTCACATTCAGTTCGCTCATTGCTACAAAAACCAAGGAGGCTGGTCCAAGGTTCTCTCACGTTTCCATCGTGGTGGAGGGACGTTGTACGACCTCGAATTCTTGACTGATGCACAAGGCCGTCGAGTTGCAGCGTTTGGTTTCCATGCCGGCTTTGCTGGTGCAGCGGCCGGTGCTTTAGCAGTAGCGGCAAACCGCAAAGGCGAAGAACTGGGTCATCTGACGCCGTACGAGAATGAAACAGCTATGGTGGATGATGTAAAGGCGCGTTTGGGAGGCGGTGGGAAAGGTCTCAAAGCGCTTGTTATCGGAGCACTTGGGCGCTGCGGACGTGGGGCTGTTGACTTATTCCAAAAAATCGGCCTTGAAGAGTGAGTTGTTTCATATCGCTTCCGCCTCGGTTTTGATTTTAGTTGCCATAAAGTGCCGATATCATTAAATGGGATCTTGATGAAACCGCCAAGGGCGGCCCTTTCAATGAAATCCTTGAGGTCGATGTGTTTGTCAATTGCATTTATCTCAGCTCCAAGATACCTCCCTTCGTCACCCATGAAACAATTGACAAGGCAGGAAAGGGACGTCGACTTGCAGTTGTTGTCGATGTGAGTTGTGACACAACAAATCCATTCAATCCTATCCCCATATACAACGTGAACACAACATTCGATAAACCAACGGTCCCTGTTCCAGTGGCGTAAGTGGTATGCTTTTTCATGATACTTGCAATATTTTTAACCTTTGGTTCCGCTAGTGAGGGAAATCCCCCACTTGCCATGATTTCTATCGATCACTTGCCAACTCTTCTTCCTCGTGAAGCATCAGAGCAGTTCAGTACGGACTTATTGCCCTCGCTACTGGAGTTTCCTTCTCGGCAAACCTCTCGAGTCTGGGTGGACTCTGAGAAGTTGTTCAAAGAAAAACTAGCATCAGCTGCTGAAGTGGAAGGATTAGTTTAGAATATCCACGATTTGAGAATCTCGCCAAGGGTAGGCCCTTGTGATGTGGACAAAGACCCACCGTAACTGGAGATCAGTGAATAATTCTATTTTCTGAATCTGATTTGCTGGCTGTTGTCTTTGCAACAAAGGAAGTACATTGTCAGAGCCAAGGCGGAAGTGCACATGGTAACTGGTAACCTGCGTGCCGGAGTATATATGAGATAGCCGTGTGTGAAGTGCTGTGTTGATGTGGGCTTGCTAAACCGCCGCATTTGCGTCTTTCTCTCAATTCCCCTTCTCAGTTCTCCCTTTTCTCTTCAACATCTCTTCTACAGCACTGGTGCTGCTTGAATCTTAATTTCTTCTTATATATTTCGTCGACCTAGACATTCCTTCAATCATGTACTCTCAATATTCCCCAATCCCCAGGATTTCCATCTCCCCACCCCCACCCGAAGATCCAGTCTTCGAGCCTTTCTCGCCCTTCCAGGCCATTTCCTTTCCAAGTCAATTTGAAGATGGTTTTAGGCCCGCTCACCTGACCCCACCGCCCACATCCACCCATTTCAAGCGGCCATTTGAGCGTTCGGACAAGGGCCCAGAGAACGACACTGCTCGTGGGCTTGAAAGCGACAGATTCCGAGCACTCTTAAAAGCTACAAAGGAGAGAAATGCTGTCGCTGACTCTAAGAAAGAGGTCAACCTCCGCAAGGAGCTGGCTCTCAAGGTTCACAAGAACAAGCAGGGTGTGTTGTCATGCTGTTTTGTTACACGACCACTACTAACTTGTTTCTCAGCTGAGCGTCGTGCCCTCTTTTTATCGAAGGTGCATGCACCACCATCGCCGACTGCCACGGAGACTCCCAAAACTCCCCCAGAATCGCCTTCGGTGTTCCACTTTAGCTTGCCCTCACCAGGCCTCGTGTCCCCCCTTGCTCTCTTTGAGACCTTGGATAAGGATCGTAGCGAATGGGTTGAGCAGGTCGACTTCAGAACCTCAGATACTGAGGCTTGCAAGCTTAAGCCCACTGAGAAGCGGAAGTCTTCCTTGGCCCTTCCTTCGCTGGATCAAATTTCAGCTCGTATGATTCCCCGTAACATCAAGCCTAACGACTATGATGTTGACGATGACATTCCAACTCCCAACTCACTTGATCGCCGTTCCATCGGAGTTGGACGACTAAGAATGCCTCTCAGAGGTCGCCCGGCACCCCTCGACCTCCGCTTCGAGACACAGCCGCAAATACAACACTCAAACTTGGAATCACCGATCCTACAGGTAACAACGCCAGACATGCACGTTACCACGATGCTGGTGCCCAAGAACCACACAACCTCACCCACAGAGTTGACGGAATCTAATCTCAACGCCCTCAACTTCCGCGGCCAGAAGGCTCATAACATGCTTTCTACCTTGAAGCGCAGAACTGCGTCGATTGATGCCTTGTTTCCGGTTTTGCCACGGCTTCATGGCGAGGATACCAAATGGAGGCGTAACAGTGCACCACCTGACATGGCGTGTAGGCCACGCCTTGGCTTTAAGCACCCTGTGCTCATTATGGCTGGCGGCTTTTGATGTTGCGTGCTCACAGCCTACTTCAACCTGTGCCTCTTTTTGCACTACGGTCTCCATAGGTCATGGTTCTGTATATTGTAGCTGTGATTTACCTCGCGCGTGCCGTTCTTCGTTGTTAAGCGTTTTTTTACCGCTTTTTGTCATTCATTTAAGAATCTATTAAGTACGTAGATTCGGTTGGTAGTGGGATTCGGTGGTTGGGACTGGTCCCCACTGAGAATATTAGAGATGTACAGATGCATGTAGTAATGTAAACATGGTATTAGGTTGCTGATACATATGATCATCCATCTATGAGCAGATGTACTTGAATATTAAAAGGTAGATAAAGCTCCTCTGAACGTAGAGCTGGTATACTTAGGGTGTGAATTGAGCCTCATGAGGTGGGGTAGGAGGTTGTTTACGGATTCTAGAAATCACTTCCAATCGACGAGCTATAGTGATAGTAAGCCAGGATTCAAATTGGGTGCAAGAGAGTACCTGCCAAAATCGACGCGTGTGTTGTAGTCCGTTACCTCTTCGTCATCTGAGTCTATTAGAGGGTCCAAGGTTTTCGCCATATGCCATGCCTCTGTATTCGTGGTCAAATGATAGGCTACGGATATTCTGGCGATTAGGGCTCACGTTCGAACATCGTGCGTTCTCCTTCCGTTGGGGAAGGTCGAATGTAGTCTTAGCTCAGTGAGTAATCATGCGGGGGGAATCCAAAACATGAACCTCTTACTTTTCATCGCTCTCTGAGGCTCCGCATTCTCTTGGCTGGGGACATAAAATAGAAATGATCGCTCATCTGGTGGTTCGTCTAGCAGTTGACGTTGAGATCTCGGCATATTGTTTCCTGATTCTATCAATGAGATCAGTAATCCGGCTTCGGATGTACGAGAAATAATAAACCTGTAACATAATGTGCGTGAGGTTTCGTCTTCTTCTCCGCCTCAACGACGAGTTTTTGCAGGAACTGATTTCGTTGTTGCGACATCTTTTTTCCCCATTCGATCTCATCGGGGGAGTCCACATTCTCGCGTTCATATTCGGTTGGCGTCAGTTTTCGTATTAGGGGAACTTTGCCGACATTCTTGGATGAGTACTGATCGTCGAATGGATTAGGCGCCGTGTCGTTTTCCAAGTAATGGTAGATTAGCCATAAGAATACCTTGGCTCTATCTTCTGTGGCAAGGAGAGTATTGGGCAAGAAAAGATCCAGAAAGTTGAGACCATGGTCGAAATGCGCTTGTGACAGAGGCTGTAACGGATCAGAGCGCGGCGCATCGTCGAAACAATATGAGCACTTACCGCGGCGTGATTGGCGAGAACAAAAATAAGATTAACAACACTCGTTGGAGGTCTCTGCCCAGCTCTCTAAATCACGAGTATCAAAATTAAGCCACATGGTCCGATCCCCAGCGCGAAAAATAGACACCAACGAGCTTGGTTAGAACCTCTTCTGGGGTGGAAGGTGGCGTCGACTTGACCTCTGTTGGTAAGAGGGCAGCTTTAAGACAATTCTTTATCCGCGGCGCGTCTTGAGCATTCCCATCTGTCTTTTGCAATGAAGGCACCGGATGATATGTTCTTAAGGCCGTTTTCATCTCCGGAAAGACTGTGTGATGTCACTTCCATCAGTCCAATTAAGCGAGGAAGAAAGGAAAAGGAAAGTGCACGATGCACAACATACACGCCATGGTAGTGTTGATTCGGCCGACGTTGGTCAGGAGAGCAATCTTAGCAAACTCGACACTAAAAGCAGGTGTGTCATGCATCTTCTCCTTCAGGACTTTCGAGCATCGGTTCGAGCTATAAAGCGCGGAGACGTATAAGTCGCCGAAAGCCACCTTCTCTTGCTTTGTTGATCCAGGATTGGTGAAGACGGCTCTGGGGTCGGTAAAGAGGGAGTTCAAGAGATCGTATTGGACGTCCTCTCGAGTAAGAGGTTCTGCATCGTTTCGCTTGATAGGTAGAGCTTTGCGGCTGAGGTAACTGACGCTGTTTTCAGACCAAAAAAAGGGGGAGGATGTTAACACACGGGCGCTAACAATCAAAAAATGAGCAAAACTGACGGGCTATTCTCTGAAGGCCAACTGGGCACCCCCTGCGAAGACGTTGACGGCTGCATGAAAGCTCTGGTTCGAGAAGGAAAGAAAGAGTGGACTGATATGGACACGAGGTAAAGTGGCCTGCCGCTAAACTGGGAAAGATGCCTGGAAGGTGCTCGAGTCGCCCGTTTTAAGAGGGTGAGAGGGAAGGTTGAGTCAAACTGTCCAACAAGGCGTCCCACGTGTAGTAGACGTTTAGCCAGGTGTCGAGTATGGACTACTTTGGAGGGGGAGGGCAGGCGAATTTGTGCCGTAAAGGTGAGATAATTCAGCGGAAGTACAGTACGCTGAGATTAATATGGAATGAAAGAAAACCGGCAAGGCTGTGGTGGTCGTAAAGTTAAGATTGCAGTTGGGCCCCCTGCGCACTGACGAGCCGAAATTCGGTGATAAACGATTGCGGTTTGGGTTTCAAAAGATAGACGAAGCGACGAGCCCCAGGGAATAAAAGATTATTGTAAAAGATGAAGAACGAGAGAGAGTTTGGCTAGAATCCGGACAAACTCCTTATGTTGAACCTTGAGGCATGGCTCCAGGAACAACATAATTGTTTTCATTTGAAAAAAAAAGCAATCATGACTTTCCTCCTCCTTCAAAACTTGAAATACTCCCGCCGTCGGGATACACTTGCCATATTCGGTTATTAGTAATTATGTCAGCATTGTCCAAATACAGTACCCGCGATTGTCCACTTTTCCAGCGCGTCCCGTAAGCCGTCTGTCACACACATACCTTTTCCTCAACCAATTCAACAATGTCAGACCAACTCAAGTTAGATGAGTCCTCGCAAGTACGGCTTCTCTTTGTTTGAATACGTATCATTGCACTGACGTGGCTTCTTTGTGTCTAGAAAGAACTCGCTTCTTTTCTTGAAGTTCAACAAGCACAGGTATGTTCGGCGCAGCCAATAAATGCCTTTCATTTCCTATGTCTAATTTGTTCGCTTCTCAAGGCTAGAATGAATGCTCAGATTCACAACTTTACGACCATCTGTTGGGACAAGTATGTTATTCGGAATCTTTTTAGTCGAATATACCCGTATTTATGCACTTTCGCCTTTTAGGTGTGTCACCGGAACACCGTCAACCAAATTCTCTCGTTCAGAAGAGAACTGTTTGTCCAATTGCGTCGAACGATTCCTCGACACTAGCATCTTTTTGGTCAATCAAGTCGAGCAAAAGCGTACAGATTTCGGTAGATAGAAGCACAGAAAGCTGGTATACAATGATGTGCTGGCAGTAGCGTGTACGTATTCTCACCACACAACCCTAATATCATCCATCTATCTCGCCTGTCATCCGCCTATCTTGCCCCACAAGTAGATCAATCCAGCTGGCCAGAAGAAACAGAAAGCTTCGAGGATTTCCATATTGCTTCTGAGTTCGAGCGGTATGTCAATGGAAGGAGCTGGGCGATCGTTGGAAGCGAAAGAATTGTTCTCTAAATAACGATCCACGTCGCCGTCTTTGTCCTTCCAAAGATTTCGCAACCAAACATCAAATGTCTCCTTTTCCTTGTCGGGAATATCCACTTCCACCACGTGCTTAGCGTCGGGATCTGGGGTTTTGGCGCTTGAAGCGGAAGTCATATCGCCTATTGGGACATCCTTCTTTACGTCAAAGATTCGGAGGTGTATATGAATTGCAGGTGGAGGGATCCCATCGAAAAATATTGACCTCAAGGTATAGTAATCTTGACCATACCCCAGCCGAGGGATTCCTGGACAAAAGACATGAGTCGTGCAGTTTTTGGGGTGTATCATTGAGCCTACCTGGATAAGCCACGGTCATATCCAGAAGGCGCAGTTCAGGAATCTTCGGAACTAGGGAACGTAGGCTGTAGTGCAGTCCTGTTGACCTGGGTAATAGGATGTTGTTCATATCGGCCTTTTGAATCTGGTCAGATGGTATAAAAGTTGTTGAGACACCGAGTGACTTACAATCCCCATCTTATCCGCATACTTCTTGCTTTTCGGCTTCGTATCCTTGCTCACAAGCGTACCTTCTGGGTATAATATAAAACAGAGAGGGCTGTCCTCGTCCGCAGCTTGCTTGCCCAGCGAAGCGAGCGATATGGCCAGTTGTTGTCTGTCTGACGCCCATGATCGCGCGAGGAATATGAATTCAAAGAATTGCATACCCTAAAGATGTCACATAAGAGTTATACGGCGAGAAGCATAAAGCTTGAAAACATACCCAGCCGACGATTGGAACCCAGCGAAGACTCTTCTTGAGGGTGATGTATACGTAACGATGTATACTCTGGGGGCTCATAAAATAGGTGAAACACCACGCGTACCACCAGTCTGCATAGATCTGGAGATATATTGCCAGTTGGCTGGGTGGTGATAGGTAGAGTGAATAGAGAATACATACCTGGTGATTAGCGATGAGCACAAACTTGGTGGGCAAGTCAAGTGCCACAAGCTTGCCGTTATGATCTTTGATAGTATATCTCTCGAGTTCCTCTTGAGTGAAGGCCCCTGTTCCTTCTGTCTGGAAAGTGACGAGCAGTTTGGTGGGTGCAAACCACTGGCACATGAGGACTATGAGGGAAGGCGGTTCAATCAGGAGTCAGTACCTGGTAAGTTCATTAGCCTCGTATCATTAACCTACTGGTAAGACATCCGAAGGCACCCTTTGTGTATCTTATGCCAGCATAGTACAGATCCCTAGCCCAAGGGAGAGGCAGTAAACGGAGAGGGAGCAGAAAGACGAATTGAGAGCCATTTATTAGGAGACATCCCAGGTTAAAGACGATAGCGAACAGAATGGCATAGATCTTTCGTTCACCTGATATAGATGGACGCTTGTGGATAGGTGTACTACACAGTTTGAGATTTGAAGAGCTCATGACGAAGGCGCAACTCGGAGGCTGCAAGTAGTAGAGAGCAACAGTTGACCAAGATTGGATGCGCGGCGCGGCGCCTGTGCTGCGGCCATCAGAACTGTCACACGCGATCACTGCATGCAGCTGGGTTCATGTTAAGAGAACACACTCTTTGGTTCTGGACTATCATGGCACGGCCTGAATTCATCGAAGACCTCATACCTCTCATCCTTGATGCAGATAATGATCACTGGTGGCCCACTCATCTCGCTACACTCGCAACTGTGTCGTCGGCGTGGCTCTTTTATGTCCGAAAGCGGCTCTACTCATATCCTCATATTTACGATCTTGGCGCGGGTGCCAAGCTTGCAGATACTTTGAAAGCACACGCTGAATTGAAATCCCTAGTCAGAGGGATTTCTCTGCGTGTATCTCCCAATGGCCGGCCTTTCCATGATACACACCTCAAAGCGCTGCGTGTGTTACTCGGTCTTGAAGGCCTCAAATACATAACTCTGGGGGGCAAACTCGTCGCATCGCAATATCTGAAACTGATATCAGAACCAGATGATGTAGAAAACATCCATATCGATGGGTCAAACTATTGTGGCAGTCCGAATCAGATACCCATCTCTTCTCCAGTGTTTGAGTGGGATGAAGCATTTGGGTTTGGATTCCCAAACCTCCAAACCCTTCGACTCACTCACGTTGACCTACACATAGAGGTGCCCAGGACGCTTTATCCAACAACAATAACCCATCTCATTCTCGAGCATGTCACTCTCAGACCCGGGACCATCCAGCACCTCCTTAACGGCGCTCCGACATTAACATGCCTGCATCTCACTTGCTCTGATCCGGTGGAGGAAGAGCTGCGAATGGTGCTGTCCTCGTGTGGAATACGGTGCCTACACTACCAAGTGCAGAAAGCCACGTGTAGCGACCCGTTCACGGATGTTGATCCCAGTGACGGAGAAGCACTCCGCTGCCTTCACCTCGATGGGCCGATACTCGATGACGGAATGTTGAACACAATTTGTTTTACATTTCGGAACCTTGAAGAGTTGATTGTGATGGGTCGCACAGTGCGTATTCCCGCGCAGGGATGGGTTGACCTCATTAGCAGTGACTCAAAGTTGCTGTCGCTTCGGCGACTTGGCTTCCCGTGGGGAACTAATATTCCTCCGTTCACTGTGTGGTCAACGGAAGAAATGCAGATGGTCTGCGATGCTTGTATTGGTCGTCAAATAGATCTTATACTGTAGCTTTGCGCCTCTGCACTCTAAATACGATTTCCCGAGTTCGAATGTGTTCATTGTTCAAGCGAATAAAGCGTCGGAGTGGGGATAACATGACCCAAAATGGAATGACAAATTTGCAGACCCTGAGCTCCCCTGTAACCAAGAGTCAGACCCTTAGTCTGTCGTTTAGGCCTGCTCCTTCTCCACTTCGCTTTAGTTCACTCTCGCTCTTCATCAACGTTTTTTTATTGGTGCTCTAGGTCTTTCCGAATGCTTTTAACTGCCTTTTAATTATACAGGTAAGCTGTCACCGTCACTAATATTGTTGCCCTGACAAGTTGATACGGGTTTCGCATCTCTGATAGTCAAACGGTACACCAACTTATAAAATGCTTTCGCGACGAAATTCGGCCAGCCAGCGAACACCACGAAAGAGCTCCTCTTTTTTGTCCTTGCGACGCGAAAAAGAGAAACCTCCGCCGTCCAGTACCGCCAACGCACCGTCAGCGTACAATGGCCCGGTGGGCTCAGCGGACAGCTCACCCTATTTCGAGGTCTATCCTCGTCCAAAGTCAAGCTCGACTAACCGTGCATCCAAGTCACGGAATCTCCACACTTCACCCGCTGCGATTGCTAGTCCAACCCACGATGCTTCTTCCTCCTCTCACTATGACCCTGTACCTAGTCACGACAACAAGACCCACGTCGACGAGTTTGGAGGTTATTCATTTCCTAGCCTTGATCCACAAGAAGAGAGTTCAAGTACATCTCCGAGTGCCCCTCTGGGTAACTCTAATTACTCGCGTACGCGTTCAAGGACAGGACCATCAGGCAGATCCAAATGGGAAACATCCACTTCCGCTGTCCCCCAACTTCGGTTCTCCAACTCGTCGTCAACCCAGCATACTGAAACTCCTCCGCGGACACCCGATGATTTTGGTGCTTCAAACGATTCGCTGGATTTATTCCCAGTCTCAGTAGCAGCGCCTATCTCAGGTGTCGAAATGATGGATGCGCTGGTAGATGGTATGAATGGAGGTGATTTAATCAGCTCTCACTCCTCAAGGCATTCAAGCCGCCAGCAACGATTCGGTGGCATCCCTGGGCATCATCCTCTTTACCAACCTCCTCTACCTACTCCTCCTCCTGGGGTGGTCCTCGGAGGACCGAAGTCGAGGAAGCACTCCAAGCAACCGAGCTTGTCAGATGATTCCAGCGATGATGAAGTTTATTCAGCTCCGACTTCTCGAACGCGAAAACGGCGGGCTCGACCTGCTTCTTCGCGTTCAAACACGACTGTCACTAACTCCCCGAAGTTGCCAGGCTCAGACAGAGATTCGTTTAACGCACCCAGTCTAGGCCGCTCTACCAGTAAGGAAATGCGACGGCCTCCATTCCGCGACTCAGCGGAAGAGCCTATGTTACCACCGAGTATCCAACGCACAGTTTCCAAGGAACTACAGAGGCCACATACCACAAGCGCTTTGGAACACAGAAAGAGCGTTGTGCCATCTATTTCGGACATCATTCGCAATCACACCCCGCCTCAAAGTAGCGCACGAGTTCGACCAGTGGCTGGGCGGTCAACTTCTCTTTATACGCCTAGCTCGCATGGACACGCCACTCTCCATGAAGAGGAACCGGAACCTCTACCACGTGAAGACGCAGACTTCATATCTCGATCTTCAATTGATAGTGTCGCCGATGAAGTACAACGCACTATTCGGCATCAAAACTCTGTGCAGCCACGTTCTTTACCACCTCTTACACCCGCTTCTGCTTTCAAAAACCGATACTCTACAATATCTGACAACGCCAGCAGCATCTATTCTCCAAGGTCGGACCCTGGTTTTGCACCCTCAATCTATTCCGTTTCGGCCGCTTCAGCACCTTCGAGCTACTTTCCGAGTTCACCGTTAGACACCAACTTTCTTACCATGGCGAAACCTACACCTTCACAAGCGGTTGCACAGTACCTGCGTTCCACACGGCTGACAACCCTCCTCAAACTCACGCGTTCTCCACATGCATCTCAAGACAACCCATTGACCGTCAGCCTTTCCGATTTAGGAAACCCGAATGGGTACCCCGTGGTCGTTTTTCTCGGCCTCGGATGCGTACGCCATATCATGGGTCTCTACGACGAAATGGCAGAGTGTTTAGGGTTAAGGGTCATTACCATTGATCGGTATGTTTATCAACATTTCATTCCGAAATGACTGCTTATAGAGTTATACGTCTAGTTGGGGGCTAGGCCGTACAGAGCCACGTTCAAAATCTGCGAAAGGCATCATCCAGTGGGCTTCAGCTGTTGAGGAAGTGCTGGACCAGTTACATATTGGTCAGTGCAGCGTGATGGCCCACTCTGCTGGAGCCCCGTATGCGCTCTCATTCGCCAACCGACAGCCATCTCGTATCCGTGGTGACGTCTGCCTTCTAGCGCCTTGGGTCGGTGGAAGTGAAAACAGTAAGTATAGTTGATGTTTCATTAATACTTGCTCTCATTTTACTCTACCCCAGGTGGATATAGATGGCTGAAATACGTCCCGAATACCATACTCAAGACCGCACAAGCAGCGGAGTGGAAGATCCAGGCTTGGATGATTGGCAAACCGCCCACCATCGCTTACGAGGGCATTGGGTATACAGCACCCCAGACTGCGAAGCCTAGCAACGTCAATGGCTCATCGCAAGACTGCAATCTAAATGCGGCGTATCCCACTGTGGGAGAACTTGGCCCTAGACCAAGTATGGGCTCGAGCAGCTTCAGCGAATACGACGACCTCGACGACTTCGATGGGCGATTCGAAAGCAAGAGTACATTAGGTTTGTCACGGCCAACATCTTCAGGGGGACAATCACAGCAAAAGGACAATGGGGTCTTCTTCACGAAAAGGAAGGCATCAAAAGGTATTCTGGATCGTCTGAAAGGCACAGGCTCGTCACCTTCCGTTGCATCTACCCAAGAAAAGGAAAAGTTCTCGTCATCGAAGAAGCTAAAAGCGCTTAAGTCGATGGGCTCTCTGAAAGGGAGAGGTAAAAATGGAAAATCCGAGCCCTCAAGCCCTCAGCTTCCACCATCGCTTCGGATTGATGTTGGACCTGGCTTAGAGAATATATCTTGGTCGTCATCAACGAGAAGCGGAACGCCAGAAGACCTCGCGACAGCCACGCCGCGCATGTTTTCGACTGGCAGCGTAGGGTCAGGTTCGACGCCGAGGAGTTCTGGTCGACGGTCAATATCCTTTAGTTCATCAAAGGGACAACACTCTATGCCTAGCTCTCCTTCGCCAAGTTTATTCTCTGGAAACTCGCCCGTTAGCCCTCAGCAGAACTTCCAGGCTGCTCTCGGGAACGCTCTTATTGCCGCCTCCCACGCTGAATCATCAAAGGGAACTACCAACGATCTCCTTCAGATTCTGAACCATGAGAATCACTCTTGGGGTTTTTCATACGCAGGCTATCCACATAAAGTGAGGGTGTGGTACGGTGATAAGGACGAGAAGATTGCTGAGAACGCAGTACGGTGGATGGAGAGAACCATGGGACCAGATAGATGCTCGGTAAAAGTCGTGAAGGGCGCTGATCATGGGCTGATGTACAGGAGCAGCGCTGTGGTAGATGTCCTAGAATGGGTTTTAAGTGCATGGAAAGAGGATAGAACGTCATTTTACTCGGATTTACAGTGACGGCTTTGTGGTACACTATTTTCCCTGTCATTTTTGTCACATTCCTTTACCTGATTTTCTTTTTGGATTCCTACCTTAGTTATATCCCTGGAGTTCGCCTGATACCACCTATTCTTCAACTTTCAGAATTCATGTATTTACATAGCCTTAACCTTACTCGTACATTCATTTGACAATAGCTGTACACGCTCAATATTAGTGGTCTTCGCTCATCTAGCGCCATCATGTGATTGGATGTCTTGAGTTGACAGTGCTGAGTGAGTGAAGGAATTCGAAACGGCCGGCAACCATGTGAGTCCATCCTTGGTTCAATCCACCCATCATCTCTCATTTTGTATTGGGGCACAACGTCTAAACTTGTTCACAAACCTCCATGGCCTCCGCTGCAACGCGGTCTAGTCCACAACCGCGCAGAGTCGTGCCCATCAAGCGCGCTGATGGAGAACCACTCACTCGTGGGGACATTCAGTACGACTTTCTCAACGCCGTGTTTGGCGACTCGAAAGCGGTGTTCACAGACCCGTATGCATCCGGGAAAGATGGAGAGCCAGCAGACAAAGTTTGCTTCCGCGAACTGTATATCAAGGCAATCCTTCACTCCCCAAAGGCAACGAAGGCCCTGAAAGATAAAATGGGTGAACCTTCCTCGTTTGCCGCAGACTTTGGGATGCTATCACTCTTGGTTAATGTTGGACGCGTCAATACAACGATGAGCTGTCAGTTCGGCTCTTTTGTCTCCGCCCATATATACTGATCATCTTTGTCGTAGTCTTCCCGGAGATGAAAACCACAATTCGCACATACCATCCTATCCCATCTCTTCAGCGGACGAATGGAAATATGCAAGATGCTCCTCGAATCAAACATATTCTGAAAACAAGTTTGTTGGATGGTGAGGGAAAAAGCCCTCCTGCAACACCCGGGGATGTCCTTTCACGGGCTGTTAGTATATGCACTTCATCTCCACGCCAAGTTGCTCATTCACATTTGCTTATGAATCAAGAAGGATGGGCCAACACCCTCCACAAGTGTTACGAACCTCATATTTGTTTTGGCTCACCACACTGGTGTACGTTGCTTTCACTCTTGTCATAACGTCATTTTTCAATGTCACAACTCTATTTGTAGGCCATCGGACAAGCGCATTTTCATGGCCAGTTCGATTTCATGGATTTCTTCCTTCGCACCGAAGTGTCCTCGGTATCTCGTGCCCAAGCGTTTCTGTGGTTATGTTACAACTACCTGGAATCCCCAGCACCTCTCGAGGATGAGTACGACGAAGAAATTCCTGAAAATCCCTTCTGCGATCCTGTGAAGAAATCTTCACCTCCCTCGTTCATATTTCTGACTCAGGATGAAATGACGTTAGAAAATCAAGAATCCACGGAGGATATTGCTATGACCGACAAATTGATGAACCAGAGAACGCGGATCGTTCAGACTCATGGAGCCAAAGAAGCGTTGAAAGGGGCTGCAAAAGCCTCAGCGAAAGGCTCCTCCAGTGGGAGCGTGGCCGACGACGATGCTGGTGTTGATGATGAAGCATCAGCCTCCGTTGTGGCGGAAGAGCCCAAGCCAAAAGGGAAGAAAGCCACGGTTTCCACGCTATCAACAAAAGGCAAAGGGAAACGTGCGACGGGTACCACGAAAGAGAAGCCCAAAGTTGTCCTGACCGTCGAGAAACCAAAAGAGATTAAGGCCATTCCAAAGGTTCCTGACATGGACGATGATGACCAGATGATCGATGCTTTTGTCAAGCGTTTGTGTTTATTTACGTGCTTGCCATTACCCAGACTCATAATTCTATTCAGAGCGTCCTTTTCTACTGAAGCAAATTGGTCCTGAACCATTTGAACATCCTGCTGCACTTTTTGCAACTCTTCCCAGCCAACGCAATGGGCTAAGTACCAATCAACCCAGCATTTTGGGAAACAGGTCGCGTTACTCCCCATATACCTCACACTCACCGGCCAGTAAGCGGTACAGGCGCTCCAGGCACTTACAACCCCGTAGTATGATCCAACGTAAGTTAAGAAGATTTTGCAATATGGTGTGGCGGTGTTAAATTATTGGGACAAATTTGTAGAAGCCTGGCATGTCATTTCGTCAACAGATCCGTTGGTTGATTCAGACGATGAGGATGGTGGTGACGAGTACACCAGGGATGACTATTGTATGCGCTTTTTTACTTTTACGACATCCTCTTGTCTGACTCTTGCTCCTCCAGTACAGCGGCTTGAGGTGATCAAACGCTTTTCTCAACCCCAGTTCATTCAAGATCAGCAATCCTTCTACACTGAAATGGATGTTGATCCCATCTAACTTTCTTTCGATTTGGATTAATTATTATTCGTATTTACAACCCATGCTTTCCACTCTGTCACTGTCATTTGCCAATAACTTTATTGTTATACTAGTTTTTAGATAGCTTAATTTCACCGCCATAATCATTGTGTCAGTATAATACGTTCGTTTACCACAGATACCATGGTCGTTTTTAAGATTGTCGATAGTACGGATGTGAACCGATGAATGCCATCAATTTCTATTATCTTACAACTAATTGAACAAAAAAGATCCTGAGTACTTGTAGAGTGCGCAAAGGTGAACAGTCAATGAGCAAAGTGATGCAAAATAGGCATAATGAGATCGGATGAAGAAGATAGCGGTAGAGACAAGGAAAAAAATGTGGTAGTCAAACTACAAACAAGGAGTTGCAAACGCGAATAATGGGAGTGTCCCCACTTTGTTCTACATGACACCCACGCCAAACCCGTCAAGAAGAATGTAAGGTGCGAAGGTCCGAGAGTAACCGGCATCACTCAGCCAGCCATTTCTCGCATTTCTTCACATACTTGTCTAGTAGTTGTGAAAGGTCTCGTATCACAAACGTTAACACAACACTGGCAAAAAACTCCGAGAAGCGTTTCAGTTTCTGCTCGGCGGCGGTGCGTACGTCGTAAGGAAATGCAGCATAGGATTGTGATATTGGTTGAGCAGTAACTGCCCTTGTATGTTCATCAAGAAGTTGCGCGAGGAGGAACAATTTCTTAAGTCCTTGAACGTAGGCTGCAGGAGAATCAAGACTAGGTAAAAACACGATCAAAACAAGTCCATAGCGAAATCAGAAGAGAGGGCTTACTTCTTGCCGTTCGTGAACTTGTCCAGTCGTCGGGTTATTTTATCACCCAATGTAGCTTTCTTTGATACAAAGCCCTCACCCACACCGAGCTTCTTTCCAAAGCTAGTCACAACGCCTACGCATACATTGGAAAAATCCTCCAGTTTTGTCAGCCATGTTTCAGCTTCCTTTCGCCCGATACTGCCGATGCCTAAAGCCATGCCGCTACTAACATTGCCAGCACCGAAGCAATCAGCGCTGCTGTTCTGTAGCTCCTCCAGTGCGTCACATAAGACAGTGACCACACGAACCTTCTCATCGAGATTCATAAGTTTAGCTCCTCCTTGAGACCACACCTCAAAAGGAACATGCAAACGACGCGTCACGTAACCGCCGGTTACAGAAGTCATCGTCGTTCTGAGAAGGTGCATCATATGATAAGGCTTCAAAAGAGGATCTGATGGAGGCGCTGGAGGAAGTGGTGATACAGGCGTTGTGGGGTTGTTGGGGAAGGCGACAGAGTTATTTTGAAGGTGGTTCGGGTCGATTTGAAGAGTTGGGGCAATCGGATTTAGTTTTATGGGTACAGAAACCTTACGAGGTGTTCCATTCGGGCCAGCAGCGGGTAGAGGTGGCCTTTCCTCTGAACCAATCTGAGCTCCAACAATTGAAGGCCGACGCCCTGGCTGAGATGAAGAGCGACTGCGACCATTGAATGGGCCATTGGCGGGCATCATAGAGACCGGAGGCATTTGATATAAGGCGGAACCAACGGACCCAGTGGATTCAGCAGGGGAAGAAGATCTTGTACTTGGAGGATTTCTCCGCTGAGAAATTGAGCCATTTGATGGTGGGTGGATGTATGGAACGTTAGTGAGTTCGTTACGAGTTTGCAAAGATGTTCCTCGAGGCCGTGGAGATATAATGTTGGCAATTCGAGGGGATGATGGTGGTCTACCGTTCGTGCGTGGCGTTGTGTCTGGACCAAGGGGAGGCGAAGGAAGAGGAGGTAACGGTGGTGACTCTCGCCTTGGCGTTCCGCGTCGAGATGGGACATCTTCGATTGGCTGTTTTTCAGCATGAGGGGACTCGTCATGTTCTTCTTGCAATGGCACTAGGCCAGAATGATTTCGTCGATGTCTTGTTGCTTCGTGGAGAACATTGTCAACGGGCCGAGGATCTATGGAACGTGGTGCGGTTTCGGGTCTTTTACTGCTAGATGCCGGGTGCTCGGTATTGGGAGGTTCGCCAAGGGTAGGAGGCGCTGGGGGTAACGAGACGGCGGGTGGTGGTGCTTTTGGGGGAAGATTGGAGGCTGCCCTTGTTCGGCGATAAGTCACCGACATGCGAGACGACGCGGGCTGTTGTTGACCAGAGTCGTACTGGACAGAGTAAGGGTGTTGTGTGGAAGAAAGAGATGAAATACCAGCCGTACTTCTCAGCACGGACTCGTCAAGGAAAACCTCATCGACATTATCCGAATTTTGGTAGGTAACGCCATTCGAGTGAGATTGTGAGTCTTCTTGAAGGTGATGGGTATAGGTTTGTTGTGGTATTTGCGGCGAACTGTCGGATGGTGGTGATGGAGTTGTAGGCGATGTTGTGATACCCGAGGCGGCGTTAGAATACAGGTTTGGGTTGGTGTAGGGTACAGCTGGTATGCTATAGATAATGCTCAAGATATTCATGCGATCAGCATATGTATCATGCTAAATGATGCTAAAGATTAGCTCAAAGAAAGGGCTTGAAATGAATGCAACTGACAATATTCTGAAGACGCCTAATTTCTTCTTCTTGCGCTGCAACGCTCCGACGTCGTCTCCTCCTATGAGATTCAGTGCTGTCTTCTCCGCTCCTAACCCGTTCCATAACTTCACTCAACAACGCAACGCTTTGTGCATAAGCCTGGACGGCAGCCTCTGGGTCTTCGTTAGTGGAGTCTAGTTGAACGGCTTCTCGAGCCAGTTCCAAAGCTCTCGTCAAAGCACGACGAGAAGAAGGACGGTTTTCTGAGCGATGAGAATGTTCTGATGGAGGTGCCAGCAACGATCCTCCCCTGTCTCTTCCTTGCGTTGAAGAAGTTTGGGAAGAATGAGACTCGTTATTTCTATCTGGAAACCGAGATGAAGAGGGTAGATAGGATTGCGGTGGAGGGTCTGAAAGATCGTCTATTGACGAGCCCATGGAAGATGATGATTGATTCTGGGACGTTGACGACGACGCCTGGCGGGCCTGCGAAAAAGCTGCTACTGCAGAAAGGTTCGGAGATGCAGAAGGCCTCGTAAAAGAGCCTGAAGGCGCACTTCTGTGATTCAAGAATTGCCCTGATGGAGCGTATGTTGTCTCGGATAGCTCTGATATGGGTGGTGACTGCGGGCTCGCGGAAGGAGACGCTGGGTTTGATGGAAGATTGGGGATAGGAAAAGCTGGGGGTGGGACAGCGGGACGAGAATTCGCAGCTGAGGACCGTCTGCGTTGACCATAATTTGAGGGAGGGGAGGAGGGTATCATAGAATGAGTAGGCTGAGCGAAAGAGACAGGAGGTTGTGGTTGCTGGTCATGCCACTGCTGACGAGAATGCATCCTTGGCTGCTGTGGCCGTGTCTCCCATTCGAGCTCCATGGTTCTGGACAACGACGACGACAACGGCGACGACGATGGGCGGGGACAACGGCAAAGATGGAGAAGCCAACAATGAATACCAAGGTTCGCCTTGTTTGGCCATCAACACAACATCGCATATTCACTCCGTTTTAGGAACTCGGGCTTTGCAATTATCAGAACAAAAGTTATATATCCTTGCGGTATCGAAAAATGAGGTAGTAAAAGAAGGTAGTAATTATCCAAAGGTACTATCGAACTATTGAGAAGACAATAACGAGCGAATCGCAATTCAACATGCACGGCGAGCGACAATCCAAGGGTATATAGGTCCCAAAAATATATAAGAGACAGTTTTCAGTATCAGTCACGGAAATCAGAATGCCCTTGAGCGGCAAGGCGACTTTCCAAGTTCCTGAGGGGGCGAGACTCGTAAGATAGTGAACACGTTTCGCGGAAGGAGTTGACAGACCTGAGAGATTCTTCCTTCGCCAGAAGCTCTTGCCTCTTCTCGTTAATCTCACGCTGTACTTTGAGTTCAATTTCGCGGAGCTGGTGGCAATTATCAGTGACAATAATGAAAAAAAAGTTCGGTATTGCACCAACCTTCTCCTCCTCGCGACGAAGTTGTTCTTCTTTGAGGCGAACGCTCTGAGATGCCATCTCCTCGGGCAGAATTGAAGAATCGCTACGAAAAAAAGTTAGAAGTATCCCCTTCAATGCAACCGCAGAAGGACTGACTTCGCCTCAGAGGTCGAATGGACTGTTCGGGATAGCTTCTCGGTACGATAAGTTTCGTACAAAAGATCATGTGTCAGGGACTTGAGGTCTCCAAGATGAGAGCTATCATTTTAATTTGAGTAAAGACCCGAGTAAGGATTAAATGATAATTTACTTGAGGAGGGCACTCCTGAGTCTGCTGAAGTCAGAGTGTTTTGGATTGTCGACCTCGGCAATACCCCAAGGATATATGCGAGCACGGACAGGTTCGCCGTCGATCTCAATTTCCTCTTCTGAGCCAATGATAGCGAAAGGCAGGAGAGCCTAAAATACTGCTGTCAGATACACCTCTTGTCACAGAAGAACGACGAACTCTAAGTTCACTGTTATCTTGTATAGTTTCTTCATCATCTTCTTCAACGTCATACGGAAAATTGTAGACTGGAATATCATAGTGTTCAATGTCCTCCATGATCTAAAAAATCATTATTAGTTCTAAGCATTTCAGTAAAACACGTCAACTGACCCGCTTCTTGAAACCCTTTAGTTCGCTAGGGGTCAAGGAGTCGGCTTTACCAATGACTGGAATAACATTAACTCGAGGAGAAAGGCGACGCATGAGCTCAATGTCCATCTCTCTCAAACTACAACAACATTAATCAAATTATGTTAATCAACACCAAGAAACTCACGAATGGCCGGTAGGGGGGATAAAGTAAAGGAGAGCGTGAACACGATTGTCCCTGAAGCGTGGGTTACGTTTAATTCGTGATTCTTCGGCGAGAATATCATCATATTGGCGTTCGAGGTGACCAACAATTTCTTGAAACCTGAAAAGAAAGGTGAGGTCCGTATTAGAGAGGTTCTTTACAGGTAGGACATACGCAAACTCATTATCAATATTATCGCCAAATCCAGGTGTGTCAACAATCGTCAAGGCAATGCGGACACCATCCTCTTCCAGCTCTGTATAGGACACGTCGGAAAAGATATACGGCATGAAGCTCCTGAGTTAACTGACCAACATTGACAGGCTTGATCCTAATGCCCTCCTCAACATGAGCGGTCTCTGGGGAGTCGGAGACCTTATGCGCGAGAACTTCAGACTCGCAAAGGGTATTCACAAATGTGGTACGACCGGTACCAGAAGCGCCTAACGTTAAATAAGTTTCGTCAGGACGCGTCCAGCAATTAACAAAGATAAAATAGAGCGCACCAACGACCATGAGGGTAAATTGCACACCCTTCTTGACCTTGTTACCCCTGCGTCTTCCGGCGAACGACATTTTATGAGGAGGTGAGCGCGACAAAGAGGGAACTTGGAGGAGTTGGCAAAGGAAAATACATCGTTCACTCTGCTGTCGTTCTTGAAACTCCGATGTGGCGTGACTTTGGCATGATGTGGAACAAACAACGTGACACCCTTACCTGCAAGTACTTGGCGCGTATTTACCAGTCTCTCAAGACTGTGCCACTTCATCGTCAAAAAAATTGTGAGTATATCTACGACTTGCAATAGAATAGAAAAGCTGATTAGATTTTTTGGTAGATATGCAACACTAAGCAGCGGTCCCGGTCAAACTTTGCTCCATTTGCCATCACGCGATTGATGGTTTTGACGCGCCTTCGCATCCATGGCTCGCGTCCAAGCTTCTGGGGAACCTATGCAAGGTGTATAAAACGTCATGCCTCAGGTGTAAGCGCCTCGGGTGACCCAGCTATCACACATCAAACCCCTAACACGCACGCGGGATCTAGTAATCCTACGAAGACCTCCAAAGCCTATGGGGATCTGCCAAAGATTTTCATTGCCTCGAATGGTGCTGCTGCACTTCCTTTGCCGGATTGGAATCCCTCCTACATAGTTCCTCCGCAACTGGAAACAAGTAAGTTTTCCTGCTTTTGTTGTAATGCAAAGCTTCACGTCTATCTCAGCCGAAATCGAACTCGCAAAGCCTAAGCGGCGATCACGCAAGAAGAAAGGGGACGCAGGTTGGTAACACAAAGTCAAGTTACCTTCTCTCCTATTGATACTCCTACAGATAATGGTGAGATTGCATCAAGTTCGAGAACAAAGGTGGTTGAATCCGGTATATGCGTCCTAATCAGCCGTCTTTCTTAAGCTCATCCCTGTTTATAGCAAATAAGGCCCCGAAAGCTACTTCCTTCTTGGCTAGAGAGATTCTTGCCAATCTTCGCCGCTTTCCCCATTGTATCCTGCTTACGCGTGTTGGCAACTTCTACGAGGTGCTTTGAGTTACCCTCTAATATTTTCTATCCCTAACATCCTTTTAGTCGTACTTTGATCAGGCTGTTGAAGTATCCGATATCCTCAACATTAAACTCACTAGCAGAAAATGGGACAACAAACGCGTCGCCATGTGTGGCTTCCCTATCACGCACCTAGACAGATATTTGAAGGTCATGGTTCAACAAGAGCAACGCTCTGTCGCGATGTGCGAAGAGTTCCAACGATACGGATCGGATGGAATTAGGGAATTCGACCGACGTGTGTCGCGTATCGTCACTCCAGGCACACTCATCGACGAATCATTCATCAACCCCTTTGATAACAACTATCTCCTTGCCATTTCTTCCCCAGATGCATCCACAGAGAATGTGGGTCTTGCATGGATTGATGTTTCCACTGGTGAATTCTTCTCAAAGCAATGCTCTCACGAGAGTCTACTCGACGAGCTTGCTCGTATCTCGCCTCGGGAAATTGTTCTTGACAAAACTCTTCAACATGCAAAGTGCGATCCAATTTTCTCGATAATTAGGAAGACCGGCTACCTCGTATCTTATTGCGATACTGGGCTACCCAATACCGAAAATACCACCCGCCAAAGCCTTGCCCAAATACCTATTGATAAAGACTCATCGAACCCTCCAGATGCCTTACTCTTGCGCTTACAGTCAGATCTTTTGAAAGATCTGCGGATATCCCCGCCTGGAGAGGTGTCATCAGTCAATCTCTTGACGAAATTCTTGCAGAGCAACCTTCGCGAACATATGCCTTTACTCGGTGCTCCACAGCATGAGGGGGTCAAAGAGCGGATGCAAATCGACGCCCACACCATCCAGGCTTTGGAGATCCGTCAAACTGGATTTGAAGGTGGAAGTGCCAAGGGAAGTCTTCTCAGTGTGATTAAACGGACAACAACAACTGGAGGGACAAGACTGCTGTCGAGATGGCTCTGTATGTGCAGGCTCTTGTTTCTTTGTGATGATATTTAAGTCTTTCGAAGGTTCTCCAAGTACATCCGCCTCAGAAATAAAAGCTCGGCAGTCACTGGTTGCGTTTTTCCATCAGCGACCTCACTTCCGCGCAGACATACGAGAGATACTTGGTGAGATACAAGACGTTGGACGCCTCGGTCAGCGATTTCTTCTGGGCAGAGCCGATGTTAGCGACCTTGTGGATATCAAATCGACCATCAAAATTTGGGATTCTCTGAAGCAACGAAGCGAACTGGAGAGAACCATGGAGTTGGCAGAAAAGCAAGGGCTTTCAGACCCTTCAGAATGGCGAAACCTCGGTACATTGTTCGAACGGATGACAGATCTCAATACCCTTGCGAAGAAGATTGCGGAAACTATTACCGAGGACAATCAGACTGAAGAAGAAATCGGCCAACAGGAAGAAATTACTGTGGATGTTGACGAACCAAGCACTGGAGCTACGACCAGCGACAAACTAAAAAACCGATATCTCCTTAGCCCAACGTAAACTTTTCTTGAATTTCTTAAACATTTTCTGACACTATCTACAGCTCTTCTCAAAAACTTATACAACTTCACGCCGTTCTAAGAGACCTTACTCTGCTGAAAGACAAGATGGAATCAGATCTTCGTGTAAAATATGGTACTACCTTTTTTTTTCTTTGATAACTAAGTCTTAGGCCAGCTTTCAGGTGCAGCCTCTCTGACATTGCGTTCGGCAAGCTCGCAAGGGATGTTCATCCATTTGTCCCGTGCTAAGCGAGATAGGAAGACGATTGATGAAGATCCCAACTTCAGCAGTATAGGCGAAAGTTTGACAACGAAAAGCTATTTCTACAGAGTATGTTGGAGTGAACACACTATAATCCGTCATTGAACTTGTCTCTCTAGGACTGGGCTCTGCTAGGGTCGAAGATCAACGAGGCGACGCTAGCTATTGCTGCCGCTGAGAAAGAAGTGTTTGACATGCTCCGTCTTGAGGTATGAGTTCGCATCTCGCACTACAGTACCTAACCATGTTAATGTCATAGGTCATCAGCCACTCGAGTGAGTTGCGACGAAATGCACATGTTATTGATCAGCTGGATGTCGCGCTCTCGTTCGCTGTGCTTGCAGAGGAAATGAACTTTGCTCGACCTGAAGTTACAGAAGAGTGGGTTCGTTTCTTCATATAATCACCCATATGATTCAAACCCTCGATTAGTTTGTCTTATAAGGTTGTCAATGGTAGACATCCATCTGTTGAGATGGGGCTTATTTCGTCAGGTCGACAATTCACGCCTAATTCAGTCTACATGAACACATCTTCCAGCCTTCACATCATCACCGGACCAAATATGGCTGGAAAATCTACTTTTCTGCGCCAAACAGCCCTGATTGCCATTCTTGCCCAAGTGGGCTCGTTTGTACCCGCCGATGCAGCTCGCATTGGTATTGTTGACAAGGTATTCTCGCGAATTGGTGCAAGAGACGACCTTTATCGTGACCGAAGCACATTCATGATCGAAATGTTGGAAACGGCGGATATACTTCGTGGTGCCACCGAACGAAGCTTGGTGCGTTTATCTGTGTTTTGTGCGGTAAATAACTTATCTTCTGAACCAGATTATCATGGACGAGGTTGGACGAGGTACAACTGTCAAGGACGGTCTCGCTATCGCATTCTCTGCGTTACATCATCTTGCAGCTGTTTCAAAGAGTCGATGCCTTTTCGCCACCCACTTCCACGAATTGGCCGAAATGATGGGTATTACCGAGAATCTTCAAGGATCCGGTCTCTTCAACAATGTTCGCTTCTATTGTAGCGATGTGGAAGAAGTGGAGGTATATGATATGTTCACTATAATGTATTATTAGACTAATGGTCTGGGTGCAGGATGGTTACTTCGCTTATTCATACCGACTGCAGCCCGGAATTAATCGGGACAGCCATGGCCTCAAAGTTGCAAGACTTGCTGGCGTCCTTCCCTCAGCAATGGATGTGGCTACGAAAGCTCACTCTTGGTTGGAACAACACGGGACAGACAGAATCAAGGAGAATTATCAAGATTTTGTCCAACGTACTTGCAACACACAACTTTAATGAGCTTTCCACTATAGTATTCCACGATTATACACTATCTAGTTCCTTGTCGACCTAATATGATTCAAAGCAGAACCAGCCCTTAGCCACTTTAGCTGGTCGGCGGACATAGTATGCTTCGTTGCAATTTCAAACGCTGTTCCGTCGGCTTTGATAACCCTAACAGAAACTTGCGCATCGGGTTTGCCATCAAACACATCTGCTAAGCCTACTGTCTCGAGGACGTCCCCAGAACTGATCTTTAAGTAGTCCGACTTCTCAACAAACCACAATGGGAGGACTCCTTGTTTCTGTAATTAACGAATACTAAGCTGCTTTTCGAAGGAGAACGCTGTGGAGACAAACCTTCAAGTTTGTCTCGTGTATCCGAGCAAAAGACCTTGCCAGAATCATAGCGCAACCTATTTTGTTGAAAATTTATCTGAACAAGCTCAATAGAAACATACCATAAAAGCGAGGTTGGAGAGCTGCATGTTCACGTGCACTACCCTCGCCGTAGTTCTCATCTACAATGAGCGACCATGGTTGCTGTCGAGATTTGAAGCGTTTGGCGACTTCCGGTACTGTCCCTTGCGAATTGGTATCCTTGTCAAACGCCACGTTCATCTCGCCACTCTCGTCATTTGTAGCCTTGTGTTTGCTGTAAATACTTGGCTGAAATAAAACTCGATTAAGGACCTACCGTGATCACTAGAGAAATTCATTAGAATCAGATCCCGGGATATTGCTGAGGGCTTACACAAGTTCTCCGAAATGTTTGTTAGATGACCTTTGTACTTCAGCCATGGCCCCTATACCGCGTTTTAGAATACATACAGAAATTGGAATATTCGAACGTACAGCTGCTGAGATGTGGTCAGTGGTACACTTTCCTCGAACTCTAAGTAGGACTTTCAGAGCGGGCAGCTCTAACCCTCTTGAGTTGTGAGGTCCAAAATGGCTTGAGAAAGGTTTTAGTAACTCGAGTCGTTGAGAATCTTCTTTCACCACGATCTCGACTTCCGGTTGCGGATCTGGCATAGGTGGAGGATAGTAAGAGAGGTCTCCAAGAGTGAACCCAGCGGATGGTAAGTCTTTTCCATTTGGCGGGGTAAATTTAAACAACTTCCCGGAAGGCAGAGTGAGCGAGTCCGTTTGAGGGTTGAAAGAAAGCTTTCCGGAGAACGCCATGGCAGTAACAACTGTCGGCGATGCCAAAAAGTTCATTGTCTTGTTGTTACCATCATTCCTGGACTTGAAATTGCGATTGAAGCTGGTCAAAATAGCTAACATATGGTCAGAATCGAGCAGGGATAAGCTGAGTAAAATATACCATTTTCTTCCGAAGGGTTATCAGTGCGTTTCCACTTGATAAAAGTTTTAGTCACGGATGATTGGTTCCACTCCAGTAACTCTCTCACCTGACCGATGCAAGGCCCGCAGGCGTTCGCTAGTACCAAAGCGCCTACGCTTTCTAGTTTAGGCGTGATCTGATCTCGTTCCATGGTTGCTCGAATTTGCTCAGAACCTGGCGTGCAAAGGAAGGGAACCTATACACTTTATCAGAAGTCTGTAATTCTCTCACTGATAAAGGACAACCTTCGATGTTAAGCCGGCGTCACCTGCTTGTTTTGCGAGATCAGCAACCCGTGTCTAAATTAAATTTGTAAGTAGTCAGCCCCAGCAGCAGAATTCCAAACCCACCATGTCTTCGTACGAGCTATTAGTACAAGAACCAATGAGTGCGGCCGAAAATGTGTCGTTCCAGCCTTGCTTCTCCACGAATCCTTTAAATTTGGAGAGAGGTGTTGCAAGATCGGGTGTGAAAGGACCATTGATAGTAGGTTCGAGTTCGGAGAGGTTCTGCAGCTGCATAAGTAGCTAGCCATCTGGAAGTAGCTGTCTGAACGTACGATTTCGACAACGTCGTCGTATTCAGCACCCTCATCTGCACGTAAAAATCCTTGCGATGCCGCTTGGTCGGCGGCAGCAGCTACTGCCGATCTTCCGGTGGCCTGTAAATATGCCCTCATATTGGCAGAGTAAGGAAAAGTTGATGTCGTTGCTCCAACTTCAGCACCCATATTTGCGATAGTTGCCAACCCTATTTTCCCCCAACTTATCAATATATTGTCATAAGAGAGAAGGTTTTGCTTACCAGTGCACGACTGGGACGACACACCAGACCCGAAATATTCTAAAATGCTTCCAGTGCCGCCCTACGGCATTATTAGAGATCAAAACATAATACAGAAACAGAAATTTACCCGAACTGTCAATTTTCCGGCTAAATGAAGGATCAAGTCTTTTGTAGTAGCCCAGCCATTTAGTTCGCCGATTAGTTTGATTCCTAGCCTCCAGTTTGAGCAGTTTCATAGTAGTAGAATAAATGGCTCACCAATAATATTGGGAGCTTTCAACTCCCAAGATGTCCCAGTCATGGCATCAACAGCATCTGCGCCGCCTACGCCGATTGCGAGCATACCAAGTCCCCCTGCATTAGGAGTATGAGAGTCTAAACAACCTGAATGAGCAAGTATTTATGATGATATTTATAGACAATCTCACCTGTTCCCAGCCTAGATTATGTGCAAGTAAGATGTCATATTCATTGGTCGTCGAAGACCAGGACGTACATCAGCATCCCTGGCGCCGCATAATTCTCCAGCACTATTTGGTGAATGATACCTGAACCTGGCCTCCAGAACTCGATTCCATATTTCCGAGCTGCGCTTTCCAGAAAGTCAAAAACTTCTTGATTTGTGATGATAGAGCGCTGTCCATTCTCATTAATGTTGAATTCAAGTAGAATAACTGTCATACGAACATTGAGGTCAGCGTCAGCTCCTTCAAGCGCTTGAATCAGGTGATCGCAATGAATGCTCGTTGGGACTGCGCATCGATCCAATCCAGCACTCATAAACTGCAAACTAGGTTGCATTAGAGCGATTCAGGTCTGCAAATCATCACTCACAGGGCCATCCTATGAATGTTTGTCAAATTTCTGGTCATGAACATGCAGTCCAATGAACGTACTGAGCTGAAGCATCTTGCATCGCGACTCTTTGTGGATTCAACTGCAAATATGCCTCTCCTCTGATTGTTCCGCCTCCAGAGAATGACTTATTTGGGTCGATGACATGGCTATATAGCATCTTCTCGGCCAATGTCAAAGGTCGGTTCAGTATCGCACGGACTTCCTCGAGCTTCTTCTGAAGTTTCTCATATGGAGGAGTAATTGAGCGGCAATCTTTTTCTGCTTGAGAGGAGATAGTAGCAAAAGGGCGGGCCAACGACCCCACCCTTCTACCTAGGCGCGGGATCATGTTGCAGAAGAAGGTTTGCTTTCCTCAAATTTATTTTTAGCCTCAACTTAACTTCATGCTCTAAGGCCGAATTATTCCGAAAGCCAATGAGAGCGGTTGCAATAGTACGATTCTCCAGAATCTCTACACAACTTGCATGTTTACAGCTATCTTGGTATTGACCCTGTTAAACGAATGTCGCGGCTGCTCGCCCCGACGAACACCGAAATATCGCCACTTGGAATGTCCCAGCGCTGAGCAGCCGTGTTCCAGATGGAGAGGTCAAATCGTGAAACCTGCAGCGTGACCTGCTTCGTCTGATTAGGTCCTAGATAGACACTATCGAACCCTTTTAAGATTTTGGGTGGTTCTGCAGCAGATGAAGGGTGGCCAATGTAAAGTTGAGGGATCTTTTTTGATGACCTTAGCCAGGAATATTTGGGCAACGGAATTTAGGCCTACCTCGTGTCCGCCAACTGAACCACTGTTTGTCAGGGAGAAGGTAATTTGGACAACCTTAGTATGCAGCCTCGTAGAATATGAGTGACTATACGCTTCGATCAGTTGGGAACTTACCATGGGTCGAGCGAAGAGCCGGGGCCTGAAGGGGCTGTTCCGCTACCAATAGATCCTGTAACGCTCAAACCTGCGTAACCAAAAGTAGTATACGAAAGACCAAAGCCAAATTCAAATCTTGGTGCAATGTTTTGCTTGTCGAAGTACCGATAGTCAATGAAGAGACCTTCGTTATATGGAACTTGGATAGCGCCGTCTTGATAGATAACCTGGGCACCATAATCGGAGACAGTCTTTCCAACTGTGTAAGGAAGACGCCCACTGGGCAACGTGAGCTCAGTTGAATTGGATAATTGCGAAAACAAACCTGGGATTGTACGCGCCGTATAGGACATCAACTAAACCATTTCCTGCAGCCAATATTGGCCATTGCGATTACACAAAAATAAGTCTAATACACACCGGCCTCTTGACCTGGAAGGCCGCTCAGAACCTTTGAGAGCGTGTAAGGGGACTGGAATAAAGATCTCACTAGTTGGAAGGACTCACCACAGCCGTCACTAAATAATTCTGTCAGCATCAGTAACAGGGAAACTGAATTTGAACATGCCATTTGGATTCGTGATCCAGGGCTCCATAATGATTGCACCCACAGAGTTAATTACAACGACAGTGTTTGCGTTGACACTAGCAACCTTGGCTACCAAGGCATCCTGGAGCAAAAGCAGTTTAGTGGACGCAACAACAAAGTCAAATACGTATTCATACTCCACCGTGCCATGCTTTTAAGTCGTTGCGATCCCCCACATTGCCTTCAACAGTGATGTACCCTTCTCCAGAGTCCGCTACGGATGTATCACATAGGTTATTTGATGATCAAACTACAATCCTGCCGAGAAATCGAACCTGTAATAAAAACGAAAGCAACATCCTTGCCCGACGCAGCATTTCCTGCTGCAGTCAGATCGGTATCACTGAGACTTGTGGTTACAGTGGTACCATCCTGTCTGGCCCGGGTTGTGATAGCGTCGGAGGGCTAGAAACAGTTAAACACGAAATCAATGCCGCAAAAATAAACAGAAAGAACTAACGGTAGTGAGATAAGGGAATTCGCAAGTGCCGCTACCCCAACCTGATTCATTGTGAGCTCGCATCAAAGTTTTACAACAAGGGTTTTACCCATAGCTAGAACGCCGTTGTTTCCTCCACGATCGCCAAACCTATAAATTGCATATTTATTTTGGAATGTCGCAGATAATTTGAAAAGAGGCATACGCATTTGGGCCATTCCCAGGTCCAGCACCGTTACCCACGATGGCGATAGACTTTGGTTTGTTCAATGGGAGGATATTCTTACTGTTTTTCAGTAATACAGTCGAAGCGGCCCCAATAGTGCGAATAAGGCTATAAATTAAGTTTTAATCACCTTCCATAAAGAGAAATCACGATCTTACTTCTTGTGGTCGGCCTGAACGTCTATGTGTTTATTGAAGGAGTTTGTGTTGCTCCAGGCATCAAAGTTAACAGCTGGGTAGTTCTTGTCTTGGCCAACCAGGTACCACGCTGCCAAGATTCGTGTTGCTAGGTCCTTGTAGAGCTTTTTATCAACAAAAATACATGCTTTGATTACTGAGAATGCCTTACGTCCATTCGTGCCTGCGAAACAGTATTCGATTGCACGGCTTGAAGGAGAGAGTTGCCGAAGTAGGTGGTACCTGGCCCGACTGTCAGACCATTAAGATTCTCGACACGTCAGAATACACTCTTACCAGAGCCCAGTGATATATCACCAGGCATATTCATCTATTAAAGGATTAGATTGGGCAGCTAAGACTGAAGAATACCGACATCGAGGCCTTGGTTGACAGACGTAGTCGAGTGCTGGCCCTTTCGGTCAGTGAACGCAACATATGTCCAGAGGGAGAGAAATACCGTTGCCCACCAATCTACGAGGTAAATCCATCAAACTGTTAGCAACATTACCGCAAAATGACGGCTGAGGCTCACCTGATACAACATCTTCGGGGTAGGAAAAATAAAGTAAATATAGGAAAGACTTAATGGTAAATAAGAATAGAGCTCACATCCGGGAAAGCCAAACTCGCCCTTCAATATGCCATTCAAGGTCTTGTCGTTCTCACAAGAGTGAGTTCCGTTGACTGAAACGTCGATTTAGTAGCATCGTCTGACGAAGACAAGGAGTACTCACTTCTATCTGAAGTTATGTGAGAAAAGATAGGATATTCAGCGAGGACAACTCAACTGTAACTACACATCACAGAGGCTACGTTCGCCTGGACACTTCTCAAAAACTGCAACATTCGGGTGAACCTGTGTACGATATTTGTATCCAGTTCAAACTCACAGGTAAAGCATAAAGTTCGTGTTGCTGTCAAGAGGTCAGATTCTGTGAATTGCCTTTAATGCTGTGGCTTACAGTCCTGGTAGTCGCAACGTTAGTCCGAAGATTTCACGCAAGTGATGTATAACTAACCTATCATCCACATTTGAGCTTCCGTCATCTCGAGCATGCTCTTGCTCGTTGTTGATGTAGTGTTTTGCGTTTGCTAGACTAGGGTCACCAACAGCTCTCCGATCCAAACTGCAGCAGCGAATACCTTGGACACCTTGAGCCTGCGCACCCACAATCGTCTCGTAGGCCCCTTCGCCAGATAGATACGGATCTGCGCCGAAGCTGCGTGAAGCATGAAGTGAGAAATCTTCATTTAGAGGATCATTTTACTTACCCTTCCCAATTTCGTCCTCCAGCTGGGGTACGAGCAAGATTCCTATAAGCCGTTAGTTAATTATTCACGAGGCGATCGGGAAGTGCTTCACATCATCGGGCCAAGCATGACGTGTACGCCTTTGCCTTTGAATTCAGCGCCCAATGCCGTTCCTCGCTGTCTCATCAGTGTTCGGTTGAAAGTAGCTCCTACATTGATGGCGCTGAGGAAGTACACGGAGTCAGAGGTTGAACGCGACTGAGCAAAAATCGCTCACGCCGGGAAGGCAGAAACTTTATCTGCATTCCGAACCCCAAGTGGGCCATCTAAAAGATTTGCTTCAGTTTGCCAAGCTGATGAGGAAATTAGAAACTCATCAACATACCTTCAAGGCATAATCCGGGAAAACCTATTGAGGAGATTGCTGGTGTATTTCCAACGCAGTGACCCTTTTGCCATTGAACACCTTGAGTGGAGATTTAGGGGGCGACGGCAGAGTAGCACACTCTTGGGCTTACCTGTGGCGAGATTGACTTTATCTTGTGTAGAAAGTTTCGCAACGGCCGTTTTTGCCTGTTCACCGCGGTCAATTGTCTTCCAGAAGGATTGAATCAGAGTCAGACCTTCGCATAAGCCGCTTGCCACTCTGGAGACATGTTTGCTATTCCAATATTAGACAATTATTACATTTAATAAGCTGAAGAGAAGTCATTACAAGGCGTGGCCAAAGGGATGAAAGCTCCTGAGGAAGCCGAAACTTTTGTGGCAGATGAGGGGTCATTGAGAGGTTGTCGGGCTGCAACCGTCGTTGCAACCGCGACAAAAACACTTAAACTCCAGAGTTTAGACATCCTGGAATTTGGGACTCATGAAAAATAAGAAACCCTATGCTTTTGTAGCATTCTCTCGATTAAACCTCGGATGCACCGAGCGCGAATGAGGGCAACTGGGAAAGAGTAACAATGCGCCTTCGCGTCCATCTGACCTGCAAGACGTGCGGATAAACTGCCACGAGAACTCGATTTAGAATGGGACGCTGTTTGCCCAGAGAAGATTATTGGCTTGTACGCTACCTGTTCGATCTTTCATCGAAGTAACGCCTCGGCATGCCAATCACATTTGGAGCAAGAAGTACCAGACGGTCATTTTGCGTCCCAGGTGATATCAATTCGAAAGGCAGAATGAAGAGCTCAGACCCGAAAGCCTGCTTGATTGTCTTGAACAAGTGTCAGGTGCGGTCTAAGACACGGCCGAAAGAGACACAAGTTGACGGAGTAAGAAAGTGTAGACCAAGATGAAACGGAACAGGACCGTGTGGGAATTCGAATATTCAAAATATGTAGCAGAGGTTCTGTATAAAATGACTGTAGACAGTACGAGAGAAAGTCATGTTATTACAAGAATTCGCTACCATAGTGGAGCGATCGAGTCCTTTTTCCAGCCTCTGGCCCTCGCTTCCCAGTATCCACCCACATATTCCCATTCTTCACCAACTTGCCTAAACCATCTCGGCTCTCGCTCCTCGCCATCATTTCTTCGATCACGCTGCATTTGCTCGACTCGAAGTTTCTCTGATTCAGCTAAATCAAGATCGCCATTCTCCAGAGCCCTGACATCGGGTCGTAGGCGTGAATCTGTTGGAGGCAATGCTCCTTTGAGATCTCTTGTAATTTCATTGAGAGTGATCCCATAATGTGTGAACCCATAGCAATCTGGTGCACCCTTTGGGAATGGCGACATCTTCCACAGAACTTGTAACCTAGATCCGGATTGGTCAAGCACTTGGCACATTTGATCGTCCCACTTCCCATCGAGCTGTCCAATAATATTCCCATTACGATCATGGATTGTCCCGGACACAACATTGGTGGGACCCCAATACCCATTCTGTTTGAAATCCACGATACAGCGTTCAGAAGTTGTAGAATTTTCGATTGTCATTTGGCCACAGTGTTCGAAATACTTGGTCCCGACCATGAGATTCCTCATGAACGAGGACGGCTTCTTCCTATCAGAAAGGAAAAAAATTCCGGTCCCTAAATGTCGGTGCTATGCACAGAAAAACTTCGAACGCACCAAGAATAGACATCTTTTCCTATTCTCAACCTATTTGTACCCAGCGGGATTATCTCCAGACTTTTGCCTACGGTAGAGATAAGTAGGAGATTCCACGGAAGATATTTTAACTCACCCCAGAACTTCGTCTTGCCGGCTGTCGTTGCTGTGAGTTCCCAGTCATCTCCTTCCGCGTGATACGCAATTTCGAGGGGATTATGACGGACTTTCTCTGCAACAAATCTCATCCGCGTGTCTTCGAAAGTCTCGGCAAGCAGAGGATTGCTGAATAAAATAAGAATAGACGATGAGCGAGATAATAATGGATCAAGGGGAAGGCTTACAAGCCTTTCCGTCCACTTCGATGCCTTGTATGAGCATAACTAGATATTGCGAAGGCAGCAACATAAGCCATTCTAGTAGCCCGATCTGTAGTTCCAGCTGCATCGTCTAGAAGATTGTAGTACTCCACTTCCTCTGCAGCTCGCTGGAGCATTGTGAGCGGCTCATTGAAAGTGACCGGGAAAGTGATGGTGGAAAGATCCTGCCAGTAAAGTGAGCTTCCGTGATGGAAAGACATCAGTAACTAGTACGACTTGCCTTGCCAACATTTTTCTTCAACATGGCAAAAAGACTTCCTTCGTCACTGGGGGGGAGGCAGGGAAGTTGTGATCTGCGTATGACTTGCGCATGTCCAGAAAGTATAGGAGGCTGTTCTGCGAGAGGCGTTGCATCTGTTTCAGGATCCTCAATATCGGTATCGATACTCGAATTATCATGGCCAGTTTCCTCTTCTTGGGATATAAGTCGGCTCCCAGGTTCTGTTGGTTCAGGGCCCAAATCCATAATAAACTCTTGAGGCCCATCGTCTTCGGCATCATACCACTCCATACTGCCACTTGTTGTGGAGGCTACCGAGTTACGTATGGAGTGTCGCGTGGAAGCGCTTTTCAATGGTTGCGATAAGCCTGGGTGTGAATCTTCCTCTGGTGTATAAGGGAGTGACGAAACGGCCGGGCTAGTATCATGTGGAGGCGCTTGGATCGCTTTCACCAATGCTTGGTATTGCGATTTCAGAACATCGAGTTTGGATTGTATGTCCTGCAGAGAGTCAGTGACACTATTGTTGGTATCGCCGCTATCTTGTAGGGAGTGGTGTGCTAACTTGAGACTTCAGGTAGCGTTCGAATGGTGAATAGTTAATCCAGCTTACACTTTCGGAAAAGAGACTTGAACTCCTTGCCAGGATGCTTTTCAGCTTTCTTGGTTGAAACGGAAGCTTTCTGAGATGTCATCTCTTGATGCAAATGGTGAATAGCAGCATCTAGAGCACTAAGTCCCTGTTTGACGAGTCGACATCCCGTCATTACCAACATTCATGGCACTTACAGTACCCAGCTCCTCAAGTAAAGGCCCAGAACGATTGACACTGATACTGGCTTGTCTGACAGCGTGTCGAAGCGTAGCAGCCCGTTTTATTTCACCATTTGAAATGAACTTCCTAAGCAGTATCAGTGAGTCCTCAAAAAGGGGTTGCAAAAAAAAAACCTGAAAGCTGTCATCCATGCATTAAAGTCATCTGTGCTCAAGCATTTGATGTGAAAGGTTGCGGTGTTTGAGTCAATATGAATGTCCTTTCGTCCGGGGGCAGTGGAGATGGCCGCATTCTGAAGATGGACCTGGTCCCGGGTGGGTTGACTGGGCTCGAATGAGTAGGAAAGCAGCCCTGACTGGTATAGAGTGAAGTAGCGACGAGCAAATCCTAATAATAATTAATACCTTTCAACAGTCGAAAAGGGTTAGCTTACCTTGCATCTTCTTTCTCCGTTTCTTGAGGACCCATCCTTGGTGAATGATCGGCGGAGCTGGCAAGTGAACGAGTCCATTGGTAATAGAGGCAGTCGATAACCCAAGACTTAAAGCAGCAGGTACTAGTTCAGCATCGCTTCCCTTCATATTGAAGAAAATGAGTTCAAGCTGAGTTTAACTCTGCTGCTTGACAGTCGAACATAAAGAGGTAGATTACCAAAAATGGAATGACATACCGTAGGTAAGTCAATCAACAGCAATCTACCCGTCTCACCAAGGTTTAGCTGTACCAGGAGAGTGGGCTAGACTGTGCGCCGGTTGAGAAGAACCTAAGCATCCCCAAAAATGAGATTTCGGGCTTCAGAGTCCCGCGACAAATCACCGAGTGCCAGGTATGTATGATCTGTATGACAGAGATTCAGCACGATTCGGATGTGTAAGCCGTTGGCGGCATCAGTATTTAGGCCTTCGATCCTCTACCTGTCTCTCTTTCTTTTCCCCAACTCTCACACCTTCACCTATCTCATCTCGTCCAAATCGAAATATGGCAACGTATAAACTTTACTTTGAACATCCAGAATCGTATTAATCATCTTTGTTCAGCGGCGATATTGGTCTCATCGGCCTGGCCGTTATGGTAAGAAAGATTGAACTATCTAATACATCGCTGACTTTTTTTCATCTGCCAGGGTCAAAATCTCATTTTGAATATGAACGATAAGGGCTTCAATGTTGTTGCCTACAATCGAACCACCAGCAAAGTCGATAACTTCCTTGCCAATGAAGCTAAAGGTTCTTACGCGATTATGTCAAAACTTAATAATTCGCTTAATTTTAAGTGACAGGTACAAACGTTCAGGGTGCCCATTCCATCCAAGAGCTCGTGTCCAAGCTCAAAAGGCCCCGTAAAATCATTTTGCTCGTGAAAGCCGGAGACGCTGTCGACGACTTCATCCGTCAACTCGAGCCCCACCTTGAGAAAGGCGACATTGTTATCGACGGAGGCAATTCTCATTATCCAGATTCAATTCGTCGTACCAAGGAACTTGAGGCAAAAGGGCTCCTGTTTGTTGGCTCTGGTGTTTCGGGTGGTGAGGAGGGTGCGCGCCACGGGCCTTCTTTGATGCCTGGAGGATCTACTGCCGCTTGGCCAGCTATCAAGGAAATCTTTCAGAAGACTGCCGCACAAGTCAATGGCGAGCCATGCTGTGACTGGGTTGGCGAGACAGGCTCTGGTCATTACGTGAAGATGGTGCACAATGGTTTGTATTTTCTGTGTATCTTATAAAACGCTCCGCTTATATTGTCTAGGGATTGAATATGGTGACATGCAGCTCATTGCTGAAGCATACGATATCTTGAAGCGCGGCCTTGGTTTAGGTGACGATGAGATTGCAGATATTTTCCTCAAGTGGAATACTGGCGTCCTCGACTCCTTCTTGATCGACATCACGGCGAATATTCTAAAATTCAAGGACGACGACGGAGAGGCGGTTGTCAACAAGATTCTTGATCAAGCCGGTCAGAAGGGGACAGGAAAGTGGACAGCTATCGCAGCTTTAGACGCCGGAACTGCTGGTGAGGCCTTCCCGGACTTATTTACTCATATTTCACTTAATCTGCATTCTAGTTACTCTCATCGGAGAAGCTGTGTTTGCGCGATGCCTGTCGGCCATAAAAGAAGAGCGTGTTCGTGCTAGCAAAGTTATTGCCGGTCCACCCAAAGAGCCTTTCCGTGGCGACAAACAACTATTCATCGATGACCTTGAACAAGCTCTCTACGCCTCCAAAATCATATCTTACACTCAAGGATTCATGCTGATGAGGCAAACTGCCCAAGAGGTCAGTAATTCTCTTTTGACAAGAACTTCGGCTACAATATCCGCTGTCTATTAGCTCAGCTGGAACTTAAATTATTCTGGTATCGCGGCGATGTGGCGTGGTGGCTGCATCATCAAGGTGAAGGGACATCCGTATCTCCACCCCGTTGTGTCTCACATCCATCTTATTAGAGCGTTTTCCTTGGTGATATTACCAAGGCTTACAACAAAAATTCTAAACTAGAGTCGTTGTTATTTGACGACTTCTTCAACAAAGGTTAAATAGGTTTTTTCGCTGACGGGATTTTCTGACACAATCTGTCGTAGCCGTCCACAAAGCTCAACCCGGTTGGAGGCGTGTCATTGCCCAAGCCGTTCTGTGGGGTATTCCTACTCCTGCATTTAGCACTGCTCTTGCCTTCTTCGATGGCTACAGAAGTGAAATCGTGCCCGCTAATCTTCTTCAAGCTCAGGCAAGTTCATGATCCCAGGCCTTGTGTATTGGGACTCATGTCTCTCATTAGCGTGATTACTTCGGTGCCCATACTTTCCGTGTTCTTCCCGGCAAGGAAAATGACAAGTTTAAGGCTGGTGAAGATATTCGTGCGTTTAGCTGTTATTTGTTGGACCCTTCTCCTAATCCAAAATCTCAGACGTCAACTGGACTGGCCGTGGTGGCAATGTCTCTGCCAGTACCTATAACACATAAGCTGTCAAAAGTGAGAATGTGGACTCCCTGTATCCAAATAGAAATCAAGAAGAATGTAAATGCGCTATGTTACTTTTCCCGTTCGTTGGGCCCCACTTATACATAAACTTACGAGTGATAAGATAAGAGTATGTATTTGATCACATGATGAAACAAGGCAAATTCAAGGTGCTCAATTTCTCGTTTACGACAAGTTTCTCTCTTTCCTTCAAGCGCATCGTCGCAACGGACTATGTGTGGTATATTTGTATCAGCGTGTATATCAAGCGATAAAAGCTCTTGTGCACAACTAGAAGAAATACAGGCTGTTTTGAAAGATCAGAATGCACAGCGGGGTCCGTTCTCTAGACTCTGAGTGCTCTAATCCTCTCCATATTCTCAAGCCACTGCACAGGTCCAGATGCGCAGAATACCGTTAATTTTTCCATTCCCTTGGATAAATCTGCTAAAGAAACACTGCTTGTATCTGGTAGCAAGGAAAGAGAACTAGTCCTACAGTTCTATGGCTCTGAATTGCGCCTTCGGGGCAGCCGCCAAGTTATCCAACCTCACCTCAGAGACGGGGATATTCTCTGCTGGAACGGAGAGGTCATTATTTAACTGTTAATATGTGTACACTAATATGGACACCTGCTACAGATCTTCGATGGGCTCCAGGTGTGGCTAAATACCATTTAAAGTGTGATTTTGCTCACTTCACCTTTAAGATTGAAGCAGATGAAAATGATGGTTCGAAGCTATTTGATATGCTATGCTCGCTAGAGACGCCGCAGCAGATTCTGGATGCTCTAAGTTCCATAGAGGGACCATATGCCATGGCGTTTTTCCACGTCTGTCTACTACCTCACTTCAACTACGGGCTTGACTCACGGACCGTCAGAATCGGTCGAAGCATCTGTATTTTGCACAGGACCCACTCGGACGAAGATCACTTCTTATTCACCTGCCCCGCTCCAAATCACCGTACTTTTTACTGTCATCGGTATCTGCTGGAACGCACCCGGGCTACGTGTTCGAAGAGCCGTCAACCTCTTCAATTTTCTATCTTGACATCGGCTCTTGGCGAGTCCAAAAATATGATGTTTGTGCTCTTTCAAAGCTTGATTATATAGTACCTGACTTGTATGCAAGATAGTGGATGACTTTAATCGAGTTTTGAAGTCCCTGCCAAGAGGGTTGACTCCGACTACTGCTACTGAATTTGTAAGATATTTCTCCATGGTGCTCAGTTGCTTTTAACTCACACACTACTAGAAAATTATCCCCAATGTCAACCGGACTTTACCGCCGGATGATATCACTCTTGCAGCATCTCTGGATATTGTTCCAGAGTACCTCAGATCTTCGACAGACGAATTCATAAAACAACTAGACAGGAGCGTTAAGCTAAGAGTTCAGAATATACCTCAACTCGCGTAGGCTGATCCCGTTTAGAAGGAACATTCTGCTAATTTTTGTTCTTGCTCTAGCTCTGGGAAGCCGAAACTTGCTGTTTTATTCAGCGGAGGAATTGATTCAACCATTATCACGTATCTCGCGCATCGGCATGTGCCCAGATTTCATTTTGTGATTTTATCTCTGAGGCATGCTCGTAGACATCTACCGCTGTCTGAGCCAATCGACCTTTTAAACGTCGCGTTCGAAAATCCGCGGAAAATCAAAGGGAACGTCACTGGTGTTTCACGAAAGCGACCGGCAAAAGATAAGACCCTTGAGGTACTTCACAATGACGATTTCAAGAGATACAAGGTGCCAGATCGCATGACGGGTATGGATGAAGTGGAGGAATTACGACGATTGTGTCCTGGGCGAATATGGAACTTTGTAAGTAACATTCCTTGCGAGAAGTAGTAATGCTTTGACACGAAAAACCAGGTCGAAGTGAATGTTCCATATGAAGTAAATTACTCACCTCTCCTACAATGTCAACCAAGCTGATCGAGTCGATCAGGTGTGTCAATCCGCTCGAGCCACTGTGGAAGCGCTCATGGTTCCTGGTCGAACTGTTATGGATTTGGTATTCACATTTTTGTTAATTTTGTAATTGATGAGCTCAGTCTTCTACAGAGCTTGGCCCTGGCATTATATTTCGCTTCACGAGGGCAAGGACAAATCCGGAAAAGTTCTGATTTTGGGCCCACTCCCTATACTAGCGAAGCTCGGGTACTTCTGAACGGGCTCGGGTCAGATGAGCTGTTGGGGGGATATGGCCGCCATCGTACAGCCTTTGAGACCGGGCAGTGGCTGGCAGTCATCAATGAGGTGAAATCGCAGTGTCAAAATTTCATCAAATGTAACTCACGACAATCTCAAGCTTCAACTCGAACTTGATAGGATACCCACAAGAAATCTAGGACGAGACGATCGCGTGATATCTTCGCATGGAAAGGAGACGCGACATCCTTTTCTGTCACTGTCATTGGTCTCTTTTCTGGCTTCCCTTCCGATTCACGTCAAGATGGATCCTAGATTGCCCCCTGGATTTGGTGATAAGATGTTATTGAGGTTTGCTTGTAGACAGCTTGGACTCGTGGAAGCGAGTTCGAGAAAGAAGCGAGCTATGCAATTTGGAAGTCATTCTGCAAGGATGGATGGTGAAAGACGGGGTGACGTTGCACTTGAATAGTTTGTATTTGTGACAATGTGCAAATACTTGAATAAGAATAATTATTCATTGACAATCATGAATGTGTTAGTGGGACGGGGAAAAACGCGGATCGTTCAGCCGCGATACCGTGCGAATATGTCAGTGCAAGCCGCGACAAACGCGTCGCAGGACACGGTTACCTGCGCTCAAGTTTGACTTCCACCTTTTGACCCGGTGAGCTCGGTTTTTTCAGGCACTCTTTTGTAGCTTATATTTGCTCAGTAATGGCCGCATTCGCCCAACTTGCTTCAAGGGCTATTGGTGAGTGTTGATAACAAATCCTAGAATACAGTTTTGACGAGACGAATTCTTCACCAGTTCCTATCGCCCTTGGCATTACCGCTGTTCAAGCCAGTATCTATGATGTTCCTGGGGGCTTTCGTGCTGTCATGTTCGACCGTTTCTCTGGCGTGAAAGACCAGGTACGCCGTTTTTATCTTTGAAGTCGAGGGCAAAACTTCATGGGAACCTTTACGTGTAGGCCATTGGCGAGGGCACCCATCTTCTGGTTCCTTGGCTTCAGAGAGCCATTCTTTACGATTGTCGAACCAAGCCCAGGGTCAGTCACCCTTCAAAGCTGTCTAGCCTGTCTCTCAGCGTTTTGAATAGAACATCTCCACTACGACTGGTTCGAAAGACATGCAAATGGTCTCAATCACTCTTCGAGTCCTGTCACGCCCAGACGTCGAGCATCTTTCCAAAATATACCAAAATCTCGGTCTAGACTACGACGAAAGGGTCCTTCCCTCAATTGGAAATGAAATTTTGAAGAGCATTGTGGCGCAGTTCGATGCTGCAGAGTTAATCACGCAACGAGAAGTGGTTAGTATTCTTGGTCTATCGCAGACCTTAACTCAACTCAACTCAATACTGCATTTAGGTATCTTCCCGTATACGCGCCGACTTGCTTCAACGTGCAGGAGAATTCAATATTAAGCTCGAAGATGTTTCTATTACTCACTTGACTTTTGGTCAGGTAATGTCATCCAGCGTAGCCTCAATGTTGTATCAATATTAAGCCCTATTATAGGAATTCACACAAGCAGTGGAGGCCAAACAGATTGCCCAACAAGGTAATCGACTCAAGTTTCCTTAGCACGCACACTGTACTTACTGCCAGCACAGATGCGGAAAGGGCCAAATTCATTGTTGAAAAGGTGCAGTCGTTGAGACTCGGTCATTGTATGGCCTTCCTGACTTTTTGTAGGCCGAACAAGAGCGACAAGCCGCAATTATTCGGGCCGAGGGTGAAGCTGAAGCAGCTACAATGATCTCCAGGTCATTAGACAAAGCCGGCGAGGCGTTTGTGGCCCTTCGTAAGATCGAAGCGAGCAAGGCAATCGTGAGCTCATTAGCGAACAACCCTAACGTATCGTACATCCCTAGCGGGGACGGAAACGTGTTATTGAATGTTAGCCCTTCTCGGTAGTAGAATATTTGCTTCGTTGTAGGTTTGTACCATGCAAATACAGAGACCCGCGATTTTCAAAACTCCCACGAAGTCTGTTCATCTTTGCTCTTGACTGTCATCTAGTCTGGTCTCTCTCTGTTTTATCTCGTCTCTTCTTTCTCTTTTCCTCTCATCTCTTTCCTCTTGTAACGGTATTCCGTCTCATATTCCGTCTTTTGTAAGGATCAGATCAAATTCTCCAATTTTTGTCCCTCATTGACCCGTATTGCTGTTTCAGGTCTCATTTCCTTCATCTTTTTTATAAATCATGAATCCAATGGGCATGAGCAGCATGGCTGAAGCACCTGTTCGTATTTTTGTATTTAGCGCCTGAAAACCGTTGCTGATCATGTTTGTTTTCCTCCAAATCCACACTTCTCTCCGTTGGTCGTGCGACGCTTCTCTTTTAATTCAACATACCCATCCCGCAGCGGCGTGCGCATCTTTATGTTGGCAATTTGAGTCCCCGTGTCACGGAGTACATGCTCACCGAGATCTTCGCCGTTGCTGGGCCGGTACAACATGTCAAAATTATCCCAGACAAGAACTATCAACACGGCGGCCTGAATTACGGCTTTGTCGAATATCTGGATATGCGTGCAGCAGAAACTGCTCTCCAAACCCTTAATGGCCGAAAAATATTCGATACTGAGATTCGAGTTAATTGGGCCTATCAAGGCTCTCAAAACAAGGAAGATACGACGGGCCACTACCACGTTTTCGTTGGTGATCTTAGCCCCGAGGTTAACGACGAAGTCCTTGCCAAGGCTTTCAGTGCATTTGGAACGATGTCAGATGCGCGTGTTATGTGGGACATGAATTCTGGAAAATCCCGTGGTTATGGATTCCTGGCTTTCCGCGACAAAACGGATGCAGAACAAGCAATTGCAACGATGAATGGCGAATGGCTTGGCTCGAGGGCAATTCGAGTGAACTGGGCCAATCAAAAGACGCAAGGACCAGGAGTTCCAGGTCTTCCAGGTGCACCCGCTGCTGTAGTCGCCCCTGCGCGACCTGTCGGTGCTCCAGGTGGCACCGCACCTGCACCTATCAACTTCCAAGGTGGTCCTCTTTCTTATGAGTCTGTCGTTCAGCAAACCCCGGCCTACAATACCACTGTTTACGTTGGTAACTTGGTGCCATACTGCACACAAGCAGACCTTATCCCCCTTTTCCAATCTATCGGCTATCTCTCCGAAATTCGTATGCAGTCTGACCGCGGTTTTGCCTTCGTGAAGCTCGACACTCACGAACATGCGGCCATGGCTATTGTTCAGCTGCAAGGACAGATGGTCCAAGGGAGGCCTATCAAGTGCAGCTGGGGAAAGGACAGAGCTGATGGTGCAGGACCAGTCAGCGCTGCTCCTCCTGCAGCTGCAGCTGCACCCTATGGGAACATGGTGGTGAGATAATAATGCGGCGTATCAGATATGTTGTTCTAACCAATCTTCAAATAGCAACCAATGTATGGAATGCCGCAACCGACTGGATACGCTCAATATCCAGGATTTACCGGCTACGCTGGGTTCCCAGGAGCAGCTGGTGCCGCACCAGGTGCTGGTGGTCCGACGTCTCCTGGAATGCCTCAAGCGGCTGGTACACCTGGCCTTGGTCTCAATGTCGCACCTGGTCAACCTGGTGCAGATCTCTCTGCAGCTAATGCCGGACAACAAGGGCAACCTCAATGGGGCACAGCTGATCCTAACTACTACTCCAATTATTGGGGAGGTAAGTTACATTATTTGGCCCGATACGCTGATAATTGATGTTTATGCAGGATATTACGGTCAACAAGCCGCAGCTCAAGCAGGCCAGCCCTCTGGTGATGCCCCGATGCCCGGCCCAACATCTTGAGGTATTTGTAAAGAAAGCTCCCGTAGTGACCTTGCTTTGGCTGTCGACTTCAGCCTTGTAGCGGCCTATTTTATTGTCCTCTGTTCGAAACCACTCCTTCCTGCTCTCGTATTTCTAACTTCTTCCTCCCACCATTGTGTTTTTGCTGCTCAATGTTGCTTCTTTCAATTATAACTGTCCAAATGTCCCGTAACTGCGTTCGAGCTATGAAAACCGCATGATCAAGTTTCAAAAGTAAATTATACGGGTTTCAAATCAAATCCGGAGGTAACAAGATCGTTGAGGGTATAAAGTAAAAAATAATGCCTATAGAGCAATGAAAAAGAGCAATAAAAAGGATTCAATCTCCCCCCTCTTCAATCATTAGCCATTCGGCGTCTGATCCTGTCTCTTTGACGCTGGAGACAGAGGACCATTCTTCATCGTCGCTGCTTGAGCTTCCAGACTGGCCATCCCTTTTCCCGACCCCGACGTTGGACGACCACTCATCGAGGTCGAAACAGCTTCCGCGAGAGCGTTTGGGTCTCCATTCTGCGAGCTACCTTCCCGCCAAGAGAGTACATTATCCTTCCGAGATCGCATGGTTTCATAGAAGTCGTTTGCCTCATTCACTCTGTTTGCTTCAGCCTGCTTAGCATCAAGCCAGCGCTGGAGTAGTTTCGCATTGTCCTTCTGGAGACCCTGATTCCTTTCCTCTACTTGTCCTAATTCGAGCAACGCGGTGTTGATTTCATCATGCAGAATCTATACAGATGGGTCAATAACCTTAATGAAAGGAATGTGTAAACTAGCATACCTGAACTGTGCGATCTTTTTCTGCCATAAGCTCTGAGTGCTGTTCAACTTTGCGCCGGAGAATAGCTATCTCGTCCTTGCTTTTACGAAGGTTCTCGGAGTCGATACGGGAGAGTTCTTCTTTCTCGCGCAACGTTTCGTTCATAGATAAAAGTCGTTGGGCATTCTGACCCTGGGTCTTATACAGGTTTGCAAGTTCATCTCTCAGAGACGAGATCTGAGTCTCCAAAGAAGCCGTATACGCTGCGCGAACAGGATTGCTACGCGATCGATGAGAAACAGGAACGGAAGCGTAGGGGTTACGCACTCTTCACCAGAGCCTGAAGATATTCCAGTCGCTCCTCTTACTGAGCTAGCAGCGCCCAATAGGTGCGCATTGCGTTCCTTTAGTAGTTTTGTCTGCACGGCTAGCCTCCGGTCTTATTTTGAAAAGTTGAAATGGTCAGATTGCATTGAATGGCGCACGATCAGACAAAGTACCTACATTGCTCTATGATAGGCGCAAAAGCAGACTCTTTATTATTTCTCTCTACGAGCCGCAGCCTCAAAGTTTCTTGCCAAGATGGTTCTGCCATTGGTGAGGTTTACGAATGAGATATTGTAGGCAGAGAAACTATTGAACCCATTCGGCTCAAGGCAAGGCAGGTCGCGGAGTTTGAACAGCCTGTTTCGGACGGCAGATGACTCTTGTCCGGTTCTTGTGACGACTAGCAGCTATTCTACCACAACCTCGTCCTCGTCGTCCACCACCATCTTTCCTCAAGTCTCGTTTGCGATGGGCCGTGTATTACTCAAGGTTGGTCAACTACTTGTTTTTACTTTCAGTGGAGTCAACTCATAACCCCACTACTTGAAAGGTTATCATCCTCGGAGACAGCGGGTTTGTGCATTTCTAAACAGCCCTTTGAATTTATCATATTCATGGTTGCGCATCATAGTGTCGGAAAGACCTCTTTGATGAATCAATATGTCAACAAGCGCTTCAGCAACCAATACAAGGCCACTATTGGCGCTGACTTGTATGTTCCACCTATCCCCTGACTCCATCGCCCCACTCAACGTGTTGTTCTCCAGCCTAACGAAGGAAGTCATGGTTGACGATAGACTCGTCACAATGCAGGTATGCATCTTCGTCGTTCCTTTCTGATGCTGTTGCTTATCGCCACATGTCGGTGCGCAGCTTTGGGATACTGCTGGTCAAGAACGTTTCCAGTCTCTTGGCGTTGCTTTCTATCGAGGCGCAGACTGCTGTGTTCTTGTATATGACGTCAACAGCTCGAAGTCCTTCGAGACTCTGGACAGCTGGCGAGATGAGTTTCTCATTCAAGCTAGTCCTCATGACCCAGAGAACTTTCCCTTTGTTGTACTCGGCAACAAGATAGACGTGGAAGAAGGCAAGCGACAGGTAAATACCAGGTCGTCCTTTCGTTATTTATGTGATTCACGTATCGTTCGACAGGTCACTCAGAAACGTGCGATGACTTGGTGCCAGTCGAAAGGCAATATTCCATACTTTGAAACTTCTGCAAAAGAAGCTATCAACGTCGAGCAGGCGTTCCAAACGATTGCCAAGAGTGCACTGCAGCAAGAGGCTGAAGAACAGCTGTATGTTTGCAAAGTGTCTGTGCCAGAGCAATCTCTAATTAAATCCTGCAGAACTATGGAGTATCCCGATCCTATCACCCTGGACTCTGAGAATTCGCAGAATTATGGTTGCAACTGCTGAATCTGTGAACAGATGCAAGTTCTGTACAACGTTTCACCCTTTGCATTTCATCGATCATCCTGGACCCGGTCCATCATGTTGTCCCATTATTTTTGGAAGTCCTTGTTGCGCAGCCTTTGCATTAATGCCATTTATGTAGTCCTTTTAAAACCTAGTAATATACAGTCACAGTTCTTGGACGTTCTGGGTGTGTCCACGGCCAGGCAAGCTATAATCCTAGTTAGGTAACAAGGTGTCATCAAGGTGTCATAACGCGAGACAAAATATCGTCAACGGACCATTCCAGCTTCTTTTCATCAACGCACCTTCGAACGGTTGCAATATCACTCAAGCTCGTTGTAAGCTCGTACATCCATTCGGTATTTCATATGCCAGGAGGCAAGAGGAAGCGCTCAAAGAAAACTCCTGAAGAAGATAACAACTTCCATGTTGGTAAGTTATATTCTTCAACGAATACAGAACTGGAATTCTGGACATCTATTTAGAGGTTATCACGAAGGCTAGAGTAGCCCTGGACGATAACAACGAATCGTGCTGGGTGAATTAAACTCTTGAAAATTTCCTCTTGCTATACTTACACTTCTACAGGAATACCGAGTCAAGGTGCTTGTAATGGATCCTAGAGAATGCAACCACTAACTCGGAGCATATTATATTACTCTAGTGGGCTGGATATGATACTGATACGTGCGTTTTTCAAAGGGCATCTATTTCGTCAAATCATTTAAGTGACCCATAGATGGGAGCCAACCCAAAACCTCATTAGTTGCAACCGACTTGTTGACTCCTTTTGGCAAGACATTGGAACAGACAATGAAGATTACCAAGTTGGCGAGGTTCTAGAACCATCACCGCAGTGGATAGGTATCTTCTCTTTGCAGATTTCACTCCGAAACGAAAGGAAACTGAAATGTTATCCTAGAATCCGAGAAAAAGTATTTCAGGACACATTACCTTGGGAGTTTGTCCAACAAAGAACGAAAACGTCTGGAAACGAAAATGGCGCGACTTGAGGAATCTAAAACGACCGCTGAAGTGAGCTCTTTTCCGTTACACTTACCTTCAATAATATCTGACCGGTATTTAGTGGTCAAAGAGCGGGACGTCTATCTCAAGTTCGAAAAATAGAGTGAGCAGCTTGATCTTGATATGCTGTGGCGCTGGTGAAGAGTTTCTTCTTAGCGATCGGAAACTGTGGAGGAGTCTGACTCTGAAGACGATGCACCTTTGCAAGAAACATCCAGTCCGTCCTCTTTGAAGATCAAGTTACCTTCAAAAAAGAAGAGAAAGATCGTCGAATCTGATGCAGAAGAGTCCGATGAGGTTGGTTTAGTGTTCTGCTGACGAGTCTCGTCTAAAGTTACTCTTAGCAACCACTCGCAGCATCGAAGAAAGCCCAGAGCGCAAAACGACAAACCTCTGGTCCTTCGAGCAAAGGAAAAGAAAAGGTATTAACCGTACGGTGCTCAATCTCATAACGTTGATACTGAACCATTTTGCAGGGAGACGTTCCCCTGGTCGTTAAACAAAAATCTCAGTCTTCATTGTTTTCGCCTCCTTCCTCGCCAAATGTTGCGCTTGCAAAGAAAACACTTCCACTAGTCAATAATCCTGCTATGCAGCCCACCAAATCGAATTCAACTCCTGCATTTCTGCCTAGCCGTCTCAAAGACCCGCATGTGAAGATTTCAAACAACAAAGCAAGTGAGCTGCCGTCGAGTAGTAAAGGCTTATCCACAAAGCAACGGATTGCCCAAGGAGCGTTAGCTCCAACCTTGCCGAAATCTGTCCCTGCCACAGAACTGAATCCAACGCGCAAGCCATTGCCCACCCGCACTCAGAACTCCTCTTTGAAAAGTCTTGGCTTCAAGAAAGGGCCTATACCAAGCCTTCCAACTAGATCTACCACGGATCCTTCGCTCTCGCCTGTCCCTAAATCTCCATTGTATCAGCCAACAGGCTCCTTACATTCTGCCAGTGGATCTCCACCGACTTTGATGACAAGATTCTCGCCTTCGCCTCCCGAGTTGCCTCAAGACCCCTTTATGGGCGAGAATATATCTACCAGTCCGGCTCCAGTGTCTCCTGTGGCAACAGGCCCTTTCTTGTCCACTATTCAGACTATCCAACCAGGGACCTCGAACATTTTGAATACGGGATTTTCTCCCTTATCTCGAAATCCAACTGAGACGATGGCAGTGTGAGTTCGCTGTTTTTACTTTTCTGGAGTCATTCTCAGTATAGTTTGATCCAGGTCACCAGCTTTACTACAGAAAGGAATATCCGAAGCAGATCAATTCCTTAGGACAATTATGCCCAAAAGGTCGGTCTCCGCTACTGGAGAGTATAGAAGAGTCTGACATATTTGATCCAGTATGACAACACCAGTAGAGTAAGATTTTCATCTTTCATCTCTCGTTGAACACCACTGACAATTTCACTCGAACTTCAGAGCTTCGCAAGAGGAACCTTCGGAACAAACTCTCAAACCAATTCACCCTAAGCTATCTCTGCCTGGACGGTATGCATTAACTCGTATCTGAGCCCTAATTCTGATTTAACATTTGCCATAGAATTCCTAGGAGATTTGGATGGAACGGGACTCTTCATCTGAGGAGGGATGACCCCGAGGAGTGCAAGGTCAAGCTTCGCAGCGTAACCGCAGATCAACCGCAAGCCCTTCGATTTTCAACCGTCTTTCAAAATATCAAGAAGGTTGACATGGAAGGGCTGTACGACAACCTCGACATATGTGCCTTACTTCCCGCGCTTCGCTATCCACCTCAGCTTGGGTTGCTAAGTGCTGAGACTGATAAGGACGAGAAACCTTTCAAAACAGTGGTTGCATGGCTCGCGAAATTCAACAAGGTATGTATTCCAAAACACAAAGGTCAACTACTTACTTATCCTTACAGTCGTTTATGGACCCTATTGTTTTTGATGGCGCTACCATTGGTTACATGCTGTTTTTCCACTCCACATTCACTTACATTACGCGGGGCTTGCGCGTTCCGGATGATCTGATAAGTCCTGAAACCCTAATTGTCGCCATCTTGCCTTGGACGCTATCGCCCGAACAACTTGCCAATCGAGTCCACAATCGACCTCAACCGCTCCCTGAACCTTATCCTCCTGTACTGGAACAGAAGCGATGGGACCAATTGCTCGAAAAAAATCCTTTGTTTCATCACGCGATAAGGACACTCGCATTTCCCCGCTCGCTTTTTGAATTCTTCGTCCAGCGTGCCGGCGTAGCCTATAGTGTTTGGGCACAGGCTCCAGCAAGTACAAGAAATCTAGTAACTGAGGGGAAGTTGCTTGAAGGGATAGTAAAGCAAGCTAAAGGGAAGAAAGTTCAAGAAGGAGTGTCATGTCGAGTGATCTTCGTGCACTACGGGGCTCTAAAAACTCTTTATCAAATGCCTAATTTTACTCGCCGTCGAGCCGATCACCACGATATTACCTATTTTACTTTTGGCACCCAAGAAGGCCTCTCTCCAAACTCATGGCTTGTCCAAGAGATATACCCTATGGGTCAGTAAATCTACAAGAAAAAGGTTACTTTAACTCATTCGTTATCTACTAGGTGGTGTTGTTACTTTTACAGCTTCTGCCATCTTTCGTGATCCAACCTCTGTTCGACACCGAATTGAACAAGTATCAAAACACCCAAGTTGGACGGCATACATTCTGCCTTCAACTTTGGGTGTATTGGCTAAACTGGAGTGTGGATTAAAAGATCCATTCCAGGAGCTCAAAAAGTAGGTGCCGACATGTTATGATCTCTTCTGCTTATCTCATGAACAATAGCGGGACTCTGCGAATGAGCATTGTCCTGCAATGTATACAAGACGGCCTCATCTCACTCATGACTGCTCCGCCCGAGTACTATACTGACCTAGTGGATCATGCTGGTCGTGCGAAATGGACAAAGCAGTACCTGCGGTTTAAACCATTTACGCCAGACGAGTCGCTCAACATGGGGATTAAAGCATTTCTCGACAATCCTAAACTTGCATCTGCAGACTGCCACCAAGAGTTAGAAAATGTCATTGAAGAAGATTTACTGATGATGCAGCGACAACCTTCAATCATGACAAAATACCGAAGATACATTGTTATCAATGCAAAGATGGAGGGTGCACGGCATAACGAAGACTATCATGGAGTATGTCTTCTTGAATAGACTTATGGCTGTTCTAACCATAAATTTCTTGCTCTCCAGATTGAATGGACAACCGCTCAACGAATGGACTTCAAGGACGATTACTTTCCAAAACAGATTATTGGAATGCAATAAATCCACAACTTGGTGCCTTATTCAACCACAGAAAATCCTATACCATTTATTTGTACTCTACTTGCCTATTATTTCTTCGAAACCACAAGCACATAGCTATAGCACAGCATTAAGGACCTTTTTTCAATCCAAACCCTCGACTTTCCTGGCAACATGAAGGCTCAGGCTTTGCAAAAGTTTTGCTGACTCAACGATCGTACGACATGATAATATTTTCCAAAAGCCACCTTCGGCCGCTAGATGAAGCAGTCGTTCGTACATCAGAGATGTATTGAAAGGCGGCCATTCATTTTTACTGCTTGACCGCCGCCTGGGCATCTAAGCCTTGCTATATTTTAAGCAGGTATAGATCTGTGTGTACTAGTAAACTAGGAAATGCAATGGTATGTAAATGTTCCGTGAAATGTCTCTAACCTATGTTCCATCAAATCAACCTGCCTTATTGAGATTGAACACTGATCCAGTGAAAATTCTACCTGAATTAGCAGGAAGGCTACAGCAAATTAGCTGCCTTGATCGCAGAGGTCAATTCGTCCTCCTGCTCAGTGGCGTCGGAAGCTTTGATCTGGCAAAGGATCAGCACTAGGTTTGTACTGTATTCAACGACACTAACCGAATGGAAAGCCACCCTTCGCGAAGGCTCTTGCAGTTCGCCAGCTATGACAAGCTCATCCAGTACCTATGTAAAGAGCGACCAAGAGATGTAGATCAATCGAATAACATAAGTTCCGCACTTACAGCGTACGCCTGCTGGAAATTAAAGATCCTGTAGGGCTTCAGACTTGAAAGCTAAACCAGTTCAAATAACCTTACAGGTCAAGTTCGCAGACCTGAAATGCGACGTTAACGTGATTGGTGCGTTGAACCGTATCTTAGAGAATTCCTGTACTTACGTTCCCAAAATATCGATCCAGTGACTCGACGTAGCGGTGGACTACCTCCAGTGTAAAGAGTTCATTGTCGTTTTCATCAATCTCGCATATGAAGAACAAAGACGCGTAGCGACGGTACACGACCTATGCCGTACTATTCTGAGTATCGAGCAACGAACCATATTTGGCGTACACACACACCTTTCTCCCTACAAATAACACGGCTTCAGGGGTTGATGCCTCTCGAGTAGACATATTCACACACCTTTATACTCCAAAAAATTACACATCTTTGCTCGCCTCCCCAAAGCAAGAGCAGTCACCTCTTTGATTACTTTTGCCTTCTCTTTCACCGTCAAGGTGATATACCACTTTTGCAGACGCAACTTGCCTTGCCTTGACACTAGAAGAAGGTAGTTGATCATGGTGGTTTAAGAGAGATGTACTAGACGCTGGTGTGATGGACACAGGCTTGTACAGAAAATCCAGAAAAATTCAGAGTTATTAGCTAGGCTGGCCCAGCAACGATCGCTCAAGGAGCCTAGTAAATGTAATTGATCGGCGTTTCTGCCACGTTGTGGTGTTTGCTGTAGTGGTGCCGAGTGGTATGCTCAGAGCAAAGTCTGGGGTATTACTCAGGCTCGTGGAGGAGCGAAGACTCTGTACCACGCTGAGGGCCACGCGACTATCCGGGCCGGACAATGCCCGATATAGAGACGCAGATCGCACAAGGTTAGGTTTAAGTTTGGGACTGAGATCGAGTGACCATCCTTCAACAATGGATACTAGTTCAAATGTAGAGAATAGACATAACTAATACAAGGAATATCTTTAATTTTTACACAGAGAAATCCGATTGCACAATCTAGAGTTTGAAGGGTGTCTTTGGGTAATCTGCTTTTGCCGCCGCCGCTTCATCGACGAACCAATACAGCTGCCCTGGGTATACAGGCTTCACCCTCGCACTAGGAAGCCCAGTCTCCGGTGAATCCAAAATCTGCTTCAATATCTCTGCCTTCTCTTTTCCTACAGCAACAAACACTATTCTGGACGCATGATTGATAACAGGGAACGTCAACGTGATTCGCTTTGGAGGCGGCTTCGGCGAGTCTTCGACATAAGCTACCCAGCGGTCGTCTTCGTTCAAAAGTTCATGGTTGGGGAAAAGCGATGCAGTGTGCCCATCGGGACCCATACCGAGTAGAATAAGGTCAAAGATAGGGAACCTTGCCGAATCTTTCTGGGCGAATTCGCGAATGAGGATCTTCTCATATGCATCCGAGAGTTCTTCGAGATCATTGAGAAGTTCTGGATCCAGAGTGTATACATTGTCGGAAGGAATTGGAACTTTGGAAAAGAGTGCCTCAGTGCACGCTCGGTGGTTAGAATCGGCATGATCGAGAGGCACGACTCGTTCGTCGACATAGAAGACATGCCTGCCGACGAGAAGTCAGTATATAATTGACAGAAAATGTCAAAGTGATCTTTACCACTTGTTCCATTTCACACTAGGGTTGTCAATTAACCCACGGAGCATCTTTGGGAGCGAACCCCCAGAGAGAGCAACTGTGAATTTGCCCTTTTTATCGATGGCTTCCTTCTGAGACTTGACGATGAATTGCGCCAGAGAGTCGACAAGAACATCGGAGTTGTCAAATGAAATGAGAATCGGAGCGCTCGGTGGATGATGGGCTGAAGAAGTCATGGTGGTATCTAGTTTACAAGTGTGGGGCGTAGTGATATGAGGCAAATATAAAGGCAAAATGTCTTCCAGATTAGATAAGATAGTTCTCTGTATGTGACGTCACGCAAGTAACTCCGGCTCTCCTGCTTCAATCAAGCGTTCATGATAGACGAGTCGTTACTGTACGCGTCTGCGTTGAGACCTGGAGGTCGCGTTACATCTCCATGCTCGCTGGACGTATTGTACATGGAGGGTACTCGGGGAACCGGGGGAATTGATGGCACGGGGTCTGCCGACGTATCCGAAATAGTGCTCCTAATTGTAGGGAGTGTAGGCGTTGAGGCAGCGCGTTGTTGGGGTGCCAACGAGCTCGTTGTAATTGGTGGAAGAGCAGGCACTGGTGGTGGCGAATCATGAAATTCCGGAGCCACTAAGAATTAATAAAAATGTGTCAGCCGAAGATTAGGAGTATCATTTTGAAGTTCTTACGGGAAGGACTGGAAACCCATTTATCGGCAATGCTTCGACGGTCGTAGGCTTCGCCAAGGTTCATCCCGCTGAGAGGCCTTCGAAGAGAGGAAGGAGGTGCCGATAGTGGAGCATTGGGATCGATTCCCAGAGGTGCAGGCAAAACGATTTGGATTTGACTATGTCGACTATGGGGAGATCCTCGTAGCGTATTTCGTCTACTCGCTTTTGAATGAAGTGTGCTGTAAGAGGAAGAAACAGATAATGGGCCTGAGAGATGCGAAGGAGATGCCGAAGGGACCCTCGAACGAGGAGAGACAGAAATTTCGCTTGTTAAAGGAGGCGTACTACCACGCGTTGGGGTAGGAGATGGCGGTAAAGTCAAGTCGCTGCTAGACGCGAACGAATGAGAGGATCCAGGGCGTGAGTGAAACGAAGGGTTTGGGAGTGGTAGGGTGTGATTAAGTTCCAAAGTAGGCGATTCTTGAGAGTCGGCTGACAGCGACGGACTGGCTTTTGCCAACAGGGATGCCCGGCTACCCAGAGCTGAGCCTGAACTAGCAATGGTATTCGGCGAGAACTGGCCGGCTTGATACCATGTCTGCGAGCGAGGCAGCACTGAATCACGAAATTTGGCCAACTCCTGCTCTCTATGGTGCGCCAGAGGTTGCGGCGGCGGAAGAGGATTCGAGGTAGACGTTGAGTGCCTGATGAGCCTGAGTATCAGAAAAAGGAGCGTGATAACGCCGATACAGCCAAAGATGATAATAATGATAAGAGTATCTTTGTTGATACCCATGATGAAACTGGTATAAAAGAAAGAGGTATAAAGAACGACAAAAGGGCACAAAAGTCCCTTCAAGTAGCAGAGGTGGCTGACCGGGTGCAAGGATGAAAAATTATTTATTTTTGGATTAGTGGCCGCATCGGCTACTCTGGTTTGATCCGGCGACTGCTTGTTGAGGACATGCCACCATCGCTCGCAAGTCGACTGCTCTTCCATGCAAGTCCAACTCCTCCTCCACACCTTCTGGCAACCAAAAATCTACCGCCAGAGTTGAATCCAGAGCTTTACGACTTTATTGCCCTTGCTTTACGCGCTTATGTCTCGCCATGGTGGTCCAAGATAACCCGCTACGACAAGGACTTCCTACCCCATATTACTCGTATACTAGGAGCGGTTGTTCGCTCTCTTGAGCTGAGGGTCAAGGAAGTCGACCTATCATGCCTTGTATTTCACGACATTCCATCTATTGTTACTCAACACTATATCGACTACCGCAACGCAGCTGCAAAGACCTCCACATCGTACGCCACAGGAGGGGCTGCTTCGCTTTCAAATCTCTTTGCCCATCTCCAGCCACACATGGCCATCTCTTCGGAAGGCATTCTAAATGCCGAATACTACCGACAGATCATAGACCACATCCTAAAAGTCTGTCTACCTGCTGAGGATTATGAACCGGAGTCACAACGTATCATCATCCGAGAAGTCCTTGTAAAGGTCGTAATCGAGGATATCATGCCAAAAATTACTCAGCCTTGGTTCATTTACAAGATTCTTTTGGATGCGATGGGACCTCCTGATGAGCCTATTTTTGATGTGCGTATTTAATCACTGTGTTGGTTGAGTCAATCAACTCATGTCTGTACCGCCAGCCCCAACCACCACTTGCGGCCTCCATAGCCCAGTCACAGCCCTTTTCTTTCCACAATCTTATTGTGATTGTTCTCTCTGCAGTTCAAGCCTGCTCAGGGACGTGTCTTGCCCTCGTTCAGACCTACAAGCAAGCAATAACGACGATCAAACTTGTTCAGCAGTCCCCTCCACGAACACCTCAACCATCAGAAATTCCGATAGTCCTATCGACGTCTGCGCCTGTTGTGCCTCCAGAAGTTTTAGATATTACACCAAAGGCCTCGAAGATCCTTCAAGCGTCGTCTCTGAGATCCGTTCCCTCCGTAAGATCTACTGCGTTTTCTGAACATCACCGCAGAGGACCTTCATCAACGTTTTCTGGTACCCCTCCGCCTCCCAATAAACATGACCCCTCAGTTGCATCAACGCCTAATCCATCGTCCTCGTCCTATCTACAGCCATCTTCAACGTCAACCAAACAACCTACGCCACCCCCACCCCCCTACCAAGCAAACTACACATCTTCACCTCTCCTCCTACTCGTCACGATCCTCACCTTACCTACCCGCTTTGCTTCTTCCATCATTTACACAACCCTCTGTATGCTCTGCGCACTCTTTACGTCTTTCCTGGATAAACTCCTCCCACACATGCTTTACACATTTCTCTCGCCTTTGTTCATCTTGAACACAGTAAAGACGGCGAAGAAGACGTTATTTCCGAATGGATATCCTGGGCCACCGCCTGTTGAGCCGACGTTGGAAGAACAGATGGAGATGAGAAGGAAGTTGGAAGGGTGGAGAGGACGAGGTGGTGTTAGTAAGTCACGAGTCTCCCTATAATATTTTCACATAATTCTGACCTTGGTCACACTCTAGCTCTTGCCATCCCATTCATACTGGGCCCAGACCCAGCCGCAACAATCAGTGCAGCTCTTGACCCTCTCAGTGACCCCCAATGTAATCGCCGCTTAGCTGTCTTCATTCTGGACCGCATTCTGATCGCACTGTTCCCTGAATTGGCTGGAGGAGAAGGAACGAGCAATGAAGGCACGGCGACGCCACTTTCAACCATCAGCCGCAGCTCAAGTAGTCATTAGGATTTTGAAGGAGCCGCACTGTCATTACGATCTATGAATACCCCTCATTACGATTTTATATAGTGAGATTAATGATGCACGTTTTTCATGAAGAGAATATTCTCTCACAAACGGTGTTATAAAGTGCTGTACATGAAGATTGTGGGTCCAAGAAACATGGATAACATTAATATGATGTGCAAGACGTGAGTTATATTAGGGTTTGGTAGGGAATGATACAGTTGTTATGATATTGTTGATGATGATGGCCCAAATCCAAGAAATTCAAGAAAGACTGAATACAGTGGTACAAGATGATGATGGCCCAAGATGGAATATGCGAGTTTTGGAAATGACCAAAGAAAGACAATGATTTTGGTAGATGTGGGAGGTGGTGGGTGTTGCATGTACGTATTACTACGATACAAGACTTTGATAACATCAAGAAAGACGAGAGGCGCCGTGAAGCTTTTGACAGTGGAGGTGGAACATGAAGAAGTGTGTAAGACCAGTGGGGCGATATAATGCTGCGCACGCGACTGGCTGATTGATGCGAGGAATCGGGAACGTGAGATTTAGCGATGTGTTGAGGAGAAAGGAAATCAGCTGGGGCCTCTTCACCGGCGGCGGTGTTCATCCAGTGTGGAAGAATTCCTGCGTACACACCCATCAGGTCTTGTCTGGGATAGAAGTCCAGAGAAATCACTTACAACAAACGCCGTGTTTAGCCTTTGGACGCGGTGAGCAAACTCCATTGCACCTATTCGCTCTTGAGGGGCCTGCATGCGGGGAGGAAAACGGAGAAAACACGGTGGGGAGAGTCAGAACCTGTCTCACTGCACAGCACGAAGAACCTCACAAGAAAACGTCGATCCTCAAAATCTGGGTGCCGGGCTGGAGTGTCAAGCGGGTGGCCTCCTGTGCCCACCAACGAACTCTGTCAAAAGGACGTCGGCATTAAGAAGAGAGAAATCACAGATTTCAAATAAAAGTCAAGGAGGCAGATAGAGTGGTGGATGTCCTCAAGACAATGGAAAGAAGCGTCGGCGGATAAGCGGACGAAAGTCCGTGGCGCCGTTGTTGAAATGTCATAAATATATGAGGGAACTCACCGAATATCTGTATGTCCCGTCATGCATTCTTAGTGAAGGCCGTCTGTAAGGGTGATAACGCGCCGACCGAATCGTCTTAAAACTCGGAAGCCAACCGTGTGGTGCAGGCGCGAGCGGAGGGTATCCTTGTGCCTCTTCGTATGTTGGAAGAGGGTCGAGTAACATTGGGTCGAAAGCTTCGGGGATATCCAGGGTGACAAACGTGCAGGGCATCTTGAGGTAGAGTTGACGCGATGAGAGAATTTTTTAAGATGCTGGTGGGAGAAGAAAGCGCGTTTTGCAAGGTCGGGTATTTAAACCAGGGGAAGAATCCAGGAAAAGCCGTTTTTTCGACTCAAGTTAGTGGGAAATTTTACTTGAGGGTACACAGCATAATCCTGTAGTATTGGCATTATTTGGTTGTCAGTGGCGGGTCAACTCGTTGACTCTTTTACTATCATGAGGGTTTAATTAAGCACCAAACAAGAGATGACCAGGAACTCACGCCTTATGTGATACTCTTTTCCAAATCTTTGACCAGAATGTGGGACAAGTGTTCAAATCAATTTGTAAGACCGGTAAGTCGACCAGGTTTAGAGCCTGCAAGTATTTTGGTCCTAGCTTTATTGATGCGGCTCGGGAAGTCATGGCTTCCTGATGTCGGGAACCATTTGAAGGCTGTTACTTGTCCACCAACTAGCCTAGGTTCGCCGTGAAATCCACAACTTGAAAGGTTTTCGAAAATACCAGCATGAGCCACAAAACCAGCCATAGTTAGTAGGGCCACTTTTGCCATTCCAACATCTGCAAACCGCGGTGCCTCGATCTTCTTTCCCCTTCGAACATGAGAAGAGCGTTGGAGACACGAAAGAGGAACGTCAACATGTTCTTGAAGCCAGCCGCGGGCCACACAGAGCACTTCAGTGCCCCGACTTCTTGAAAACCTCCGGTGCGTCGATTGCTTCTCATCTTCAAGATTGAGGTACCAAAAGGCCTGGTTAAGGGGGAAATTCAGTGTCTTTTGCATAGAAGTCATCTCTCCGCGACCTTGTAACAAGCCTCTTTCGCGAATGGCATTCAACCTTCCGTATCGGCGCTTTAGGATGGCGAGACTGGCTTTGATTTTCTTCAACGGACTCTGGCGGTCTAGGAGGCCTTACATGTCAGCGCATTACACGCCGAGATTTAGGTCTATTGGGTGCTTGATATTTGAGGCTCTCGAGCTACGGCTTCTACATTTCTTCAGAGGATCTTGCGACAGGAAGGTGGGCCACGCCACAAGCTCTTAACAGCACCTGCAGGTGCTTTGTTCTTCTGCTGCTGCTTTCGAGGTGCCTATGTATTGAATGGTCACACAGTGCACAGTAGCAACTTCCAAATTAGGAAGTAGTCGCCCAGAAGGAGTCATGTCGCCAGTGGTTTGACTAGGAGATCACAAGAAACAAGAGAAATGTCGGCTCTTTCTTCTCTTTCCATCATAACACTTGTAGCAGGCAAAACGTCGGGGTAAACAGAAATGCGTCGCTGGGTTATGATGTGCCCGTGGCTTGATCCCTCGAACTGGAAGCCCAAGCTTTATCCTACTCCAGCTCAGCCATGCGCATAGAAGCGGGAAAGGAACAGTACTCACCGATTAATACTGACAACCAAGAGTAGTCTGATTCAACTGGCTTGACATGACTGATACAGTTTGACTCAATTCTGTACGCTCGTGCGCTGTGGAGAGTCCCCCTCAGCTGATCAGCAAATCAGAAGCTTCGGTAAGCAGCGACTCGTCTTACCCCGAGACACAAGACATCCCAGTTATATAAAACCTCGAGATATCAAAAACTTGGGTAAATGTGTGACCACGATTATCGGGTTGGGCTTGCTGACTACGAAAAGTCCTCAGTGACAAGTCAACAAATGCAGGAATCCAGAAACGACTATAGTGCATGTGTGATAAGCTTCCGATGCATTTCAGTCCCCGCCTTCAATTTTTCAATGGTATTGGGATCTGAAAGTCCTGGTCTGAAAATATCTTCAGGTCAGGAGGGGAGCAAAACTTACTTCCCAGCTCAAATTCAACAATTTTCGACCAGATTGAGAGCTCCCCTTTCATTTCTCCCTTCCAACCTTCCAACAACTGAAGGAAATCCATTGCATCATTGCGCATTGCTGGAGAATATATTTGAGAGGTAAGGTGCCTCAGGCCACTGGTAGGCAAAGTTCTTCGATAAATGTATCCAAGAAATTCTAATAAGTCATTGCAGGCACCACCAGCTAACCAGTTAGCCAGCCTCTAGCAAGCTGCTTCCAGTGAACAATCACCAGTGAGCAACCACCAGGGACTGCCACCAGGGCATGATGCGGCATGCCGATGATGGGGTTCTGGGAAAGGTTGGTCAAGTAAAGTCGCGCCAACTTCGCCGACGGAAAATCCCATGGTGTAGTTTGTCTCAGTCGAACCTTGCACACTCCCTTCACGGATATCCAAAATTGAGTTAAAGTATTTGTATCGACTAGATTTTATGCTCAGGCGATACAATACTTACCACTTATTAGCCTCTGTGTTTCAGGAATAATTTTTGGAAATCAATTAAGGTAGTCCCAGCGACTCAGGAGACACTCTCCGTCGCCCGCTCACTCCACCATAAACTGTGCAGTCCAAGGTAAATGTCGCGTGATGAAGGAGCAAGCGCGCAACGCTGAGTTTTTTTACTCTCTTCACTCGATTCTTGGTGACCAATGGTTAACGAATACGTGAGCCCCCATTCTACCCAGAGGCGTCACTTCTTCAAATGTTCTTTCATTCAGGAATGTACAAACAGTTGTTTCTTTATGAGGTGTCCCTTGAAATAAATTTGTTAGTTCAAAATTTGACTGTCTAAACGCCGAAGTGTCCTGTCTTGAACTCGAATAACTAAACCTTCACTTCTCTCCTCCTCGCTTAACCGCACTACAGTTGGTTTTATTGCAAACAACCCCATCTTAAATAAGGAAGCGGTAAATTTTCAGTAAATTGTAGCCAACACAACTGTGTACCGTCAATGAATCACATCTACTCCCCATTTATCGAGTGCTTCAGCCCCGTAACTAGAAGATACAGATGCGCAGCAACTGACAAAATCAGCGACAACTACTACCAGGAAGCATGATGAGACGTACACATATTTGTAGGACCACTGAGCAACATCATCTACTAGGAACAAACCTGAATGCAAGGATAGAAGCCTGTGGCTCCCCAGATTAGTGAATATGGATATTGACCGTACTCAGGAGCTTATTGTATTCATCTTGGGTACAGGGCCTCATCATAGCATTCGATACACTCAATCGCGAATGACTTTCCTTATCAAACATGCTGCCGTAACACGTCTCGATCTCGGTTCTTTCCGCGAGCCGTTATACGTCTTCTGGTTCGAAATCTCTTGTTGAAGGCCATGGTTGTTTGAATGAAAGACATTTCTCCCTTGCGAAAAGGCAACACTGTTCTGAATCACGATAATTGCTAGCTTTCCAGGAAGCTCACGTCTTCATATTTACTATGAACTGATCAGACGCACTGTTCTTTGATCAAGAAGCGTTGACATTGCTTCAGGACTGACTGGCACACAGGTAAACTCATACGAGTACTAGTTGTAGCGTGCTTATGCCTCAATATAGAAATCGATATCCAGAGCCGTGAGCCGTGGGTTTGTTGCATCGTACCAAACGATCACAACAATTATTTATGCGTGAAAGTAATATCAAAAGCAATGTCAAATGTAGAAAGACCATTTAGATTACAAGAAAGCGTAAAGGTTCCAAAATTTAAATGAACTGAGGCCAATATCGTAAGGGATGGAAATGTGAGTAGGTCCATTATGGGAGAAGTTGGGAAACAAAGGTATGAAGTCTTGAACCTTGAGATAAGACACATAAATGTATAAAGAAACAACCAGACAAACAAGATGAGCTCAGAAACATGACATCTAGAGACATTTTTAGAGTTGACCGCCCCAAGAAATGACGCCTGGGAAGGTCCACTGTTGAAAAGGTTTGACATTGAAGCAGGGCCGTCGTACCACGGTCAAACAGTGCTGCGGTCAAGAGAGGTATTCGAGAGCACAAAAAAACCCCGAGGATGAGGTTCGAGTTCGATTGAGGTCCTTGATCCAATGGTGACAATTTCATACACAAGGATCACAGGCCCTTCAATATCTAGTGCCCGTGAATGATGCGAGGAAATCGTTGGCTATTAGTGCATCATCGAGTTGTTGGGCTCTCTCTGCCATTAAAATGATACGAATTCTTTGGTCTATCATTGTTTCATAGTCGAGTAGCTGGGTAAAGGCGACGAAAAAAGGGTAGAGGTAACTTGTCGGTATCGGTTGGCGGTCAAAATAGCAGTGAAAACGCTCACCAAAGGGTATGCTCTCTGTCTGTCAGGCAGCGCGGGCGGAACGTCCAAAGCTTGCTGCTCTGGGTCAAAAATGGTGTCCTGAGAAGGAAGTTGCATTAGCGCATGAAAAAAAGCACATGGAAAGGCCGGCGCGCGTAAAACAAGAAAGGAGAAACAACGAGAGAAGTATGACATGTGAATGAAAAGAGTGCTCCGTAAAGAAGTTATGGGTGTGGGGACTTACTATAAAAGAATCTATTTCGTCGGCGGTATCCACTAGAAAACGCTTGTACGGATGGTATCTTGCTGAGCGACACCTTTTGAAGGGTGGTAGTCGACCATTCGGGGATTTTCTTCGAGGAGCTTGGCCTGTAGCTTCCTCGTAGTTTGGAAGGTGCTCTAACGAGGTAGGTGTAAATAACGCGTCGGCGGGGTCAATTTGAACCACTTGAAGAGACATAGCGATATGTTGGTTGGTAGAAGACGGGGCAGAACAGAAATTGGAAAATGGGGTGTGTGAGAAAAGTCCTCTTTCTCTTGCAGGTTCGAAGTGTCTATACTTCTGGGCGAATGCGATTTGTCCACAAACACCAATCGACAAGCAGCACGCGGTGGATTCTCGTTTACGACGAAGAAAAATGTGACTTCCAGAGATGAGACTGTTTCGGAAGATGAACAAAATTTGATTGAGGAACGCGCTCTGACATGTTCAACAAGTCCCGAAATGTTTACTGGGCAAACTGCATCTTCCAAACTATCTTGAATTCCAGTGCTTCCATCACACGGACATGTAAAGATCTGAGAGAAGAAGGCAGTTAGAACATGGCATTCCACCGGCAAATCGCGACATTTGGGTGCGTACCTATTTGGTCTTTCAATTTGCTTCCACTTGCTTCCCGCTCCTCGACTCATTATCCGCCAAATCTCTTCATCGACACCTCTTACGGTCCTTAAAATTAACGGTGCTCATATTCTGCGGTTTGAACATCGTTTCTTGATTGACTTCTTTGTACTTCCAAGCTGAACCAGCAAGCAGTGGGCATAGCTGAGGGTTTCCCAGTAATTCTCCAAGCGCGAGCCGGTACTTCATTTTGTCCCTCAGCAGATGTTTATGCGATCACCTGGAATGTCTACCGGCCACTACCACGTTGTCATTGTTGCGACAAGATTACAGGTGCTGCAAATCTTGTTGCGACCGAAAGGCTCTACCTCCTCCAGAAGGTCGATTTGATTTCGTTTAGGGGACTCTTGGGTTTTGTGGTCGAAGGTACGACAGGTACTCTCTGCGAGACAGCTGGTTGCTCTAAGGACGACGACAGCAGTAATGTCAGCCCAACACTCGAGGCAATTTACTCCGGGACGAGGTGGGTCTCTGGCACACACGATTCACAGTTATTTCCTTATATGGAAATAACTGCCAGGCCTAGTCATTTCACCTTGGCACTTGGGAAAGCCGGCGATGCACCTATAAAAAGGGAACAACAAATGCATGTCAGCTCTCTTGCTACGTTCCACCATGACCCATGTAACCAGATATATATCGATGTATCATATGTCATGTGTGACAGCGATTGACTGCAGGGGCGAGAAGCCCTCACATGTATGGCCCACGATGTTCATGCTACGAGTGATATGTGCACCTCAAGCCACCTACAACGCAAAGAAAATCCAAGATCATAGAAGGCTCACCTAGCAAGACTCATCAAGATACTGTCGACCGAGCGTGATCCTAAACCTATTCCGATGCATAGGCACAGCAGGCCAGAATTTTTCCTCGGATGGCTCGAACAAGAGCAACTGCCTTCTGGATACTGGGCCGAAATAAAGGCTTCGATCTTTTGAACTTGAAAGGATTCATAGCCAGCGATGGATGCCGGCTTGTGTGCATCAATCTACCGGCCTGGCCTGCTACGACTGCCCGGCAGTCTATAGCTTGGGAGTATGAAGTTCCCAACTAATAAAACGAGATTGAACCCAGGCAATGTTGAGGTGACTTGGCGGCAAAACAAGCTACCAGATAGCCGTCGGTGTGGTAGCCTCCAAAATCCTATAGAAGTTTGAGCTTCATCCTTTGAGGTTGGATTATTTGACCGAAATCCAGTTGTTTGATATTCCACTAATTCTGTCAGTCTTGAAGGACTCGAGAATTCCAAGAACTGGAACACCTACATGCGCAGGAAATTCAACGGAGGTGTTGTCTCGAGGTGATTTTCTCTTTACGCCCGCTTGCAAGGGAGTTGTTCTACTCAAAAGCCGCCTATATTCCAAGCTTGGAACGGTGTGAAAATTTGGGTGCACAAGGTCTTCGAGATGTGTTTTCAGAGTCGAGTCAACGATGATGAAGGAAGGTTGAGCGAACTGGCGGAGTTGTGAATTATTTTCCCCCAAGTCCCAAGCCCAGTTCCAACCACCATCATCCAGCCACATCAATAAGCAACAAATGTCCTCGTCTGAAGACTCACTCAAATTCTCAAACTGCCTCGGGCTCACCTGAAGACCCCTTGACTGGAGAACGAGACGACTGCTTGCGTTATAAATCTCAAACTCACGTCAAGATTCTGAAGAGTATATTCACCGGAAGGAGCTCTGCGAAAAATAGGTCAGAACGAGTATCTTCCCTGCAGCACAATTTTACTACCCCAAGGGCGTTCAACCGAATGGGATTTGGATAGAAAAATATTGCCTTACTCCTCTTGTGACGACGCACGACTTCAATTCCACAGGGTTGCGCCCTTGACTTCCCGACCAGCTCGGACAGCAAATGAAACAGCGCAAACGTTGAAAAAACACCTGCTAATCCTTCAGCAAGCCGTCGACGAAATACATTTTAACAAGAACTTTGAGCGCTAGACCGTGTTAGCACGAAGTGGACGAAGCCCCTTCTCGATGCTCATCACCATCCACTCGTAATGCTATCAACATGGAAGCGTCTCGTCGTCAGGTTTTTAAGACAAGGAGTCGTCTGGGAGAGGATACCCCACTGAAAATCAAAGTATGTGCTTGTTATTTGACCAATCGATTTTCACTGATAAAACATCTTCGAAGTTACAGTCTGTAGGCTCAAGGGTCAACAATCGCTCCAAGGAAAGAGAAAAGATAAACGTCATCGGAAGTCAAAGGATGAGAATTCAAACTCTCCTATCAACTGAAATGCGCTCTTCATCCTGGCTGACTGGTCTTTTCTCCGATGTACGACAAACCGACTATGTCCTATTTAGGGCATGTCGTAAAGGCGCTAGCGGACAGGGCGGGCCCTCTCCCTGAGTCAGTGCATACTTGAACACTCGGCGATTAAAGCACGTAAAGAGGACTTCCTCGTACTGGTATGCGCCTGTGTTTCTCAAATACTCGTTCCGCGACAACTTAGAGTGGCCAAACTAACCAAGGCCCTTTCAACATCTGCGAGATTTTCGTCCAGCTGACAACCACGTTAGTCCTTTTAATGGAACAAACAGATCACAAACCGACACCGAAATCTTGATCAATGTAAGACCAGGATCGATCTTACGCAAGTTTAGCGAGCGAGAAGGTCGAGATACTACAAGGGGATCTTTTCTAGAAGTTACCGATGCTGTGTACCTGATGTTCCTCTTCTATTCGTGATTGCATCATCGCAGGACTAGTGGCATGGTAATTTTATCACCTCCGTACTCCATTTGACTTTAAATGATATTCATTTCACTGGATTTGGCCTACTAAAGCATGTCGGAAAGCAATAACAAGAATAATGACAAGTAAGCGTGTCTACAAGGAAAAACTGCGGCAGCTCATCATACACAGTACGGGAAACTGGGAGAACTAAATGTAAAGGAAGATAAGATATCCGAAGATGATAGCATATATGCTGGGATATGATGTAGGGTCGAAACTTCAAATATGATGACAAGAAACAAACACGAGAATCAAGAAAGAAGTCCGGCTTTGTTCAAATGGTTGAAAATGACTCTAAACTCGACTCCGGGGACCTGATTCAAAAATGCTGGCCCAAGATATCTGAAACCGTTGTTGAATCCCACATTTATTCCGAATACCTCAACAACGCATGTTGCCGCTGACCGTTGTGGGTTCTTCAGTATCTGCCGCCCGTAAATGCTGCGAGGAAGTCGTTGGCCATCAGGGTGGTGTTTAACTGTCTAGCACGTTCCGCGAGTTGAATTGCTCGGATGCCTTGGTCAATCATGACAAAGTAGTCGGGAAGCTTAGCGTAGAAAGATAGAAAGAGATGGAAAAAGCAATGCGTCAGCATGAACAGAAGCGAAATCGATGAAGAGCACTCACTAAAGGGCGAATTTCCCTCTGTCTACCTGGTAACGCAGGCGGAACGTCCAGGATCTGGTGCTCTGGGTCAAAAATGGTGTTCTAAGAGAACACAGAATCAACACATGAAAAAAGCACATGGGAACGCTCGGAGCGGAGACAAAACGACAGTGTGGAAACACAATGAAAGAAGTACGACGTGCGAATGACAAGAGAACTCCGTAAAGTCCTTAGGGGTCTGGGGACATACTATGAAAGAATCTGTTTCGTCCCAAAATTTCACAAGAAAACGTTTGTAAGGGTGGTATCGCGCGGAGCGAGACCTTTTGAATGGTGGCAATCGACCATTTGGGGCTTTAATTTGAGGAGCTCGCCCCGTTACCTCCTCGTAAGTTGGGAGGTGCTCAAGGGTTGTCGGTGTGTAAAGAGTGTCGAGGAGGTCGATGTGAACCATTTCACTCGACATGGTGAACGTTGAGGGACGTAAGGTGATGCAGAAGGGGGGGGAAGAAAGATGGGGTGGGAGAAAAGGGGATTTTGCAGGGTTCGATGTCCTCAAACTTTTGGGCGAATGAGATTTAACCACAAAAATTCAAAACGGCAACCACCGAGTGTTATTTGGATGACGACGATGGTATGCAAGAGACCCCCTTTCCAACGTAACGTGGTGAGGAATAAACCGATCTTCATTTGAAGGAGATTCAACATGGTCATAAAGCCAAATTACGGGGCCAACCCATATCTTTCTCTTCGTTCAGGACATAGACAATTTCATAAAGATAAACCCTTGTACATCTGAAATGATAGAAACAGTTAGGACCTGTTGGTTCCTCGGCAAATCACGACGTTTCGGTGCATACCTGTTTGGTTCCCTGATCTGCTTCCGCTCGACCGCCGTTCTGGTATCCCACTGCACACCATTTCCCTGTCGACATCATCTTCAACGCGTCAAGGTTCTCATGGTTCGTCTTCAGAACGAATTTCTGCTTGATTTCTGCCGACCACATTGACGAGTGGTCATAGAGCGAGCCTCGGCGAGGTTTCTAAATCCAAGTTTACAGAACGAAGACTAGCTCCTGCTCTGACTTGAGGGCATTTGGTATTCAGATGGGCTATAGCAAATGTCGAAACCTGAAGACTGGCAGTGTGCTTCGTTGTTGCTGGGCTTTAAGGAGGAAAGGAGTCCGCTTTCATTCTAGACGCTTTCGGACTTGCTACATAGCTACAGCAGCGTAGATCGTGATGCAGATGGCTTCGACGACGCCATCAGCAGCATTGCCAGGCAAAATTCAATTACTCTGGGGCTACGTGGTCTTCTAGTGCGTACGATATGGTGCTCTTTCCAAATATGGAAATAACTACCAGGTCGAGTCATATCGCCTGGCGTGCTTGGGAAAGCCTCTGATTGACCTACGAAACAAGAGTAAAAATGTATGTCAGTTCTCTTGCTACCTACCGCCATGGTCTGCGCACGTAAAAATGTTGTCCGTGTCATTTTTGGCCATGTCTGGCAGAATTACTGTAACGGCGAATTGCCTTGGCATGATACACAAGACACTGCTGTGGTGCCTTATGTGTGTACCCGCGGCAAGAAGAATTCAAACAAAAAGAACTGGCAGAGGACTTACCTCAAGATACCAAGACACTGTCGACCCTAGTGTGACTCCAAGTTTCTCCAGTGGCGCTGTCCAAAGCCACCAGTCCGTGAAGCCTGCTCATACTGAAGATAGTACCATCCGACGTTCAACTGTGACTCCGCAGAATTATTGTGGTTTTTATTGGGCTCAGTAATTCTTGGCAACCAGAGTGTTCCAAAGGCTCTATGGTTCCGTGAACATCAGCTAGCCAGCCAACTGTCCCTCGAAGACCTTTGCCGTCCATGCGATCAAATTATGCAGCGTCAAAAGTTGCTGAAGTCCAAGTTTGAGAGTCGCTTGGTGAAAATCAATGGCAAAATACGCGCACAAATCGCCTGGCGTTGACAGTCTTGAAGGACGAATTTTGACCCCTAACTAAATATCTCAACGACCAGGCCGAATGTTCTAAGAATTCCCTGTTCAGTAGAGAGAAGAAGAGCCAAGAGAGCTCTAAGCTAGATGTCTTACTTGTGCATGATGAGTACAACTGTACAAGTTCACAGCAGACACTTGGGACTCCTGGAATGCTCCAAGATTTGCCTTTGTGGCCAGTCGTCCTCATTCAATTGGTCAAAATCGATGAGGCCAGAGTTTGTTAACAGAGAAACCCGCAATGAGTAAGGCGTTCAATAATGATTTTTCGAGTCGAGTCAACAACAATGAAGGTTGGTGGAACTTGGCAAGTTGGAAGGAAACTGGCGGAGTTGTAACTGCCGCCAAGTTCCAAACCACCTAGTCACACAACGAAAACTCTCCTCCGCCCCAACTTTGCCATCAACTTGAATTATCACAAGCAGAGTAACAAATTGCCGGCCCACTCAACGCTAATTTTCTGCCTTCTTCGTGGATTATAACACCCCAAAACTCCAAAATAGGACCAGCAAGTCCTATCAACAACTCCCTTTGTATTAAAGTTGCAATGACGACCCGGCGCTGCACCTCTAAGGCCATCATGACGGCCACCCAATTGGAAAAGGGGACGTCAAGACTGCAGGACTGTGTCCTAGGTCTGAGATAGATAGCGGTTCAATGGTGGATTGATTCCCTTGTTTTCAATGTCGACTTTTTTCCAACTCATCGAGACTGTACAGTCGCGCGCCCCTCAAAAAATCTATCTTCTATTTTGCAGCAAGTCACCGACTCAAAATCGCCACCAAACGAGTCTTTATGAGTCTCTTGCCAGAACCCGTTGCTTGCGCCCTTCCCGACTCTCTGCATTGGTACTGATAGGTATCACTTCAGCGCATTGAGGGATGAGCTGAAAATCAATCCATTTGGGTAGCTGTCTACAGCTTTGAATTGAAAGTGATATGTTGACTTGCAGGGTACGTGACTTACCGCCCGCCGAGTGCTCTTAATGAAGCCTTTCCCCCCAGATCGATGCCTCAATGGCCAGAGAGTGATCGTGATTCCTCATGCTGCGCCCGTGAATTTCTGCACGACGAAAGTCTTCAGGAAATATATCGACTTGTTCTGTTCGTGTTTTTGTCATACGAAGAACATCCAGCAACATCTGCCTAAGAGAATACATTCCCGAACTATCTCCTTTTTAGGTCATGTCGTAAAGTCGGGAACGTTGCCATATATGGGGATTGGGCTTCACACATGGTAATTATTTGTCAACCCTTGCTAAAACGAAATTTGTCAAGTTATCAGACATACTGTAGTCAAGAAATATGCCAAAATTGTATTGAGTGAGTAGAGATATATGACAAGTAACTTTGAGTCTGAACAAAATGTTTATCCCAAGAATGCCAGGATCGGCGACTAAAAGTGTTCGTATGTCGAAGAAAATCTATGGGGTTAAGAATGACCTGGAATCGTCTAGGTAGGCTTGATGTATAGGAGGTGAGGTTATGTCTAAAAAAAGTTCCAAAATGAAAAGAGTTCAGATGCTGCCTCGAGAGCGTATTTGTGGCAGGGATACTGGTGTGTCGTTCATCAAGACGACGACAGTGATACATGGATATGACACAGGGCCTGAGAAATGTGATGGGCTTCAGAGAGGAGAAAGCGCCTGGTCTGGGCACGCAACGCGCCTTTGTCTCGTAAAGGTATTGATGATCGACATCACTGTGGGGCCGCCTGGGAATGATGGTAAGCTGCGGGAGCTACGCAGAGATGGGACAAGGAGAAGAGAAAAGAGTGGGATGGGGAAAAGATCAGCGATCTTGTTCGGCATGTAAATTAAGGTGGGCAAGGCGAACACCTTCTACAAACTCCTGTACAAAATAATCATGGCCAAGATATGTTTAGCAACAAAGAACCACTGTAATTCACCCATCAAATGGGCTGAGTTGACTTGCCTTCATAACTGCGTTTAAGCGGTGTGCCCTGCGCGCGAATTCGATCTCTCGAAGGCGCTGCTTCAGCGCCTGAATCATTAGTTCACAGTTAGGTTCCTATTGAGTGGAAAAAGATGATGGGCCGCGGAAACGACGAAAGGGGATGGATATATCAATGATTATGAAAATAGAATGCACATCTACAGAAACTCACCAAAGGTGGAATCGATGACATTCCAGGACGCGGGGGTGGGACATTCAACGGTTCATACTGGGGGTCGAAAATAGTGTTCTGAGAAAAAGTAAGGAAAACGTCAGCGACATGAAGATATGCATGAGAAAATGTTTAATGAGGTTGAAATCAACGAATGATGACATTCTGGGGAAAGAAGCATGGAGAAAGAACGAGAACATGTTCGGAGATACTGACCATGAACCGATCTGTTACGTCCTTTCTTTTCAGCGCAGGTCTCTTGTAAGGATGATATCGAGCTGAAAACGACTTCTTGAAAGACGGTAGCCTTCCGTTGGCGAATTCCCCACGAGGAACCTGGTCCATGACTTCTTCATACGAGGGTAGACGCGGTTGAACTGCCCACTCCGGGCTTTTTTCAGAAGTCATATTGTACACGACCGTCTTGACCGGCCTGACCTGCATGTTGGGCATTGAAACGGTACGTCGCAGAGGCATTTGGAGGCGAATGAACGAAGAAAATGGAAGTCTTGGTAAAGAGGGCGTTTTCAACGTTTGCAGCTTTTGAATGCTCGTGTAAGGTGGAAAAAAGCCCTCAACCTCGGGAAAAGAGGAGAATTCGACCCAAACAGAGTCAACACTACAAATGTGTGTCTGTTTGGTCGACGGTGGCGGCTGCTCTGAGTGTTTGTGAGGTGAATTACTTGACCGAACGACAACATGAACGCTCACCTTCTCTCATCCTGGTATAGCCTATTGGCCAAAAGATAACAAACTTGGAGATTCTGTAACCCAAAGTGACGAAAAACTCCTCTATGAACCACCTGATGATCGTCAAGGAAGCAAAAATGGTAAGACTCGGGGTGAAGCACAGCACGCATATAGGAGACCTATGTACCTGGCTGGCAGATATCCTATGTTCCAGCAATCATCAGCATCTATCAGGCTGAGGAACCAATCGTTATGATGTCCAACTCTTACTTTGACCTCAATGTTTGCTGATTTGCCCGCCGAACGCTACGAAGTCGTCAACACATCCTCCAGACCGAAACAGAACTTCGCTCAGAAGGGACGTACATTGTTAGGGATCAACCTCGCCTTCCTGGATTACTCAATTTCTCCAATTAACGATACCGTCGCGCCGACTACTCAGACGACGCACTTCACGGTTGTCGACATGGGTCATTCAGGGTTTGGCTCTGCCTGGGCACGTCTTCGTTTTCAGCATTTCTGCCCTGGCGATCTCGACAGCAGGCGGTGTGCTCGAGGGTTTCCGACCGGCCTCGTTGACTAAGGTGGATAGTATTGCCTGGACTAGGACTCACACCTTCCATATATGGAAATACTGTGAAGGTCGAGTCATCTTGTTGGATGCGGCACCTAAGAATTGAGCAAACAGGCACCGTCAGCTCTCTTTCTGTGACCACCACCATTCATGTACGCGGAATGGAATCATGTATTTGTTATGTGTAAATTGGCCCACGCCGTCGTTGATCTGAGGAGCGTTGTTCCCAACCTCTCGCCCTCACAAATCTGGCCGCAAGTTCACCCAAACCATGAAGCACACCATCACAGAAGGCGGAAAATAAAGAATGCTCACCTGAGTAATTTACTGGCTACTATTTTCAACTTTCTCGGCACGCCCCGCGTGGACAGTCCTGCTCGCCGGTCTGTTTCTACGATCTTCGTCCAACTTCCGTTTCGAGAAATTTGAAGTCGGCCGGTTGTTATTATGTCTGATGAGAGAGTCTCCAGAAGTCTTGTCGAAAAACCATCGACGAGCCGCCCAATTATTCTATGCATCCATGGTCTTGGACGAACATTCTGAGCCTTGAAGCCGCGACCTAACTGTTTTTGAAGAAGATAGACGACGCCTCGCCGCTACTACAGATTTCTGCTACAAGGCGCAGAAGTCAAGAAAGATTGGCTGTCAAGGTCACGGCCGTGGCCTGAATATTGTGTGACTGTTCTCGATCGTTCAGGCATCAACCGAACTTTGGCTACCTGGCAGTCTACGCCTTCGGAAGCCGTCAGAAAGAACGTCAAGATATTAAAAATGAAGAGACAAACCAATCCTATGCACAACTGTGGAAATGATAATAGCAACGGCGCACAATGCACCAGAGATTCTGTATCGCGAGCGATTTTCAGGTTCATCGTCTGGACTTTGAATATTGAGACTTCGACAGTTGAGGGTCAATCCTTGCATTCTGCTGTTCTTCTAGTCGGCCATGCTTGCAGAAATATTTTTGGGGCGAGTCTAGTGAATATCGCTTTAGAAAGAGAGCTAGGATTGGCGGAGTTGTCTACACCAAAGTCTCACCAACAACTACCGGCAAAAGCCAGGACCCACATCGCCTTTACAGCAGGCCACTTGCTTCATAATATCTACCAGAAGGCGACAGCGTAATCGACTAGCTTACTTACGACTCCGCCTTCTCGACGATTTCTTCAAGCAATTTTACGTGGTTACGAAAGTTCGAAGAGGAGGTAGAAGTAGCGAACTGAAACACAACCAACCTCCACCAGTACCTCACATTTTCCTTCTACTCAAACTACGTTGTTCGACAGCATCCAACATTTTCAAATTTACCAGCCGAGAAGAAATATGGAAACGCACGTCTAGCTTTCACAGGGCAGGTTGTTCAACATCCAGTGTCCACCAGTCTTACTGCTACACCGACGCTCGTTCGTCTCTCTCTTTTTGTCACTCTGACCGTTCAGATTTATTCGGCCCCATCGTAATAATTCAACGGCTTGAGGAAATTTTGTAGGCGATGAACGACGCTGCACGAGCTCCCTTTGTGCAGATTTAGGAATCGCGCCTTCCCACCCCGCCCAACGCCCATCATCCGACACCAATACCATCACACCACTGGCAGAATTACCAACTGTGCGATGCCTTCCCGGAGCCCCTTTAACAAAAACTCTTGAATATTGGATAGATCGCACCGTGGTTTAGGGTATCAGTAAGTCCACCGACGATGTTCGCCGATTTTTCTAATGGTCTTAGCTCCCTGGATTTCTTATAATTTTATACGCCTGATGGTTACGAAGGTCAGCGAAGTTGCTTTAGGCTTCAGACCTGCGACAGAACCATCCGTGGAAAACTGAAAAGAGATAACCTGGTAGATGCTTCTTCTACTTTGCTAAATTCTGGGGCTTATCTCTGCTGTTTGTTCATAGGCATGTAAATACAGTAGTGAGCTTTAGCCACAGCAAGCTCCGAAGTTGGTTATCTGAACTTCCCTGATTTGACAACATTTTGAGTGACGTAAAAGCCATATCATTTTTAGACAACAAAATTGTATGTATTGATCTGGAATACCTCATTTACGCCCTCTATCAAGATGTAACTAAGAGAAGAAAAAGAGCACTCCAAGGGCACTGCTAAGATTGGGACAGGGCGTTCTCACCTGCAAAGTAAGCCATCATGATGTGTCCTGCGTCCTGGGGGAGTAATGATATCGATATATACGAATCGACCTTTGCGCACTTGTAGGTCCCAGCGCTAGTGGTCCAATTTCCACTGATCAGCCCAAGCGCTTAGTGGTGTTGCTTGGAGTGACTCATCGTGCGAAGGCGCCTAATCCTGTCAGGGTTGCTTCCCGAGCTAGGGTTCATCTACGCAACCTGTCAGGGTGAATGATAATCTCACAATTTGTCATGAATTTAGTGGCAGACATTGTCGAACTTGGTTAAAGCTAGTAATGTACAAATGAAAACGTTTTTAATTCCCGAATATTCAAATTTTTACTTTCTGGTTGCTGGTTTCGCTGGCGGATGCTGGTTGCCCAAAGTAATACCTCTGCCTTCCCACCCCGAGGAACCACGAAATTCTATAACCACAAGTTAAAATCAGAATGAATGCCATTCCCAGTCCCTTGGAATTGAGGAATTGTACCTCGAAAGATGAAGAAGAACACAAAACGATATGTTTCCGTGTGTAGTGGTGTTCCACGATCCGGGAGCATACCTTATATCGAGTGGAAGTGTGCGGAAGGTCGCGGTCGTACTTGTGAAAATAATTAAGGTAAGGGATATCCTCTGTCATGAACAACTTTGTGACTCACTGAAGAAGCTAAAAAGAGTGACTACCTCAGCCTCATGTGGCAGACATATGGGTTCTACTCACATCCCCGACGGCTAGAGCCCCGATAATGACGCCAGTAAACTTTTCTTGAAGGGCCAAATCGTGTGCCAACGAATCCCTTACGGTGCTGTAGGCCAAAGCCGTCAAAGTAAACATGATAGTGTATGCTGATGGGGAGCGGAAGTAAATCAGATATAAGGATTTAAACATCATAAAGCGATATCTTACCAACGACCAAATGCCAAGTAGCCATTTGTGCATTAACTTCAAGATCATTGCGTGGAGGATCATTACTGGGAATGAGTTCATTATAAAACCATTGTGGTCCCCAGGCTAAAGAGCCGATGATAGGACCTAGTAAAGAATCTAGAAGAGTAATAGAAATTAGAGGGAACTTGCTTCGCGAAGTTAATGACTTTACATGTTTCAAGATACTGGAAAAGGACTTTGTAATAGCCTTGTAAGCTGGCGTTTGTCGGCATTTGAGCTCTGGCAAACGCAGAAGCGAAGGGGCGAAATGAAAAAGAGACGAAAAAAGATGGCTGGAAACACTTTCTAGGTCTACGGTTTTATCATTGCGCACTTTGACGGAATCGAGATTTCAAAGTTACTTCTTCAGGGAACAGTGGTAAATCTGCTATGCATGAATTCACTAATCGGATGTCGCCAACAGGAAATATCGCTTGTTGATCAGAGTCAAAATATGTGATAACATTGCGCAAGTATCGGGTTGTACCCTACTGTTGTTTGTACACTGGACTCACTGGCTTTGACGGCTGCCCGTAGTAATATCGTTTGCGTCCTATCCCAAGAAACCAGGCCATTCTACAGTGAGTGCAATAGCGATGAGGCAAAAAACCATAAAGTGCAATTTGCTTCCGCACCTAAAGAGAAAGAGACCGAGTGTAATTGTAGTGTTCCCGTGTGTCGTTCCGTTCCATTCCAGGACCGAATAACGCAAAGATGAGGGTAAAACCCACAAAGTGGCGAAGACGCTGATGGAAGGACGACAAAAAGGGACATTGAGAAGAGTCCAGGGAAGTTCGGCAATTCAACGGAGAAAACACTCACTGCGTCAACTGATCAGTGTGGGCAGAGTGATTGTGATCGCGAATAAACTTCAATGAGCATTCGCATCCTACTGATTGAGATTTCTGCTTACATCAGCAATGGCGAGCGCCGTCAAGCCTGCCCCAAGGATACGCTCTTGAGCAACGGGATTATCAGGAAGGGTGTCTCGAATAGCTCGAAAGACAACTGATGATATTAACATCAGTAGGAAATAACCTGAACCACATGTTGATTAGGTTTGCACACTCAGTCAAAAACAATATACACACAGTTGGATAACTGTAACATTGCCATATGAGTTCGTGTGTCCAACTCTGCTATGGGCGTCCGAGTGGGTGCTGGAACAAGCTCATGATGAAACCAGGAAGCACCGGGCCAAATCCATATTGCGATTACAGAAAGCAGTATTGCACCTGCAAACGCCTCTTTAGCCAAATGACTCGTGACAAAGTAGAAAAATTACCTGGTTCAATATGGAGGAATATCAAATGATATAAACCTGTTAGTGCCGGGAATGTGTCTGTTTTAGTTGTCATGTTGTGACGGTTAAAGTCAACGACGTGTTCGGACCGAAAACGCCGACCAACAGCTTAATTGCTCGCAAACAAATTCTGTGAAAGTTACAGCATGAGCAACCAGAGGCTAACCGTCAGTAACCGTCATGGAAGTCCAGGATCTTCAATTTTTGACCTCCCAAGTCAACCTGTTCATTCTAACTTGAGTTCCAGCAATGATTTATCTCTTGGCTCCACGTACCATGTTATTGAACAGCCTGCGACCACACCACAAACTGGAGACCCCTCTTTCATCATTATTTCTGGCGGCACAGGAGGAAATGCTATCTGCACGGCCTTCAAGAATGCTTGTTATGTTTTGCCTGTGTCAGACGATGGTGGCTCTTCAAGCGAGATCATCAGAGTCTTGGGCGGCCCTTCTATTGGTAGTGCGCCTGAAATGGTAAACATGCCAAGTGAACTGAATACTATACTCAGGAGATATAAGGTCCAGACTCGTAAGGTTGATTCCACAGGCACCACTTTCCTCTCCTTTGGACTCTATCCGAAGTTTTCTTGCGTACCGACTGCCTCGTCAATGCACTCAAAGGGAAGCACGAGAGGAATGGCGAGATATTGTTGAAGGCCGAAGTGCCCTCTGGAAAGGCATTCCATCAGATAGGAAGGAAACCATCAGGGGTTTGTTGCTCTTTTATAATCTGTATATGACATTCATCTTTCCCCGAAGGTTTCTTAGTGTACTTTGAGAGTGAGCTCTTGAAACGAGCACATAAAAACTTTGATTTCCGGAACGGAAGGTAGGAATTCATTGACGATATTCAACCACCCGCTCACCTGTATTAGCATTGGAAACTACTTTCTGGCCGCTGCACAAGGCTTCTTTCGTTCACTTCCATCAGCGATTTTCCTCTTCTCTTCGATCACAAGTAGCCAGGTAAGCATGATCTCAAAGAATTGATCGTAATTTCACCGCCTACGCTTGTAGGCTCACATACTGCCTGTTATAGTTACTAACCACACAGTGACTATCGCTGCGGAGTTGGCAAGTTGCTCTATTTATACTTCCCTTCTCTGACTGATCGAGGATTAGACGGACGGCGAACGACTTGTTGGCCAATGTGAAATTTCACACCCAGTAGTGTCTACAGAATTGTCCTTCCGTGTAACCTCAGACGACGCACCAGAGTCACCTACAGAAGCTCTAGGAGAGGTCATTGCTTCCAAACAAAATATCATGTTCGAATCAATGGCAAAAGGGACGCACGAGCCCTTACCCTCTCGAATCAACCGTAAGTATGATTGGCATACTTCTGTCTGCGATGAACTCACATCGAAGTCCGTTATCAGGGCTGTACTACATTAATGGGTATGGAATGGAGATACACCCCTCTCCGAACCCCGACTTCCTATCAAATTTAGGCTCTCGAGATATTTTGGTTTACTCTTGTGGTTCGCTCTGGACAAGGCCTGTTATTCTATCGGATCTTGAGTGAACGCGCTTAAGACGCTCATACTGTGTTGCTTCTTCCAGCATTATGCCGTGTCTCGCGTTACGAGGTGTCGCTTCAGCGATTGCGCGATCATCATCCGTTCGCGTAAAGGTACTGCTCTGTAAGTATCGCTTCATATCATGCGTCAAGCATAAAAACTCAATCTTCCATTTCATTGCAGTGAATACCGAAAACGATCGTGAGACCGATGGGTATTCTGCTGAGGATTATATCCTGTGAGTTCCCACAATTCAGATCTTAGAATCTTCGTTTTGATCTAGGCACAGCGCTATCGCTCGAACATTGAATACAAACTACTCCACACCGGCATATGGACTGGGAGGGGCAAATACGATCTACCCGATTTCGGCTTTTATAACTGACGTTGTGTATCTGAAAGGTACCAGCGTAGCAGTTGATGTGGAGAAGATCACGGTAAGCATCGGCTCCATGTTTGCGAATAAGGAGATAACAAATGATAATAGGCTTTGGGTGTGCGATGCCGAGAAATTGACGACGATGACTCTCACAAATTCAACACTGATTTGGTAGAACTCGCCATGAGGCAAGTATGGGCTGATCGAGTGTCATAGATTATATAGAGTGCTCCAACAATATACGTTCCCACGATTGCTTTACGCAGCCAGAGATAACGTCGAATGCCGCTCTTTCAGCGGCCCCATGCACAGATCGCTTCTCTTCTCATCTAAACCTCACACACCTTTCCCTCATTCCCCATTCATTCGGCGGTAAAGTTTCTTTCTCGTCAACCACCACCACCATCTTGGCTTCTGGTGGTATCGACTATGAGATTGTATTCGCCCGCTACAGACATGAAACAGACGCCCAGCTTTACAAACGCACATGCAGAAGATATAGTTCGCCAAACTAGCTCACGAGACCATCTATGGGAACATTCTAGTCGTAGCGGTGAGTGGACGACCAATACACTTGGCTCTGAACTCTCTCCATCCTCTCTAAACAGTTTTTTTTTTCTGAAACGGTGGTATAATTAGCGCTACCCCATCCAAGTAACTCAGACGATGAGGCATCTTCGTGCTCAGAATCGCCTCCCAAGAGCTCGGAAGCCTATTTCATTCAATTCGAAGGCCCAGACGAACACAAACCCAGCGTCACGTCTGATAATTGCGTTGACGAGGATGTCGTCACCGTCAATGGCAAACCCGCAACCAAATATCTATGTGAGGAAGGCGATAAATCATCTGAAAGGTCGCGACTCTTTACTGGCCACCCCCCACGGGTACGCTTTAGATCAAGAGTTCGCATAACATCAGGGATTAGTCGACACAGAAGTCACAATCAGTCCTGTTCAATCGCGGCTCAAACCCAAGACTACTTCTCTCTCCCGCCTTCTTCGACGGCTTCCAGCTCTCCTGCATCCTCAATTTCTGTTCCACTTCGTACGAAAGCAGACGAGGAAATTGGAAAACCTGGTTGGGGGACTCTAGGGCAGCGAGTTTCTTTACTCGCCAGAGGACGATACCCTCGAAAAAGCCGCGAAGAACGGGAACGAGAACGTTTCGCAAAAGGCTTACAGAGAAGGGACTCATTGGGAGATCGCTTATATGCCAACGAAAGGACTCCTTTGCTAGCATCCCCTTTACGTAAGGTTACACATGGGAGTATTGAATCTGCAGATAATGATTCCGCGCAACTGCAAGGCCAGGCATCTTACCATGAGCGTGAAGTCGCAAGAATATTCGGTCCATGGCCAGAGAGACTCTATAACCATCATGTAAGCACCATATTCGCTTTTCGTAAGGAGACAAAATCATGTCTCTTTAGTGGTGGTGGTGGAAAATGGAACCAATAGTATGCTGCTGGTGTCTAACAGACCTGGATGAGGAGTGTTATTAGATCAGTTTCGAGGAACAGTTGAGGTATTTCATGACGCTTATGGTCCTAATTTATTCATTTTGGTCACAATTGTATTTGGCAAATGGCAATACACGTAGTACTCTACAACGAAATCAAGAGGTCAGAGGTCGATTGAATTGAATTTCATAGGGACTTCTTGGGAAGGACCATTGTTGGGGGCAATGTAGTCACTGCAGGAAGCAAGCTGGTTGCTGCTTTGCGGGCATTTTGCTGCAGAAGTAGATCTATGGTTACTAGGGCTGCCATGGCTTCAACAATGGGGACAGCGCGAGGCACGACGCAAGGATCGTGACGGCCTCTGGCGGCCAGTGATCCCGGTGTACCATCATATTGTGCAGTTTCCTGTGCTTGAGAGATGGTTGCAGGGGATTTGAAACCAACCCTAGTAAACCACGTCAGGAATGCTCCCAGCATATATATCAAATTAAAATACCTGAAATAAATGTTTTCACCATTGGTGATACCACCTTGGATGCCACCACTCCAGTTGGTAGAAGTCTTGAGACGACCGTTCTCTCCGCGCGTGAAGGGATCATTGTGCTTGCTTCCAGGGACTTCAGTTCCTCTGAAACCAGAACCGACCTCGAACGCTTTGGTTGCTGGAATCGACATCATTGCATGGGCTAAAACAGCGCCAAACTTGTCGAAGACAGGTTCACCAAGACCAGGTGGGATGTTTCGTATGACGCAGGTAACAGTACCGCCAATAGAGTCTTGCGCGTCTTTGGCACGAATGATACGCTAGATTGATATGAGGGCCAGGAGTTAGCTTGAAGTTAATGGTGAAACTAACCTGTGTCATTTTCTCCGCTGTTTCCGGGTGTGGGCAACGAGTTGGCTGCTTATCTACCTCTTCTCTGCTAATTGTGGCCAAGAGTTTCAGAAACTCGGGTGATAGAGCGTCGGTAGCAGCGTCGTTCTCCTCATCGGTGGAATCGAGTGGCGCGACTGAGGATGGGAGATGAATTTTACCCACTGAACTCACAAACGCGACGATTTCGACACCATACGCGAGCTTGAGGTATTTTTCTGCTATGGCCCCAGCAGCGACGCGACCTAAGAATAGGCGTCAAAACGAGTGCGTCTAGTCAGACAGAGAAAATACTTATTTACCAATGGTTTCGCGAGCACTGCTTCGCCCACCACCGCTGCTAGCCTTAAGGCCATACTTCTCGAGGTACGTATAATCGGCGTGACTGGGGCGAGGATATAAGTCGGTCTCAGAATAATCGTGAGGCCTGTGGTCTTCGTTCTTGACCAAGAGGCCAATCGGGGTACCGAGGGTGACGCCCATCTCAATGCCTGACTGAACATGAACGGCATCTTTTTCGTTTCTCTATCGGAATTTGAGTGGTATTAGCCAAGCGGATAAGTCGTACGAGTAATAAAACGAACAGGAGTGGCAAGGTTCGTCTGTCCAGGGCGTCTACGACTCAGTTGAACCTGGATGTCAGCTTCGCCGAGAGGAAGACCCTACAAGCCAATAAGTTATAATTTTTCTTCAGCTTCCAGAGTATGACTTACAGGCGGACATCCATCGACGATCGCACCAACAGAAGCGCCATGGCTTTCACCATAGGTGGTGACTCGGAATATTTGTCCAAAGGTCGACATTTTGTTGAAGCCCTCGGGAAACTGTTGGGTAAGAAAGAAAAGAGAATATGAGCCGATAATAAAGGTAAAGCAAAGGAATTTAACGGCGCAGAATGAGAGTCCCAGGTTCGGTTGTATGGGACCATGATAAATGCGATCTAATCAATTGGTTCCGCCAGAGCATCGGATCACACAGCCGCCTCCTCAATCACCACTCTTGCTCACCGACTGCCAACCTCAACGATGTCCGCGTCCGTCGCCCAATCGTCGTCTTCACGTTCCAGAACTCAATCACGAAAGAAAGTAAACGACGATGCACCATACATGGGTCCGTCTGGCGCAATTGCGTCCACAACTGCTACAAAACGCCAAGCGGTGGACAAAGCAGACGGCGAGCCGAGAGTGAAAAGAAAAAGAGTCGAAACGGTCCCAGCAACCTCTTCCACGAATAAGAAAGATGCCATGGATGCCGAGCCTCGGAAATCTCTTGTGAGTATTGTTACAATACTCTACACAATGACGGTCCAAGTCCTGAAAGCTTGCTGTGCTAGGTCGAATTCGAGAAAATGCCCATGGCCATTTTGCAACGTTATCTCATTCAATACGAAGTCGTCCCTCGCGTCTATCCGTCACCACTTCAGCCAGATGACCCTCCTTCACCATGGGCACTCGCTGATCCTCAACTCATGCCACCGCCTCCCAGCTCTCCAGCCTTAACACCTGCCAATCGACCACGACGTGAATCAAAAGACACCCGTAGGAGGAGCTCTCGCTTGCTTGAAGAGGAAATTCGGACACGTGCACCCATTCTTGCGGACAGAGTGGAGCTGCAAGGATCACTGGCTACCATTGTGGAGAGGCATTTTCGTGAGACGACGTTAATAAACGGAAGAGAAGAAGTTGACATGTTGGCCGCATTCATGTGCGCTGTTGAGAAGGCGAAAGGTTCAAAGACAAAGGGATCATGACAACCATTCCGGTGAGACCTGTCGCATTATAGATCCCATGGAGCGCTCAAATTTTACGAATATATTCATAGGTTCACCTCGGTTTGAGAATAGATGGCTCAAGATGGCTACCCTTTAGTTGCAACGACCAAAGTTATTCTTGTTCCTTTTATTTTTAGCATGTATCTTCCAGGATGTCAGATGGTATCCAGTGGCTTCCGTTTTTGTTCAACAGAAGTACCTAGGTTCATCACATTTACCTAGACACACCACGCTTCACCGCTGTTTGATTCAGCCAGACAGGACATTTTTGACAACGGTAAGCCTTCACTGGTAGCACGAGCGTTCATGATCAGCCGCAACATGGTCGCCATGAATCGAAGAGCGGATGAATCAGAAAGGTATATTGGTGCCAGCACTAGGAGCTATTTTTATCAGCGTGTGTGCTTTGTAAAATCAATCCCTGGTCTCGAATGTCGTTGATGGGCAGCCGTTTCTACCAACGCTGCTTCCGCTTACATCCCGTGGCAATCTCGGGCACATATATTTGGCGAATTTTCATTGGCTGTGACATTCTTTTGGTTTTGCGAATCGAAAAGCAACCTCATTGGTAATGTGATAGACAGTGCTCGTTATTCACCCCAAACACGCAACGTCGGATCCAGCAACCCAGCGGTTGTGTATCCGAACTGGGACTGCCAGCTCTTAATATTTGACCTTATTCGAGGCTAACTTTCGGTCCTGTGCAGGATATCGTTGCTTTGAATTTTTGGGTCATGATATGTACCAACTTTTCTGTTGTTGTTCGAACAACCGTTGAGGCTTATTGGCTGTTACATCAGGGTTGCTCTATTACGGGCGCATCTGCCGAGCGGCACCCCCCTCATTGATGTTCCCCTGGAAACTGCTGGACTTACCTTGCCTTGACGATGGCCAATGCGGTATATAAAGCAGCTCCAAAAACTGAGACAGAGTTCCCTTTCTTTAACCTCTCCCCTCAGTTCGTTTGTGTGTCGCTTTTCTTTTGCAGCCGTGCTGCCTGGCTTTCATTCCCTTTGTGAGTGTCTAATCGCTTTAGATCTTGCTCAACGTTCTTACCTTTGTAGCTATTCTAAAGTTGTTGGTTCATCAACCCTCACATTCTTTCCTTTTCGACTTCCGGAAGTCAACTTCACTTTTTCTCAGCTATGAAGTTCTCCACTCTTTTCTCTGTTGCTCTGGTGATCCTACCGGCCGTATCTGCCGGCCTTGTTCCTCGGCAAAACAACGGTCAACGAAATCGAGGAGGCCAAGGCAAGGGCGCCAATAACGCAGCTAACAATGCCGGACAAACCAAAGGAGGTAACGGTCAGAACGCGAACAATGGCACTGCTACTGGTGGCCAGACCGGTGCAAACAATGGCACTGCTGCTGCAGGTGGTCAGACGGGCGCAAACAACGGCGGGGCTGCCGCTGGGGGTGCGAATAACGGTGGTGCTGCTGCTGGTGGACAAAACAATGGCGATCCCCAGAAATCGCTCAGTAAGCCCCTTGCGTAGAATTTAGTTCATTATCTGACGCCAACTTCAGCTCTCGACCCCAAAGTCATTTGTTCAGGATTTGCTCAGAATGGTCAAGATCCCCCAGTTGCTGGTAATTTCATCATTCTCTTATACGATTATTGTCTGACATAACCTAAAATAGGCCAGGTTGCGTCCGCTACTTCGACGAACAACTTCATCAACAACTGTTTGACCGTCTCTCTGCCGCTCACGAATGGTCAACAAATTCAAGGGGGCTCTTGCAATCCTGCCCCGATTGGTTCTATTCCCAGTATCAATAAGATGCCATCCGCCAAATTTTCCTTCCCCAAAAACTTTGCAACCATTCCAGCCGATGAAGCGTTCACCTTCACACTGAACATCGCCAATCTCGCCACAGGACAATTTACGAATGCCGCAAAAAACTACTTCGCTGGTCCTCAAGCACTGGACGGTACTGGCACTATCTTGGGTCATTCGCATATCACTTGTGATAAGCTCACCGCGATTGATCAGACAACGGCAACCGACCCGAGGGAGTTCGCCTTCTTCAAGGTAGCTCTATGTATTGTGTTACCCCATGCGCATCTTATTGATCTGTCCGTAGGGTTTGAATGATCCTGCCAAAAACGGTGTTCTAACCGCAGCTGTTGACAAGGGTCTACCGGCTGGTCCCTACCGCTGCTGCACAATCAACTCCTCGTCCAACCATCTACCTGTTGTCGGACCGGTCGCCCAACATGCTTCCTTTGACGACTGCTCTTATGTGAGCTTGTATGATGCTTTTGGATTCGTCCCCTAACATATTTGCTTTATAGTTCACGGCTGTAGCTGGTGGTGCAGGTGCAGGAAACACAGGTGCAGCTGCTGGAGGCAATACTGGCGCAGCTGCTGGTGGTAATGCGGGTGCGGGTGCTAACACTGGTGCCGCCGCCGCTGGTGCGGGTACTGGAAAGGGTGGTAATGGAGGTGCGAACACCGGTGCTAATGCTGCTGCTCCTGCCACCGCAAGTCCAGCCGCTGGTAACGCGGGTACTGGCGCCAACAATGGAGGGGCTCCTGCCACTGCTAGTCCAGCTGGTGGTAAGGGCGGTAACGCAGGTGCCGGTGCGAACACTGGGGCCAATGCTGGTGCTAAACCCCCAGCTGCAACCACTGCGGCCGCTGGTGCAAAACCTCCTGCTGCAACAACCGCAGCTGCTGGTGCTAAGCCTCCCGCCGCATCTCCCGGGACCGGCGCTGCTGGGGGTGCCAAGCCTCCTGCGGGTGCCAACAACGTCGGTACAAAGCCTCCTTTTAACTTTGGACAGTCCCGAGGCGGCCGCCCTCGTCGTGATCGCTCGTAAACATGCATACCTCTTTCCGTGACGCCTGATCCTCTCTTCATTTTCGTTCTGCATTTGACGCATGTTGTTTTGCTGCCTACCAGACTGCATACTTTTTATTCCCTCTTGATAGCCAGATTAGCTTCAGTACGCATGACTTGTACAACCATCAGTCCAGCCCAGAGCTGACACATAATATTATCCGGATTGTGGAGAGATAATAAAATAAATCTACATAAGGAATGTACGAGCATCAAGCAAGTATTGTACGGCGTTGAAAAGATGAAAGTCGGAGAAGCACGGGCCGATGATGAGCGCAATCGCGTACCGCTATTGTGACCTTGAACCACCACGAGCTGCCACTTTTCGGGACGACAGAAATTATAATGTCTTCCGAAGATATAGCAGAAGAAATAAGAACGAGTTTCCCTGGGACCGAAGAGGTTATCGTTCAATATGTCGCTGGCTACCTCGTTGATGATGCTGGCGAAGAGGAGGATGTCCTACAGATTGCTCAGGAAATTCTACGGTCGGTGGCAGGCGAGCGCCTGAATGTTCTCGAGAGACTCATGAATAAGCTTGCCGACATTCTGGAAGACCAGCTCAGTGCTCGTCTCAAAAACAAGTCGATTCCAAAACTACAGAAGCTGGACAAGGTTATGGATATGAGCCGGTCGCATCTCTCAAACACTATTGCATTATCAGAAGGTGTAGATCTCGAATCGATCAATAAAGGAAAGTAAGTCGTGTCTTATCTGCTGGAAACTGGGCAGACATATTGATCGGCTTCAAGAGCCTCACGGGTGGACGTCAAAAAGCTAGAAAAGCAAGAGGCAAAACTGAGGGTAAACCTACCTATTTACCCCTCCGCCGTTGATAATGATGTATGTTGCCATAGGCCAAAATTGAGAAGCGCTCTCGTAGAGATCTATATGAAGGCTCAAAACTGTTGGATCAACACAAGAAACAAGTGGGTCAAACAACGAGCTAACCAGTCCAAAAAGTCTAAATTCTTGAATAGCAAACATACGAAGAGATGTTCATGAAGGTAAGGCTTGCATAACTGATATGTAAAGCTTTTACTATGATATTCCATAGATCAACCCATTGGAAGCGAATGCGACAGCGAAGAATAAGAGTAAAGATATTCACCTGCCTTCTATCGACGTGAGCTTCGGCTCCAACCGTATACTGTACGAGATTCAGATTACGGATTGCCGATTTAATTAACTCTTTCACCTTATGTTGCAGGTCTGGAGCATCCCTGACACTGGCTCATGGACGGCGATATGGCATCATCGGCCGCAATGGTGCGTTTTTCATTGGATAACATTTTCTTGACTGACAATCCTTGTAGGTGTTGGAAAATCAACTTTACTGAGGCATATTGCACTGCGGGATGTGCCAATCCCTGCGCACATTACGATTCTCTTCGTTGAGCAAGAGGCATGTCTTTCCTAACTGCTGCTACATCAGCTGACATGACTACAGATCGTTGGAGACGAGACAACAGCCCTGGAGTCAGTACTGAAGGCTGATGTCTGGCGAGATCACCTTCTAAAAGAGCAAGTGTTACTTGATGGAAAATTGGCAGAGCTGGATTCAGAAGGCGATGATAAGCGATTCGAAGATGCTCGAGAAGAATTGTCGGCTCGGTTGGCTGAGGTGCATGCCAGACTATCGGAAATGGAGGCTGAGAGCGGACCTGCCCGTGCAGCAGCCCTCCTGGCTGGTAAGTGGCTCAATTAGCATGCCGCCCCCAATAAATAAAAAATGATTCTAGGTCTCGGCTTTGACGAGGGGGACCAACATCGACCAACAAAGTCTTTCAGTGGAGGTTGGCGGTGAGGTCTTCGCCCTCTTTCAACCCCGTATAATACTAAACCTTCCAGGATGCGATTGGCACTTGCTCGAGCTCTTTTTGTCAAGGTAAGCATTGTTCGTGGTTTTGTTCAAAACATATTCAAGATTCAACAGCCAGCTCTCCTCCTGCTTGACGAACCCACGAATCACAGTAAGCTCCCAGTTGTGTTGAAACTGAGGGACTGACACAAAGCGTTTAGTCGATCTCAATGCACTGGCTTGGCTTGAAGATTACCTACAAACCTGGGCGGGCACTTTACTCGTAGTGTGAGTATACCTTTTGACGAACCTTATGGTTATGACCAAACCCTTTCCAGATCGCACGACAGGGCATTCCTGTAAGACGATGTCATTTATATTCATTCATATTGCGTATCACCGACCTGAGATCTTCAGTGACGCAATTGCTACAGACATTATCCATCAACACTCTGGACGACTAGACTATTATAAAGGGCAAGTCATAGATATAAATGACCTGTCGCCCAAAAATCCGAACTGAGTTATCCATCAGGAACTTTACCCAATTCTACTCCACCAAGTCGGACAGAGACAAAAATCTTAGAAAAGAGTACGATACGCAGATGGATTATCGCAAGCACCTTCAAGCTTTCATAGATAGATGGCGATATAATGCCAACCGAGGTCAGTTTTTCACCCTTTGGTCTGGTAGTTTGTTGCTCATGACCTTTCTATAGCGGCCCAAGCGCAGTCCAAAATCAAAATCCTTGAGAAGGTAGCTTTCTTCTTTGGCTTTATGTTCGTGGTCTCAAGTCTTGTAGCTTCCCGATCTGCAACCACCCGATGAAGAGGAGACAGAAACATTCAAGTAGGCGATATACACTTTGCCTCATAATCACCTACAATTGGCATTTCAGGTTCCCAGAAACAGACAAAATATCTCCTCCTGTTCTACAAGCAGACGAAGTTACTTTCAGTTATTCTCCAGATAAAGTTCTGCTTAAAGGTGTCAACTTCGATGTCGGCCTTGACTCGCGAATTGCCATGGTAGGGGCTAATGGAGCGGGAAAATCAACTTTGCAAGTGCCTTTGACGTCCAACTCGAGCTTGTCTTTAACCATTCACAGGATCAAGCTGTTGACTGGCGAACTCAACCCAGTCTCGGGACATGTGACAAGGAATGGGAGATTACGAATGTGCGAGCTATTCTTCTCGATCTTTTACTCACAGTTGATCCTGTCGAAGAGGCTACTTCGCCCAGCATCATCTGGACTCACTCATACCTACCATGAGTCCAGTCCAGTTCTTGGCCTCAAAATTTCCTGGGAAGACCGAGCAAGAGTACAGATCTCACCTTGGCAATTTCCAAATTAGTGGCATGACAGGGTAAGATGTTGTTGGTGCTTGAATAAACCTGAGCTTACAACTTGTCCATAGTCTTCAATTGATTGGTACACTGAGTGGTGGTCAAAAGTCGAGGGTGGCCTTTTCTTTATTGTCATTGCAGAGACCTCATATAGTGTTGTTGGATGAAGTAAGTTTTATTACTCGGTGATTTCTTCACACTTGACTGATATCAAAAGCCTACGAATCATCTGGATATCGAGGCAAGCCAAATCATTCAAATATTTCTATTGGTTCTGAACGATGTCGAGTTTAGGGTCTTGATGCGTTAATGACTGCCCTTCAGAAATGGAATGGGGGTGTTATTATTATCTCGCACGACGAGCGATTCATCACAACAGTGGCCAAAGAAGTACGATTTACTATGTTGATTTCGAAGCTGATGACTGATCATGGTTCGTAGCTCTGGGTATGCGCTGATGGTTCGGTGACGAAGTTCAAAGGAGATGTCCAAGCCTACAAGGTATAAATTAGCCATTTGTACAATCTGTAACTCTGACATTCCATAAACTGTAGAATCTCATCGTCAGCAACATCAAACAAAAGCCGTGATATCAAGTTCCAGTAGTAGAACCAATGAATTGGATTGCCATCTACTGGAAGGCGGGAGTCTCATCTGACCTCCAGTAGTAGTCATCTAAATCACTATATTCTCTTCCGAAATATCAACGGTACCCTAGCCATAGATTGCAAAGCTCGGCATACGTTACGGCATAGAATGCCTCGACCTACCAATGGAGCACGGCGCGTGAACATGTCGCGTGTCTATTTTTAGTTCGCGTTGTGCGTGACTTTGGACATCGAGCAAACGCGTTGTTGAGTCACGTTCTGGTTCTGGAGAAAACCGCCAACACCTGGATACCTCTAGAGTTTTGCCTTCGCCACCATGAGCTCCTCTGAAGGCGAGAATTTCGACATGGACGTGACAGACTCGGAGGGCTACGCGCCAGTCAAGAAAGTAATACTTTTGGCGCGATCTGGCACCCTAATCCCGTACTCACCTTTTGACAGACAACTGTGAAGAAGACTACTACGAAAGCCGCTCCAAAGGCTGCTGCCAAAGGGAAAGCACCTGCAAAGCCCAAGTCTAAAGCTGCCTCCAAGAAGAAACCACTTGCAGATCACGATGACAATGCTGAAGACAGTGGCCTGGAGCTTGAGTTTGTCAAAGACGCGTCTGACGATGAGCCAGCACAGGCATCGGGGAGTATACCCGAGAGGAAGAAGAAGACAGCATCAGAGACCTATCAAAAGGTTCGTTGTGCACTTTGCTTATTGATTGATCACTCAGGCATACACTTAGCTATCACAACTGGAACACATTCTCAAAAGACCGGATTCGTATATCGGCAGCGTAGAAAGCATCACACAAACAATTTGGACATGGGATGCTGATGCAAAGCGAATGGTTCATCGTGACGTGAAATATGTCCCTGGTTTTTTCAAGATTGTAGATGAAATTCTGGTCAATGCAGCGGACAATAAGGTGTGTTCATGTTTAGTTCTTGCAGGAAAAAAGCCCAATCCTTTCATTTAGATCAACGACAAAAACATGGATGCCCTCAAAGTGAATATAGATGTGGAAGAAAACACAATTTCCGTCTACAACAATGGTCGCGGTATTCCAATCGAAATCCACTCTCGAGAGAAGATGTACATCCCAGAGCTTATTTTCGGCCATCTGCTTTCTTCCTCTAATTATGACGATGACGAGAAGAAACTTACTGGTGGTCGTAATGGCTACGGAGCAAAACTTACGAACATCTATTCGCATGAATTCACCGTCGAAACCGCTGACAAGAACACGCAGCAGAAGTACAAACAGACTTGGACGAACAACATGAGCACTTGTGGTAAAGCAAAGATCACCAAGAACGCGAAGGGGGAAGAGTACACACGCATCACATTCAAGCCCGACCTAAAAAGATTTGGTATGGACAAAATCGACGAGGACACAGCAAGCCTCCTTCGAAAACGCGTGTTTGACATGGCTGGAACGGTCAAGGACATTAAGGTATTCTTGGATGATGAGCGACTCAAAATCAAGAACTTCAAGCAATACGTCGACCTCTACGTCAGCTCCGCCCAGTCTGTCGCTGAAGAAAAGTCTGGAGGAGCCGCTCAGCCAAAACAGACCGTCATATATGAATCTTTCGGCCCTCGCTGGGAAATCGCTTTCGCCGTCTCGGATGGTACGTTCCAACAGGTCTCCTTCGCCAATTCCATTTCTACAATCAAAGGAGGAACGCACGTCAACTATATCGCCGACCAAATCTCCAAGCATCTCGTTGCCTCAATTCAAAAAAAGAACAAAGCTGCAACTGTTAAACCTGCGCAAATCAAAAATCACATGTGGCTCTTTGTGAACGCATTGATCGAGAACCCGACCTTTGACAGTCAAACCAAAGAAACGTTGACTCTTCAAGCCTCCAAATTTGGCAGTAAACCGACTGTTAATGAAGAGTTTATGAAAAAAGGTGTGTCCCAAATTACGATGAGGTGCCAACTCTAATTAGGTTTCCAGTGTTCAAGTCATCAATCGTCGAAAACATCTTGAGCTGGGCCAAATTCAAGGCAGACCAGCAAATCAAAAAAACTGACGGAACAAAACGTGAAAGGTTGGATCTTTTGTAATCATCTACTCGACATTTCTCACCTGGAAGTTAGGTTGATTGGATTAACGAAGTTGGCCGACGCCAATAACGCCGGAACACGCAACGGGAAGAACTGCACTCTCATCCTCACAGAGGGAGATTCTGCCAAGGCTCTTGCGGTTGCTGGTCTTGGTGTCGTCGGTCGTGACAATTTTGGTGTTTTCCCACTTCGCGGTAAACTGCTCAACGTCCGCGAAGCCAAACACGACCAGATCATGAAGAATGAAGAAATTCAGAACATCAAGAAGATCATGGGGCTGCAGCATAATAAAGACTATTCTAACACCAGCTCGTTACGATATGGAAGGTTGATGCTCATGACCGATCAGGTATGTTTTAAAAAAATTGAGCTCGTATATGCGCATATCTGACTCCCAGGACCGCAGGATCACGATGGTTCTCATATCAAGGGTCTTCTCATCAATTTCCTCGACCACTTTTACCCTTCGTTGCTCAAACTGCCGGACTTTTTGGTCGAGTTTGTGACGCCCATCGTACGAGTAAGTGATTGCATCCGTTAAACCCGGGAGAAACCGACTGATGTCATTTTCAAGGTGTCGAAAGGCAAGCAGCGTAAAGATTTCTTCACAATCCCAGAATTCGAGCAGTGGCTTGAAACAACGCCCGATGCCAAGAAATGGGACTCCAAGTACTTCAAGGTTCGTATTTCTCTTTGCTAAAAGGGACTCGGTCGTTGATCTCGTCTTTTGATAGGGTCTGGGTACAAGCACTGATGCTGATGCTCGAGACTACTTTGGTCATATGGAGAAGCACCTGATTCCGTTCGCGCCAACCCAAGAAGGCGACCGCGATCTCATCGAACTGGCCTTCAGCAAGAAAAAGGCCGACGAACGGAAGGAATGGTTGCGCCAGTTCAAACCAGGCACTTTCCTTGATCATCGTCTCGAGGAAATCCCTTATTCTGAGTTCATCAACAAGGAGTTGATTCTTTTCTCGATGGCTGATAACATTCGGTCTATCCCTTCTGTTGCGGATGGTTTGAAACCAGGTCAGAGGAAGGTGATCTGGGGTTGCTTCAAGAGGAAGATGAAGCAAGAGGTCAAGGTAAGCAATCACCGCCGCTCTTTTTTGAATGATGGTTTGATCACCTCGCCGCCCTTCAGGTCGCACAGCTTGTTGGTTATATCTCTGAACATTCAGCGTACCACCATGGTGAACAAAGTTTGGCTGCGACGATCATCAATTTGGCTCAAGACTATGTCGGAAGCAACAACTTGAACCTCTTGAAGCCCTCTGGTCAATTCGGTACCCGCGATACAGGTGGTAAAGACCACGCCGCGCCTCGTTATATTTTCACGCAACCTATGCCTCTTGCTCGTATCGTGTACAACCCCGCCGACGATCCGCTGCTCAACCCACAGAAAGACGACAACGCACTCATCGAGCCTGAATTCTACATGCCTATTTTACCTCTCATCCTCATCAACGGTGCGGAGGGTATCGGTACGGGATGGAGTACGACGGTACCGTGCTACAATCCCACTGAAATCGTCGCCAACATTCGTCGATTGATGAATGGTGAAGAGATGGTGCCGATGTCGCCTTGGTGGAGAGGGTTCAAGGGCGAGATCAAGCAGGTTGGGAAGAACAAGTATGATGTGTTTGGGATTGTGAGGAAGTTGGATGATACGACTGTTGAGATTACGGAGTTGCCGATTCATAAGTGGACGCAGAATTATAAAGCCGAGTTGGAGGCGATGATTTTGGGTGATAAGGAGAAGGATAAAGAGGGTCTTATTAAGGTATGCTTTTCTATGCTCGATTATATTTTTCGCTGACAGTACGGTGTAGGATTATAAAGAGCATCATGACAATTTGAACGTTCATTTCATTGTCACGATGGCGGCCAAGGATCTGGAGAAAGCTGAAGCTCAGGGTCTCCTCGAGTTCTTCAAGTTGACTTCCAAGATTAACACTAGCAACATGATGTGCTTTGACTTTGAAGGCAAGATCAGGAAATACGATAGTGCCGAGGAGATTCTTGAAGATTTCTATCCGACGAGGTTGTCTTATTACCAGAAACGCAAGGTTCGTATTATATTGCATCAAATTCGATAGCTAAACACAATACTTTCGCAGGACTTCCTAGCCAACGAACTCGAAACCACCTTTTCAAAACTGACCAACCAAGCTCGGTTCATCCAAATGATAGTCGACAAACAACTCGTCGTATCTAATCGCAAAAAAGTCGACATCATCACCGACTTGCGCAAACACAAATTCCGACCTTTTTCCAAAATAGCCGCTGCCAAAACTACCGGCGAGACTGAACCTGCACTCGAGGATGACGATGAAGCAGATGCGGACGCTGTAGCGGCTAATGGTGCTAACGGTGAAACATTGGCTGATTTCGACTATTTGCTTGGGATGCCGATTTGGAGTTTGACAAAGGAGAAGATCCGCAAGTTGAGTGAGCAGGCGGAGGAGAAGGAGAGAGAGTTGATGGTGTTGTTGAAGAAGACGCCGCAGGATCTGTGGAACACGGATTTGGATCATTTCTTGAAAGAGTGGGAGGTGAGTTGATTCCCCTAGGCGATTGACAGTCGATTCTTAACATTTTGCATTTCCTAGAACGATTGCCTCGAATTCGAAGAAAAGAAAACGAAAGATGCCAAAGGCAAAAAAGTCAAACGCAAACAAACGGTCATCCGGACGCGGAAATCGATTGGGCAAGTTAAAGGTTCCGATTCGGATGAGGAGTTTAAACCTATCAAAGCTGCTTTTGCGAAGAAGAAACCTGCTGGGGCTGCTGCTCCCGAGTCGAGGAAAGCGTCTTCGTCGAAACCGAAATCGAAATTGAAAGATGAGTCGGAGGATGATGATGATGGTATTGGAGAACCTACTGCAGCGAAGGAGAAGGAGAAGGAGGCGCCGAGGAAGAGAGTGGTTGCTGCTGCGGTGAAGAAGTATGATGATGACGATGATGATTTGGAGTTTGATTATGGGGATTTACCTGCTGCGCCCAAGACTGCAGCTGTTGCTGCGAATGCGAAGGCTAAAGAGAAGGCGCCTGTTAAGAAACCTGCGGCTGCGGCTGCTGCGAAAGCGAAGGGCAAGGGAAAGAAGAAGGATGATAGTGAGGACGAAGAGGAAGAGTATGGAGGAGGAAAGGGAGAAAGTGATTCGGAGATTGAGGTTGTGGAGGAGAAGAAGAAACCGACGGCTAGGGCAGCTGCTAAGAGGAAACCTGTTGTTATTGAGTCGTCGGACGAGGAGGAAGATTTTGTGAAGACGAAGGCTAAACCTGCGGAGAAGGAGAAGCTGGTTGTGAAAGGCAAGAGGAAGAGGTAAGGATGTTTTGTTGTTTTACAGTGCTTTGCTAATTTGTTTCTAGTGTTGGATCAGGCACTGAAAGCGAAGACGAACTGGCATCTTCTCAACCCGCCAAGAAAAGCCGGATCGATTCGTTCTTCCCATCGAAAGACAAAGCTATCGCATCTGGCTCTTCAGACGCTGGTCCGTCCAAGTCCAAAGCACCTTCAAAGCCGCTCGGTAAAACACTAGCGAAAAAGATGAAGCCTGCTTCACCCAAGACGAAGAAAGTAGCAGCCAAGGCTGTTGTTGACAGCGAGAGCGAGGTTGATTTCGATGAGATACCCAAGGCTAAAGGGAAAGCGAGGGCGCCTGTGAAGAAGTATGTAGAGTTGAGTGACGATGACGAGGATGGAGGGGATTCGTCTATGTATATTGATCTGGATGATTAGATGTGACAAGATTATTTATGTACTAATGCCTCGAGGAAAGAAGCGCTGATCGTTGGAGTCTAGACCGATGACATCATAGGATATATAACGCGGACCTGAAAAAAGAGGATTGTTCACGCCATGGACTTTTTCAGTGCAGCAGGGGATCCAACGACTGTGGCCGTGTCTCTCTCGAATGACTCGGAGACCACCTTTGCCCAGGCCATTGCCAACAGATTCGGCCACTCGGCTGACATTCTCACCACAAGACTCACCCCGACAACCACCCATCCCGTTACGAGTCCAGACTCTCCCATGGCAAACATGTCCATATCCCCAAACCACTCCTCGCCTGTCTTCATCGCAGTGCCTCCTACTGACCTGGATTCGTGGCTGCACGACACCCACACTCTCATCGTTGACATCCGTCCACACGCGGCCCACTCCTCCGCCAGAATCCCAAAGGCCATCTCCCTATGCGTCCCATCCACCCTCCTCAAACGGCCCCTCTTTTCTCTCCAGAAGCTGTCGGCCATGCTGCCTTCAGCCAGTGCCCGCAACAGATTCAGCACCTGGCGCACTGCCTCTCGCATCATCGTCTATGACGCAGATTCAACCTCCATCGGCGACTCGAGCAACATCAACGGTCTGCTCAAGAAATTCAAGAGCGATGGTTTCGAGGGCGATCTGGCCTGGCTCAAAGGCGGCTTTCAATCCGTGTGGAAAGAGCGCAGAGAGCTCGTCGATACCAACCCGCCCACTCCAGAGGCAGATGGTGATGAAGATGACGCGGTCGAACACGTCCTCAGACCCAACAGCGTCCTGAGAACCAGGCATCTCCCCATGGCCGCCTTTTCATTGTCCAGTACCACCATATCCCTAACAGGCAAAAAACAGCTGCCTACAGAGGTCCAGCCTATGACCACAACCGGAAGCAACAACGCATCCAACCCGTTCTTCGATGCCATCCGACAAAACACGGAACTCACTCACGGAATCACAGATCGCATTCCTCTCACTTTACCTCGCAGAGTCCGTTCTAGAATCCACGAACTTCCGTTCCCGTGGCTCCAAGACATCGCCCGTCGTGCAGCCAAAACCCCTCATCGTCCCTCCACCAACGCTATGCACATGGACGACACGACCAGTTCATCAGAGAGTGATGCGCAGCCCGACGAAGGGAGTATAGATGAAGGCAAAGAAGCCCTCGCGATGCAGTTTTACAAGATCGAATTGGCAGAGCAGAGGAGGTTGATGGGGGTCATGGAGCATCATTCGAGAGAGAGTGGGGTCGTGGCGAACCAGGAGGTTCCGTTTCCGTTTAGTATTACGGCGGGTGTTGAGAAGGGTGCGAAGAATAGGTGGGTGTGCTTGTGTTTAAGAGAAGATGGCTTATGGCTAATGGGGTTTGATTAGGTATCGGCATATATGGCCTTTTGAACATGCCCGTGTACGATTGCATCAATCGAAAGGATCGACAGACACGGATGATTATATCAATGCGTCCTATGTACAGCCCCTAGGCACGAATAGGCGGTATATAGCTACTCAAGGCCCGTTGCCGGCTACCTTTACCGATTTCTGGACGTATGTCTTTTTCTCTTTTTCTTCCCATCGACGTTGCTAAACTGTTTATAGTCTCGTATGGCAACAAAACGTCCACGTCATCGTCATGCTCACTCGCGAAGTCGAAGGAGCCATGGTGAAATGCGGCTCGTACTGGACCGATGCAGAGTTTGGTCCTTTGAGATTGAAACTGGTCGGTACTGAAGGACTGGCACCTACCGATCTCGAAGACGAAGAAGGCGCAGGCGGTGGTGGGAGAGGAAACGGACCTCGCACAGCACATCCTGGGTTTTTTGGCGATGTGGATAATTCAAATTCGAATTTGAACATTTCGACTACCACTTCGGGCGCGAAATCGTCTAAAAAGTTTCCGCTGTCTGCTAATCCCCACTTGCATTCGTATCGGTCAAGACAGTCGCATATGGCTCCTCGGTCTAGTACGGTTAAACGGACGTTCGAGCTGTCGCATGTTGGCTATCCAGCTGCACCGCCTAGAAGGATCGTGCATCTACAGTATTTGGAATGGCCGGATATGAATGTGCCCGATGATGCGAGAGGGGTGTTGGGCTTGGTGTGGAGGGTTGAAGATGCGGTTAGGGAGACGGGTGGGGGTCGGGGGCGGGGGAACACGATTTTGCCGAAGGGTGGTCTTGGTGGGGAAGTACCACCGCCTGTACCGTCATTACCGATCGGTGTAGGTCCAGCGCCTATCAAAAGGAAACTTTCGCCTGCTGAACAAGGCACAACGAAAGCTTCACCTTCTACTTCTCGATCTTCTATCACGCCTTCTCAAGTGCCTCCTCAGACTAATTCGACGTCGGAATCGCGGGCGTCGTTGGACGAGCTCGATTCGCAGACGGGTGTGGTGAAGTATGCGTTGAAAGGAACGAACCCGCCGCCTGTGTTGTTGCATTGTAGTGCAGGAGTTGGGAGGACTGGAGGGTTTATTGCTGTTGATGCGATTTTGGATGGGGTTAGGCGGGAGGTGAGGGAGGGTTTTGGGAGGAAGAGGAGGAAGGAGGGAAAGGAGAAAGTGGTGGAGGCGGATGCGATGGATGTTGATCCGAAAGAAGAGGGCGATGAGAAGAGAGTGAGGACTATGCCTGTGGTTATCACTTCTGGATTGACGAGAGGTGTGTCGGAGAGGAGTCAGTTGGAGACTGATCCTGGGAGTGATGATGTTGGAGAAGGAAAATGGGACAGGGAGGGTGTTACACCTAGAGAAAGAAGAGGTGCCGGTGCGATCGTACATGTTCCTGCTATTTCCGTGTCTCTCGAGGGTGAAAGCCCTGGTGGAGATCAAGGCCAAGCTGAAGCAGAGGGAGATGATGACAGGATGCAAGTGGATAAAGTGGACAAGAAGAATTTGAAGCAGAATAATAAAGAAGCTGTTGGTTTGGAGGATGAGCAGCATTTGAGGGATCATACGTCAAATACGAGGGAGGCGGGGACTATGAGGTGGGCTGAGAATGTGAGAGATGAGATGGGAGGTGGGTTTGGTGGGATGCAAACTCAATCGCCGGGCCAGGGCCAAGGTCAAGGACAAGGGCAGACTCAGGCGGCAGCTGGATCGAAATCATATGGACATGGACCTGGGACTTCAACTTCGAACCCTTCAGGAGCAAGTACGACAACCATCAGTACCACCGGAAGTAGCTTTGTAGGATCATCATCTTCGTTGGGTACATCGGTTTCTCCTTCTCCTTCCGTTTCTTCTTCTTCTTGTTCCCCTCCTTCGAGAAAAAATGACGAGAACACTGGGGTTAACGATTCGTTTGATCCGTTCGTAGGCCGGAATCAGCATCCTCTTTCGCAGCAGCAGCAACACCCACACCCACACCATGAACCGCATAAACAGCAGACGTGGCCTATACAACCAACTGGAGCAGTGCAATCGCTATCTCAGCTTGCGCAAGGACCACAATCGGCACCGGTACCGATTCCAGCACAAGCGCCGTCTGTAGCGTCTACGTCGACTGCATCGCCTACGCCAGGCGATCTGTTCCATGCTGTTCTTCAGCAGCAGGTGTTGGCTGAACAGAGGCGTATGAGGACTATTAGTGCGCCTTTTTCGGACATGTCTGGACCTTCCGGATCGAGTGGGTCGAGTGGGAGTGTTGGATTTCGGAAAGGAATGGGAGGGTTCAAGTTGAAGCTGCCGATGCCTACACCTAGCATTGGGAATATACAAACGCAAACCCCTTCGACGTATTTGGGATATCCGGGGTCGTTGCCTACACAGTCGCATATGGCGATGAGAACGAGTGTTGGGTCTCCTCCTCAGGGTGTTATGTCGAGTGAAGGAGAAGCTCCGTCGAGGTCGCAGTCGCCTTCGGATGAGACGAGTTCGTCGAATGCGGGTGTTGCACCACCACCGCCTCCTCGTCGAGTACAAGCAAAGACGAGGTTGCAGTTACAGCAACCACCGATGCTGCTTCAACCTCAACCGCAAGTTCCCATTGGATCTACTATTTCTGGGCAGTCTGATACTGGTTATGCAATAGCAGGAGGAAGCGCTCGAGAAGCCTCTGAAAAATCGTACGATTATAAAGAGCCAAGGCCGTTACATCAAGTGTATACGCCACCTCCACTCACTACGTTCAGCGATCCGATATTGGAGGTTTTGCAGGATATCAGGGAGCAGAGGATGAGTCTTTGTCAGAGTTTGAGGCAGTATGTTTTCGTGCATGCTGCTATCATCGAAGGTTCTTTGATGGTGCTTGATGAAGAGAAGGAAATCGCGGAGGGTCTGGGACCTCGGAATGTGTTGAGACATACGTATGAGAAGCAGCATCGGGAGAGACAGCAGCAACAGCAGGAGTTGGATGTTGGATATGAACCTGGGATGGGGCAGGGTGTGTATGGGTATTGGCCGCCTGATAGTGCGATGGGATTGCCGGATTCGGCGAGTACGATTCCGCCTGCTTCGTCGAGGAGTGTTACGTCGTATGGTGCTGGTGCTGCAGGAGGTGGTGGTAGTGGGAGCGGAGGGAACGGCGGACGAAGTTCACCAACGCATTCTTCATCTGGACGATCTTCGCGTTCTAGGTCGACTTCGAGGAGTTCGAGGAGACATGCGCCGTACGCTGGTGCGTCGAATCCGAAGAGGCCTTCTAGTCCTACGGAGTTGTTGAAAGAGGATAAAGAGGGTGCTTTGTTGCATGCGAAGAGGCCTAGTATTAAGAGGAAGCAAAGGAGTGGAGAGGAGAGTGGGTTGACGAAGGAGGAGGTTGCGAGGTATCATCCGGTGCCTGTTAGAGTGAATAGTGGGGCGTTGTCGATGGGTGGAGTGAGTGCGCCTTCTGAGGCGTCTGGAAGGGAGGTTGTGTGAGACGTTGTTGGTTTTTTTTTGTTGTTTGGATGTTCTGGACAAGGGCTGGATCCATGATCTTTTTTTTTTCCCTTTTCTTCTCTCGTTCTCGTAATGCAAATGCATACGCACACATACGCATCACATATCATATCATATCCCATACCTCGTTATTCACTCATCGTTCATCGCCACGGTTTACTACCCACGTTCATCTTTTATCTCCAAACATCCCATCCATAGCTCATATCCATTTTGTTGTTATCATGTACAACCATAAAGTGTTGTGCTCATAGCTAGCTGTTGTTTCTTTTAGTGTGTTACTTACCTGTTTTGTATCCTTAGCGCTCCTCATTTTATGCTTACGCCAGACTATTATCATATAGTACATACACAACCATTCCACTGGCATCATATATCTGCATCATCTGCAATTTCGCAATTCCCTTGACATTTTTTAATGATTCTAGCCAGGCTGATCCTGAAAACTACTTGATTTAAAAGCGATGACCTTTGGGAACGGTGAGGGTACCTTGTATTCTTAGCGCTCGTATTAGACGTCATATAAGCAAATATCTCGCTTGGGACCCTAAGGCGATGCGGTAGATGAGTCAAACAGACACTCAATGAAATCTGGATTGATGGTAACAAGCGCCGCCATGTCCCCATCACAATCCCAATTCCTCACAAAGAGGGTCGTACTTGCAGTATGTGAATGCTCTCTTAATTTGAGTACTCGCGATTGATTTTATTAGTGAATTGTAACTGTAACTGTACAAGCAAGCGACAGTATATGTGAGTATAAAAATAGAACAAGCAAAAATAGTACAAGCTTACAGGATTTCATGAGAGTCTTCCACACCAAATCCGGCATGGTTTATACACTCAAGTATTCACGAGCGCTTCCGAGTACAATCCGAACACAAAATCCTACATAAATCACTTGCTCATGTTGCAGGGATGAAATCTAGACCTAAACCTGCTCGAGTTCCGAACTTGTCGCTTCCAAATTTTCAGAACCAGCAAATCAAACTCGTGGTTCAACCCAAAAAAGGCCAAGTTGGCCAACAAAAAAGCAGCGTTAACGCCTTGTGCCTCCGCAAGACAGAGTGGAGCTATGTTGCGTGGAAGAAGTTGAGATTCGGCTGCCTTCAATATTTTTCTGGAAGCCCAAACCTACCTAACCCAGGCACAAAAGACTTACAAGGAAACACTGCCACAAAGTTCTTTGTTGGGACAGCAAACAGGCACTCTTAACGTTAAGCCAAGAACACTGAAGTATAGCAAATGCAAGCTTTGTGGATTTCACGAATGATTATCCTTGGTATATAGGTCGCGATCCGGAGTTTGGCAACCAAGATGGCTATCGTCGTCGAGTTTTTTGAGATCGGTTGACGCCGGATATGATTTAATATGGGCTGTGCCGTTCCGTGAGTGTACCTTGCCTTATGATAAGTGGCAGGCTTGTCGCTTGTAATTGCTTGCGGGCGGCATAAGACGATCGTGTATACTTTTTCCTTTGCCTGCAACTCAATCCCCAAGTTGAACTGGAGCATTGACCTGCTCTTCTTTTCTTATCCCTCCTCTTCCACTATGCAAGCCCAGATGCGAAACCCAGATCGTAGGCCTTTGCCTTCAGGTTGGGTAGACCATTATGATACACAGTAAGCGTCCGGTCCTTTTTTTGTTTAATCCAAGATAATCTTAGCAACCGACTTGTTCTCTTCTCTACAGACGCAAGCTCTGGTACGTTCTGTGGTGCTGTGGGCCAATATGATCTTTTCTTGATGTATTTTTGTTGTCCAGGTACTATGTCGACATCAACTCAACGGTCCCAAAAGTCAACTTTATTCACCCAGAAGACCAAGATCCACCGACACCACCAAGTGGTGGTTATGGCTATCCCTCAATGCCTCAAGCTCCATCTCCTCCAATATCCCCTCCTCAACTCCAATACCAACAGCCGTCGGCTCCTCCAAGGCAACACAGAATGTCGGTTGGAGGAACACCTTTTGAGCAGGCTCAAGCTCAAGCCCGCACTGCTCAACCCTCATTTGCACAAAAACTTTACGCGAGTTCTGTAAACTCTCAAACTGCATACCCTACCCCATCTAGTTCAGTTGAAGAACGAGCTCCAAAGTTTAGAGGAAGTCCTACTCAAACTAGTCCTTCGGGCGGCTACTTTGATTCCTCTTCTCTCTTTACATCGCCTGTGTCATTGGTGCCTTCGCCATCCACCTCGCTGTCAGGTTTACCATCTCCTCCTGTTTCTCCCCAGAACGACCCATACAACCCGTCGAGGCGGGCTCGAGGAAGTCGTCCAACTTCCTCGAATGGTGGAAGTAGCTATTCGTTTGCTTCGCTTCCGTCTGTCAGTGAAAGCACCTCGAACAATGACGACTTTCGAAGCCGAGCCCTTTTCCAGGCTGCACCAGCCCCGGCCCCAAGTGGTCCTCCCGCTTTCAATGTCTCGTCCCATGCACGTAATCGGTCTTCCACTTCTCCAGGCAATGGTTTCCCTTCCAATGCCAATCAGAACCCTCTACCGTCTGGTGTGTTCATGAAACCAAAAGAAGCCCCGACGTATCATACAGTGGCTCGACCATCAGACAGCGCAAATGGCAAATTCACGACCCCAGCGCTTCAGCCTAATTCTCAACATCCTCAACCTCATCATGCCAATACCCTACCTGCGCCTGCTGCCAATGGACACTTCCAATTGCCCGCCGGTGCTGCAGTTCCTGTGACGAATAGTCTTGGCCTTGCGCAAATGCCAACCCCGGGCATGGCACCTCAGCAGACTGAGATGTCGAACGGTCATGCTCTAACCACACAGATGACGGGACCAGCAGGACAACTCCCTACTCCCATGCAGACGCCATCTATACCTACTTTGCCTGCGGGTGCTGCAGCACCTCAGATGATGTCTCCTAGTTTGCCATCTATGTATCAGCAGTACCCTCAGCAACAGTCAGCCCCAGCACCGACGCCAGTGTCGAATTCTCTTACACCACCACCCCCTCCACCTCACTTTACGACATCGATGCAGCCGCCGCATCTCATAACGAGTATGCAACCTCCTCCACCTCCTCCACCGCCGTCATTCCAACAACAGTCTCATCAATTGCAACCCCAGCAACCTTACCAAACGCAATCTCAGCCGTATCAAACGCAATCTCAACAAATACAACATCAGCAGATTCAACCTCAACAATCCCAGCAAATGCAACCTCAGCAAACACAGTATCAACAAATGCAACCCCAACAGATACAACAATCGCTTCAGGCACCTCAGATAGCTCCTGTTTATGATCCATTGGCAGCCGCTAAACAAGCCGCTGAGGAAGAGAAGAAGAAGCAGCAGATGGCGGCACTAAAGAAGGCTGGGATGGCTATGGGCAAAAGTGCACTCAAGTTTGGTGCCAAGATTGCACTTGGTAGTGTTGGTGTGCCAGGAGGTAGATATCTTATTCGATTCTCTGATCTTATCTGACGACTCTCTTCAGCTGTTTCAGACCTGGCCGTCAATGCGACACTCTCGGGAGTTTCAGCAGTTGCCAGCGCTGTGTCGGATAACAAACCCAATTCCCCAACTGGGTTGGGAGGTCTTCCGAATCTTAATTTCGGACAAGCTGGTGCCGCTCAGAACAATGCGATGGCTATTCAAATGCAGACCTTACAACTTCAGCAGCAGCAGCAAGCATTCATGCAACAACTGGCTCAACAGCAGCAACTCACACAACAGGCGATGGCGCATTCAACTGGCCAGCATCAGCAGCAAGCTTTGGCTCAACAACTTGCTTTGCAGCAGCAGCAGCAACAAGCGCTGTCTCAGCAATTAGCCCAGCAGCAAGCGGCAATGTTGAAGCAGCAACAGCTTCTCGCCCAACAAAGTCACCATAAACCTCAGCAGAGCGTTCTCGGGAATGTATTAGGTCAAGCCACCCATGCTCTTGTGTCAACAACACTCGATAATGTTTTCGATAACGGATCGAATGGCGGTGGAGGTGGTAATTTTGGAGGCGGCAACTTCGGAGCTGGAGATTTCGGAGCTGGGTCGCTTGGTGGTGGGTCATTGGGAGGCTTTGATCCCAGCTCGATGTTTGACCCAGGGCCAGATCCCAGTGTACTTGCCGACGCTTTCGCTATTCAAGACTGTGGAAATTTCTAGTGGCTTTTACTTGCTATGGAACATCAATTGTATCTTGGGCTTTTGGGTAACCTTGTTGTATCTACTAATCATCTTCTTCGCCGAAATCTGATCTGGCTTTTGCATGATCCAATGTCGCAGAAACGAGTATAGAATCACATTTCCGCCACGTTGGTCAAGAATCTTTGCTTCTTAGCCCGTCTACTTCGGTAAACTTCACTCTGATTGAGATCAGGAAATGCGGCTTGTCCCAAAAGCACCGAGCGACATACATGTGTCCGATTATTCATACTCGCGTAGAAGTCTGAAAACCATTCGCTCAATTCCATCTTCCTTCTGTCACGGTGGTTGAGAGCCTTTGAGAACCAGTTCCAGTACTCTTCCCATTAGAGTTAGGCCCTTTTTGAACCTGATGCGATTGTCCATCACATCGGATCCGGCAAGGCTTGAAAAGGCCGCAGGGAGAGTTCGGGGTTTCATTGATGTCCTGAGTGTGTGTCCTCCTCCCATTAGCTTGTGAGATTACTGTAGCCTTCGCCGTTGCGCCCGTCGAGTTCCGTTTGGCGGTGGCACATGGAGACAAATCAGAAAAACCCAGATTCCAGGCGTTTGCCCGCAGGTTGGGCTGAACATTTTGATTCAAAGTGAGCTTGGGTTATCTCTGGTGGCGGATTATTGCAGCTGGTGCTGATTATATGGCCATTTGCACTTCATAGTCGTGGAGTATGGTGAGCTATTCAATCATTGGTGTGCTTGAAACTTGCAAAGTTGACCCTTGCCTACGCTTTGATTGAAGGTATTACATTAATCTTGGCATTGCGAACCCCCGAGTTACGTTCGTCCACCCCTGCGATGAATCCGCTAGCGTGCCACCACCAGCTAGTGCGCCAGCCCTCCAGTCGACATCTGGGTCTGCAGAATCGTCATCTAGCTCCTCCAGTGTGTCCCCGACTTCGTCATTGAGAAGGGAACATACTCGATTATCAGTGAGGCCCCTTGGATCTAGAGAGAGCTCAAGCTCTCTTGGTATATCCAGAGGACGACGAGCAACTGTTGCCCAGCAGCTATATGCTAGTTCAATAACTCCGAAACCCACTGTCTCACCGTCGCATTCAAGGCGGCCATCCGTTTCAAGTAACCACAATACATTTCATCCCGATAACACCAACCAAGAAGGTAGCACTCCCAACTCAAATGGACTCGCAGAATCTTCCTCGCAATTTAATTCTACTACTCAACAAAATCAACGAGCTATGACCAACTCGACCACCCCCGCGTCATCATCGTCTGGATCATCCCCGACTTCTGCATCAGGAGGCAGCTCTGGTCTGCTTGATTCTCATGATCCAAGAAACTTCTTCAACTATACTCGACTATCCCGAGGAACTCGCAGGATGACATATAATGGTCCCCAACCCGGACCTTCCAGCGCCCAGTCAGCTTCACCTTCATCTATCTCCCCACTCCCACAAGCTGCAGCAACCTCGCAACACTCACTCCAAACACCAACAGACTCAGCTTCTCCATCTCCTTTCGCTCATGCGTCCACTTCTATTAATTTCAATTCTGTGTCTACATCGGCACCTAACGGTGTTTTGAGAGGCACACCAGAATCGAATACAATCCTCCAGCGACAGGACGCCAATCCGGTGCCGGATATCTCTAGTCTCGGACTCTCCCCAGAGCCGAGATCTTCGACAAACCCTTCACCTGGATCTTTTGAGCAGGCGCAAGCTTTCTACCATTCGTCAGTAGTTTCCAAACCTCTGCTGGTTACCGCGTCAAATTCTGCGCCTCCGCTTCGCGACTCCTCTAACCTTTCATCCCCCCCAACTGCTGACAATGTCGGCACGTCACGCTCAACAGCGCCGGCCACCAGACTTAACAAAGCACTTCCACCTGTACCTATCTCGATCCAGAAGGTAGACTTGAAGCAAAAGCAACCTATCCGAGGGGCGCGGGTTCTTCCAGAACCATACAAACAGTACACGACCGTTATGGAGGACGATTCGTTGCTGGCAATGCCCAGGCCGACCCCAGAGTCTCAAGGAGTATTCTCGGGCTTAACGGAGGACAATCTCATGGTTCTCCCATCTCATAGAACGCTCGCACAGAATATCGTCCAAAGCACACGCTCGAGACTTCCACAACCACCTGTGCCAATCGATGTCAGCTCAATTCAATCGGGCGACACGCAAGCTTCGACGGTGATCGCATCGTCTGGAGGTCGATCGAGTTTGCCCGGAGGAAGAAAGTCGCCACCACGGATCGAAACAAGACTGACGAGGAGAAGCACAGTAGCGTCGTCGCCTACCTCAGAGACAGCTCCTCGTCTGGTCTTGCAGCAACCAAAACCAATCAGGCCTTTGACTGGGCTGCCTGTCAGCTTGAATCTTCAGGTGCAAGTGGCTCCGCAGTCACTCTACGAAGGTGAGAGCAGTAAACATGCGGAAAGTAATGGCTCCAGAGTCAGAAGAGGATTTACGCTCGGAAGCATGTCTCTGTTCGGACCGCGAACTAAGGACGGAGTCGCCGCTGGCAGCATGAGTGAAGAGGAAGAATATAATCCCAAAGCAGACGAATCCTTTGTGCTCGTTTAATATTCCGCAAATTAGACTCATCGTTATCCTGATCGTAGCTCTTAGCTCTGTTTATTTCAAGTTTTTTTTTTTGCCACCGGATCTGCTATCTTGCTTTCTATCGCTTATTCTGTCGTAATTGTAATCACTATCAGCTTCACTACTTCTTTGGTTCTTCTCTGTTTACCAGCCATAATTTGTTGTAGACTTACATTCTTCGTAAATTCTCTGTATAGCGCTGGCGCAGCCTCTACACTCTTGGATAAGCTCGCTAGAAGTGGTGGTAGATAATATTATTAGTTGTACTCGTGTTAAAGGCCCATGAATCTAATGGATAATCGTTAAAAATAAGTCCGGATTGTACTGATACAAGCATGATTGATATATAATGGAAGGAGGGAATCAAGGAATCTGGGTAGGGATTGAAAGTGCCGGGCCAGACTTGTCTCCGACGAAACGCATTACGAATGGGTCTAATGTGCAAACAGGGGTTTCGCCTCTTGTCTATGAGGCCTTGACGTTAAACGATTCCCCGCAACCACATGCATCCTTGATGTTTGGGTTCTTGAAAACGAATTTCGAGCTGAAGAAAAGATATCATCGGTGTCAGCACGGTACTCTGATTTATGCTGTACGAGAATAGGATTTGTTCTCACCTGAGCGCGTCTTCTTTCCAATCCATCTCACTCCCAATTATTGAGAAGAGAGCTTTGGAATCTATTAGTACACGGACGCCGTCTTGAGAAACGACTTCGTCGAATTTGGCCGGTTTATCGACATAGTCTAGGTGGTAGCTGAGGCCGGCGCAACCTTTATTCTTCACACCGATGCGGATGAGTTGCGGCGTAGGGCCTTTGAGAAGAGCGTTAAGCCGGTCAACAGCAGTAGGTGTCTGAGTGAAAATCATTCCCGATAAGACACTGCTTGGTTTAAGAAGAATCTAGAAGCAGCTTACCAATGACAGAGCAGCTTTGGTCGCACGAATCTTTGGCCGAGGTCTCTCCGCCTTGGGTGCAGGAGGTGGAGGTGCTGCTGTTTGAGGTGAAGCAGCGTCTGCAGATAATGGCGTCGCAGAAGTGGATGCTACTTTATCTGCAGGAATTGCCACAGGTGGTTGATCAGGTAATGTTGGTCGAAGGTTTGGGTGATAAGTGCGGAGCGCTGGTGCCATCATTGCTCTTCGGGTGGCCACGGACGACGACCGACACGATGTCCTGAGCATCGAGGACTGCAGATTGTGCGCTAATGCCAACGACATTGGGCCAAGAAACCAAAGACCGGGTGTGCAGTTGTTCAAGAAGATTTGCGCAAGTCAAATAAATAAGGAAAGGGTTGTACAGCAGAATGGTTCCGCATGTTACTCAGATGTTGTCACTTGTTTACTATTTCCGTCCACCAATCACATTCGTCAGATATCTACGAAAGACTACTTCCAGTCCGCGTCTACTCAGGTCCAGGTCGCCCTACGTTTCTTGAACATAATTGCCTGGAATCTCATTCTTCAGTTTGTCATGATTGGAATGAGTTCTTATACAAAAATTTACCCGGGAATACACCTTGGACTCCATTCAACCTTCCAGTCCACCAGTCTTCAGCACTCTCCGATTTCTGTATCAACTCAATCCTATCTCCAGTGTTGAAAGACAGATCACCGTCAGCCTATAAATATCAAATTGAGCCTCAAGGAGAATCCCTTTCTACTTTTATACACACTTGGGCGGCAAAGTCATAAAGCGCGACAACATATTGTATCTGAGGCTTGGGCTTCAAGCCTGGTTTAGGTTTGAGCGGTGGTGGTGGTGGTGGAGCTCGCTTTGCGGCTGCGGCTGCCAAAGTCGTAGAGCCAACGCTCGAAGATGCGGTATAAGGTGGCGGAGGAGCAGGTTCTGCTCGCGGACTCAATCCGCGAGATCCTCCCAATGAAGGCGGCGGTGGGGGTGCCTTCTTGTAACCTGAAGCTGAGGACGTAGATCTTGACGGAGGAGCGGCCGGCTTTAGAGAAGAACTCGATGAAGCCGTGGTATTTGAGCGACCTAAACTTCCCGGAGCCCCACCGTTCTGTGCACGAGAGGCTTGAACAAGTCTTGCTGATGACACGTCCCTTTCAGCTCAGCGATGCGCGCAAAAACAGAGTGAAAACTCACAGACGGATACAATCCGCTTGACGACACCAAGATCCTCAATCCTCTGCCAAGCATCGGTCCGTTTCTCCTCATACTCTCCGGCGATTTGGGCTCCCGACGTGTTCGCAACATCCCATTTATTCTCATCGGCAAAGCTATTCATCTTTTCGAGTAAGAGATAGTAAACGTTAAGCCTTGGGATAGATCAGCCCATGTGCTTGCATCCCAAAAGAAAAATACGCGTACTGCATGTAGAAGAACGAGCTGAACAATGGATCAATAAACTGCGTTGCCAGCATCATGAAACGAGGCAAATCCTGTTTTAACGCAGTATTGATGTAGTCGTATTCGTTGGTGGCAACCTCAAAGTCTTGTTCAAGCTGTCAAGACTGAAGTATTAGTCAAGACCTCGAGGCACAAAATAGCCGGACTCGCCTTGAAGAGGTTCTTTTCATCACTGAGTGATTTATCTTTCTTATCCCGTAATTTTGTGAGTGAATTATTGTAGCGATCGTAGTCGGTCAACTAAAAGAAATATTAGCTTCGAGTAAATCAACTGGGTGGTTTGGTTGTTCAACCTTATGTTCCCGTTTTGTGATCGTCTTTCGGATAGTCTTCATAACCACCTGTATCTCCTTCGCTGGACCCATGATCCTCGATTCAATTAGTTCTAGCTCTGGGCCAATGAGTTCTTTGAGTTCTTTCATAGCTTGCGCGTAATGATCTTGACTACGGATGGTGTGTCCGGAGTCTGGATGCTTGCCGATGAGGTCGTACTCGCCAGCGATAGGGGTCATAATAACAGAGTAATGTGTTGCATAGCCATCTCCAGAAGTAAAGAGAGCTTCAGTGTTGAAGAAATGTCGAAAGATGAGATTGGCCAAGACATGCAAGGTCATTTGTGGAGTAGAGTGAAATTTCATGAGTGCGGCCTTCAGTCAAACATCCAACAAAAACATGCGTAGAACATGCGTACCGGTGACCGCGTCGCAGAAAGCTTTAGTATCTTTAATGAGTTTGTCTGCCGCTGATTCTAGATTCCCGAAGTGACGAGCATATTCGTCAAACTCGGTGTCGGCCGACCCTATCACCAGTTATGAGATGGCACGTATTGAATATTCCAAAATACCAGTAACGCCAGCAGAAAGTCCAAAGGAAGATTAAGGTGAAGACAAGATCAATCTTGTAAGCATTCGTATCCAGTCCAAACGTGATAAACAACTCACTCTTCGCCATTCCAATCTTGGTGGTGACCGCGAACGGCGTTCTGAAGCATTTTTTGAATACAACACTAGAGGTACTGAGTCTTTAATCATACCGCGACAGCGCCTTTCCTATACCCTTCATCTTGGCCTCGTTGTGTGATTATACGGGTAAGCGTGGAGGAGGTTTGCTTTGCCAGTTGTCCAAGTCAGGGTAACAAGTATCCCACGCCCATAACTCAATAAGGAAGGTGTATTATTATCACTTCACGTGCTGAATCTCTGATTCGAAGTGAGAAACGTAGCGAGGACGGAACCGAAAGGGATTTATAAGTTGTTCTCGGCCAGAAAGATCTCCTAGTATCCTACCATACTTCCACCTCTAGAGCCAAAGATTATAGATTATCATGCCAATTAATCAACCTTCAAATCAAATCAAGTGAGTTCTGGACCTTGCGAAGTCTGTTGGAAAGAGTCTGATGAATTGCATCTTCTAGACTAACCAATGTATCCATAGTTCGCCTAAAGAAAGGCGGCAAACGGTTCGAGGTCTTGACCATCTTTTAGTCTCTTGATTATACCGATTGCTAAACGCGCGGTCTAGATTGCTTGTTACAAGAACAAAGTTCAAGAATTTCGCAATGGAGTGTGAGTGACTGCCGGCATTATGTATTATCATTCATGCACGCCCATCAGATCTTGACCATTTGCTTAGAGAATCAAACTTAGACGATGTCCTTCAAGTTAACAATGTCTTTATGAACGTTTCTAAAGGAGAAGTCGCCAAGAACAATGATCTACAGAAGGCCTTCGGCAAATCTGATGTATCGGAAATTGTCAAGGAGGTGAGATTGTATATGATGGAGTGTAGGCCGTCACTAATTGAAGGTTCAGATTCTTCGAAAAGGAGAAGTTCAAGTGGGAGAGAAAGAACGCGAGCACGATCTTATTTCTCTGCGTAAAGAAATTGCCACACTCGTTTCCGAGAAATGCGTAGACCCAGCTACTCAGCGTCCATACCCAGTTGGCATGATTGAGAAGGCTATGACCGAGGCAGGATACAGCGTTAAGCAAAACAAGAATGCTAAAAGTCAAGTTTCCGAATGCATCAAACTCCTTCAAACAGATTCCCAGCTTCCTATCCAGAGAGCAAGAATGAGGATTAAAGTCTGCATCCCTGCAACCGAGAAGGAAAGGTTGAAGGAGCAGCTTTTAGCAGGTGTAGAGAAGGTAGAAGCTGAGGAGACACGACAGAATGATTGGGAAGTGGTACGTATTCCATCATAGCATTGTTTGCATAAAGAACTCAACCTCGTTTTAGACAATGCTCATTGATCCAAGTCACTTCAGGGTAATCAACGAGTTGTTGCAAAAGGAATGCAAAGGCACCGGTAGCTTGGAGACGCTGACCTTTGCTGCAACTGCTAGCGCATCGTGAACAGTATTCAATTACTCTATATCTTAATATTCCATTGAATTCACAAATTAACATCTTGGAGGATTAACGGCCTGACGACTTTGCCCCAGTTATCTTCCCAGGAAGACCATGTCCACTCGCGTCCATCGTGACTTGGAGACTCGACACTGTAATTGTGAACATGAGGGTTAGAGGGCGTTGATGGAAAAGTGGACTCAGTCTCAAGAGCAGAGGTAAGACGCTGGAGATTTTTTGCGTTCGGGAATGACATGAAAAGTTCCTGCCAGAGATCAATCAGCTCAGTCAAATGACGACGATACGGAGAAGGTACCTCAAGCTGGCTCGCTAGTTGAGAGGCATTGTTAAAAACAAGCCCATTTTTTTGGTCCTTGACGAGCTCGTCGAGGCTAGAAGCTTTCGTTAAAACGATCGAAACAGATAGACAGATTTGTCGCACCATGTAAAATTCAGAGCGCACACAGGGAGTCCACAACCAAACATATCCACAACTTTCATAGGTAGATCAAGTGCTGACGAGCTTGAGTGAAGGCAGACACCAAGATCAGCAGCACCTAGAAGTGACGAGTTAATAGAGTTAAAAGAGTAAAATTAGCGATCGTACCCAATAACGTTGGATAATCCTGAGCGTCAAGCCACATAGGTATACACCTCACCCAGTTCCATTTTTGCTGCAGCTTCTCAACTTCCGTCATATATTTCTCCTTCAACGGCCCTTTTCCAGTTATGATTACCAACAACTTCGGAAGGCTCCCTTCTGACGTGGGGCCATCGTTATCCGAGTCCTGCATCCCCGAAGCGAGTTCTTCAGATCTCATTTCGTAGACCTTCAAAGCTTCCAGTAAGATCCCAAAGTCTTCATCTGGCGTCCAAGAGGTACTTGACACCAAGAGAGCAGGCCGGTCAGGTCTAAGGCTCGGCATACGGACTTCAGTGTACGTCGGTATACCTTCCATGACGCGTACAGGGATGCCAGTACTGTTGCGGTAGGCCTTGAGGGCAGATGCTGGTGAACCACTTGGAACTTGATCTTTCGTCGAAGATGAGCCATGGGAAGTTGCCTGGGTCAAAGGCGTGGAGAACGGTGGTGAATATTCTGGGAGAAATCCGCGTAGAGAATTTTGGTCTGCAAGAGTTGAATTGAGTTTGCAGAAGAGCTTGAGAGCAGCTCAGTGAGATTGGGATATCTAAAGAATAGATATAGATATACTTCGTGTGTCTCTTGTGTAGAAGAGTGATGGAAATGCTTCGGCGGTCGATCATAAAGTACAATTTTATGTCCCCTAAGACAAACAATCAGCCTTTAAGAAGACTCAGACCAGAATACAACTCACTGCAAGTTCCATTGCTTCACCAGATGATCGCGCATAGCTTTTGTGACGAAAAGGTGTGCGTAAGCTGTGTATCCAAAGGTAGCCTCGAACCTGGGTAGCTCCAGTGAGTTCAAAGCGGATAAAGTAAGGCTCTGGAACTTACCACTTGTAAATCCGCACGAATAAATGACTTTCACCGAACTTCAGCGCGAGAATGCTATAGCCTAGGTTATGCCAATCAATAATAACTTTGCTGCCTCGAAGTCTTCCAACAAGTTGAACAAGTGCAAGGGCGGGAATGCTTGGCGGATTCTGAGATAAAGGTCACTAATAGTGCCTGAAGAAACTCACGTTCATACCTGAACCAAGATGAATTCTGGAGGCATGTCAATCCAGACAAGAAGACACAACAGAATATTGATGACCTGGAATGTGATCTTGATAGGTGCCCCAATGGCAAAGGGCAGCCTTTGGAGAAGCTTCGGTAATTGCGGAATATATCGCATTCGCACTCGAGGAAGTCGTGCGAGGGATGGGATAGGCTTTGAACCTAGTACGTTAAGAACTGTTAAGACAAGGAAGGTTGGAGCGAATCAGGTCCATACCGGCATATCCAATGAGATCTGTAACAAAGCCATTCTCAGCAAAACTCTGTGCATGATACATCATTCTCGGACTGCGTCCAATGTCTCCAAGAACAAGAATTGCCACAGAGCGGAGCTCGTGGTCATTTCGAGGTTTGAGAGTTTTGAAAGTTGCATATGAGAACCATATGAAAGAGCCGAGCAAAAAGACCTGCAGAGAAATAACTAATTGGTCGCCTAAAGCAGAGGATTCCAACATTTCAACCTTCCATAAGCCCTCGAAAGTGGCAGATGAGGTGGAGGGGCATGTCATTGGAAAGCCGACGGAACGGGATAATCGGCCCGGCATGCCTGAGTAAGACGCTCCGACTTGCAGCGGGCTTTCCACAACTTTTTCGCTAACCACTATGGCTTCCTCTTTATCGCTTCAGATGCTGGCAAAGCAGGCCTTTAGAACGACTCGGAATCGTGTTCAAGCCATTCAAGCGGTTCGAACGTTGTCAACTTCTGTATCTGCACAAATGACCCCGGGTCTGGGCCAACCATTCAAGGCGCGTACTTTGAAGAGAAGACTAGATGCCGGAGTAACGCTGCATGCTATTGCGAGTGCGTCTTCTTGCTAAAAAGATTTTTGGATTATGGAGGACTCATTCTTGTCAGAGAGAACTATGTTTATTCAAACAGAAACTACTCCAAATGATGACTCGTTAAAGTTCATTCCTGGCACCTCCGTCATGGGCGACGAAGGAACCGCAGAGTTCCTTGACACTCGCTCTGCTCTGGCATCTCCACTTGCAATCCGTCTAATGGGGATTGAAGGTGTCTCTACCGTCTTCTACGGTCCCGATTTCATCACCGTCTCCAAAGATTCGGAAAATCCGTGGTCCATTGTAAAACCAGAAATATACTCTATTCTTATGGAACACTTTTCTTCTGGTCAGGCTCTGTTCCGAAGCGCTGAAGATAGAGCGCAAGCTGGGCCACAGGATACACGGATCCTTGACACCGATTCGGAGACAGTTGCGATGATCAAGGAACTTCTCGAAACTAGAGTTCGACCTGCAATCATGGAGGATGGTGGTGACATTGAATATCGTGGCTTCGATGAAGATGATGGTATAGTCAGGGTTAAGCTTAAAGGTAGCTGCCGTGGATGCGAATCAAGCTCGGTGACGCTCAAGACGGGAATTGAGCGAATGCTTATGCACTATATACCTGAGGTCAAAGCGGTGGAGCAGGTGCGTCGATTGCTTGAATAAATTTGGCTCAACTCTGAACCTACTTTAGGTCCTAGATGCGGAAGAAGAAATAGCGCTGAGTGAGTTTTCAAAGTTGGAAGAGAAGCTGTCAAAGAAAGCGGAACCCAAAGACTCAAGGCAAGTCAAATCGTCATTCCTCAGCTCGTTCTGTCAGGTTTACTAATACTTCAACTTTTGCAGCATGGCCCAATTTATGTCAGTCTAATATAGCCGCCGTTGTCGTGTTGGTAAATTCAGTTCATCGATACTCGTATACGAGCCACGAGGGGTGAAGCTCATGCTGGAAAATTAGTGGGGTAAATTCATTGAGGCATTTCCAGGCAGAAATCCCGCATTGCTCATTCTCCAAATCCACGAGTAGGGAGTTTTGAAGTGACTGTGGTTGAAGCTACACTGTAGCTCGAAATCAGCGACGTTTTAGTTTTGAGTCTCGCATAAGCTTAATTCAAATAGGAAGCTACATACATGACAATTGAGTTCCAGAATACACAGCCTGTATGTCCAAATATATCAGGAGCCCCACTATAGCCGCCACTGGGTTTATTCTTTGAAGTATGAGTAGTCTTGGAACTGAAATTAGCATGCGCATGACGTGTGAAAATTAGACCGGTGACCGATCCTTCTATGAACGCATGACGAAAATGTACGCTTTCTTCGATAGAAGGACCGGTACAGGTGAGTTTAAATAACGCAGTAGGGCTGGCGAGCGGCATAGCCCGCTACCATTGGATAAATTTCCCAGTTCAACAACAACTTGAAGGAGATATTCATTTATAATTCGTAGACTGGTAAATTGTAGTACGCGAGCATTACACATACGAAGCTAAATACTAGTAATTTCATATCCCTCAAAAAGTTTCAAGGAATCTCGAAACTTTTGATCACTCAATATATTGCGTGAAGTCGCTAATCGCGGTTTACAGAACAGAAGGATGCTTGAATATACCACTCTTCCTTAATTACCTGGCATTGACAGGCACTCTCATGCGAGATCATATCACGGTAGCTCCTACACTAGGTAGCATACTCTTGTTCGATTCAAATCTATCAGACTCCTTCCTTAGAGATTATCAAATTAGAGTTGCGTTGAAGCTACAGATTCATTCAAATCCCTTCCGGCTATTGACTTTGCCGAAGCGGTGGCCCCCATAAAAAGCGGGATCCCAAATTTGGGACAAATAAATGGGTTTTCTGGGGTCGTAAAAGCTTCTGCCATTTTTAATACCCGGGGGCGCCCTAAGACCCTCTACCTAAAGGTAGCGGGAATTGATATGCTCAAGCGTTCTCATGGCGCACCTGCCTTATATGGTAAATCAAAATGGCAGAGCGCCACTCGTTCTTCCGGTCTCAAGTACTGAACACTCACCCAAACCTCCATTACTATTTATGTGAGCACTAAAAGCATGAAAGAAACTTTAGGACTCTTTTTTTTTTTTTTTTTTTTCCAGAAAATACCTACCTAGACGTCTTCAATGTCCTTGATATTGGTGCCATGTTCTCGAGATCACCAACCGATAATTTGCGCTCTCTTGAACTTAAATAAATATTAGATAAGCAGTACTGACTCAAAGTACTGTTTTATCCGGGTTTTGTACCTGTAGCGCACCTCTACGAGAGGCCGATACAGTTTGGCAGCGTCGCGAATTGCCATATTAAACATAGTAATTCAAACTCAGACGGACCAGCCCAACTGTAAAGAATTCCAGTCGGGATGGTCACGAGCCTATGTGACAATGCACTTGTGACAAACTTGTCGAAGAGAGGTCACATGGAATGCAGGACCAAGCCCTTCTTTAAGGTCTCTATCATCAGCCTGGCTCAACTCTTGCGTACCTTTCCTTTTGAAAATGGTAAACTTTATAATTGGAGGTTGTTCATTCAGGATGTCTGACTCAGTACTCAGGTTTATGTGAATAGCAAAAAATACGCCTGGTGAGTAGCTTCTCAGCGTCTAGGAGCCGAGGACTCACCATTACCACAGTGAATCCTGCATCAAGGGACACAGATCTTCCTCTTGCCATCACTCAGACCGGCCATTATTTGAGATAAAGAAGAAAGGGCGACCTGTTTCCCAATGTACTAGCTGCCGAGAGCTTCGCCAGTCCAAAAAGTTGCACTCGAAATGTACCTGCGATCATCGACCTCAGGGTAGCCAGGTTCCTGTGCAGCCTGTATCATCAAATTCGACCTCAAAGAGTAAGCTTCCAGATTTTACCACGCATCTTTGACTGGTCCCTGACTTTCCGTTTGTTCTAGCGAAGAGATTTATCCCAATCATTCCTTCACTGCCCAACGGTCTGAAGGACGCCCTCTCTTCAGGCGATAACTCATCACCTGCAGATGCGCGACAACGAGGTGTGCTCTAAGCCGCCAGCTGTGCAACTGCTGCTGACCTTGTATTAGTGGACTCATTGCTCAATCCGTGTACTTGCAAGAGCCTTTGGAAGTGTAAATGTCAGGCGATTGCGAAGAAGACGAATGCTATACCCCATTCGGCACACAATACAGTGACCGGGCTCAATGCTCTTGCAGATGCTGCGGCTACTATGCAATCCTGCTGCTCGACGCTACCAGTTTCCTCATCGCTGCCTGAGGTCCCTCCTACAACTGGAAGGAAGTCTGCTCGTCCTCGATCACCACCGAGCTCTCACCACGGGCCCAACAAACGCCAACGACAGGAGAAATCACTATCTGGGCATGTTACTTCGTCGAACCTTGATCTTCCTCCTCTCCTCTATGATTCTGCTTCTCTAGTAGCAGACGCCTCGTCAAATAGTTCAGGAACTCTTCCCGACTTTGGTTTCATGGCGCCTCCTATGAGCCAAATCACGTCACTTGCCGGTTCTGGGTGTACCTGTGGTGTACAATGCGCCTGTCCAGGATGCACAGAGCACAGGGGAAGAGGCCAGGCTAATCCCGACCGAAGAAGTTGCGCTGATGGGTGCGGTACTTGTATCGACCATTCGCTTGGCATGAGTCTTCCCCAGACGGGTGGTGCTGCGTCTTCTTCGTTTATGGCGTCCGGTTTGACGGATCTTGACGACTCGGCCTCTGTATTCGGGCCTTCGGCTAATCCATCGACGTCGAGCAAGGAAAGCATCTTAGACAAATTTTTTGCCAGAGCTGCTGCCCTTCCCCTACCGCCTCAGCATCGAAGAATGTCCATTGATCCGATGGATACCTCTGTTTATATAACAGCTACTGGTATTCCTCAAGTGAATTTACCCAAGCTTGAGTGTTGTGGAGGTCAGTGTACTTGTCCTGATGGGCAGTGTAGTTGTCAGGAAAATTGTGTAGGGTGCGGAAGTACGGATGAACAAGAAGCACGTCCATGGGAGGAAAGTGTCGAAAGGGGGTTGCCTTTATTTGAAGAGGTATCTCCCCAAAGGGTGGTTCGTAGCTGTTGTGCTGGAGGAGCCTAGATATCCATACTTTTTCACTGTGGTTGTCGTCAACGTTTGCCCATCTCAAGGGATGTAATGGCTTGCGCTCGGAAATGTATGTACATTATGGGTAAAGTTATTGTTACAATTCGAACCTGGCCATTGTAGATGTTTCTGTACTTTGATGCAACTGGTAGGTATGAGATAAAAATGTTTAATGGTCTAGCACCGAGCTGACTAGAGAAATCGAGATTAAACGCTGTTGTAGATTGCGGTTGATTAGCCATGAAGCTAGGAGTTTCTTATTAATTACTCACGTATCATCTGGCACAATGAATGTCACGATTACGGTTAGTTCTCAATATTCCTTCAAAAATGAACTGGATGAATGGAACATACCATCATAATGGAAGACAGTCTATGCGAACAATTTAGTATCTGCAAAACGAATCGACTAAAAATTCTTACCTTTTTCGGATTGTCCGGCGCCGTTCGAACGTACCGATCGTTGTCTGGTGGCCTTTCCTTCTTCTAAAGATCGGACAACATATAGATCAGTAAGGCTCGGTGATTTACGAGTAAATATGCAGACCTTGCAGGACGCCAACATGCTCTGCAACGTTACGCAAACAGCAACAACGCTCAACACGGGAGACCATTCGCTACCGAGGATAGATGCGCAAATCTATGTCGAGTTAGCTAAGTATCAACAACAGATATTGAGCAGCTCACATGGCCATTGGAATACACATGCTATCCTGGGTATTAGCGTCTACAAGTGTAGGTAGGAATAAGAGAGCGACAGACGGGATGAATTGGGGCTTGTTTATCGTGACTGACGACAAATTGCACGGCCGGCGAAGATATGGGATATTGAGGCTCAAATCTGAACATCAGAGTGTAGGCCTCTCCCTGTAGACCATGATGGCTTGATTAACATTCACGTACAGGGTGATGAAGCAAGCTCACCTGATAAAGGGAATCTCCCATGACTTCGAGGGTGAAAAACCATGTTTGAAAGTCGTCTGCTTTAAGTAGATTTATACCTACAAAAGATGTTTCGTCGACATGCAAGAACGGGGGTGTGCCACTCTGTGTCAGGATGAAGATTGCTCACCAACGGGGCATCCTTCATTCTGTATTTCAGTAAGCTCCTTTTGCAACCTCCGAACGGATATGGAGGTCATTGAAGGCAAATTTTAAGGAGACTAATGGCGAAGAAATTGGTCCAGGAAAGTTGAAGTTGGTGCACAGCAGTGATTGTGGATGTCCTTGAGAAAGAAGCGTGAATGCACAGCCACGGCCGCTATCCAATCCATTTCGACAACCAGATTGTAGATGGGAGTCAATGATATCTCTGCACTCTTATTGACTCGAGGTTTGGACTTGAAATACTTAACATTGTTATTTGGCTACTTTATTCTCTCGGACTTCGACAGGGTGTATAAAACAGCTGATAACCCCTAAACGCCATGTAAGGAGTGGAGGCTGTTGCCAAGCACGACCAAAGTGGATATAAAAACTGAATTATCAGCGCAACATTCTTTAACCCACGTCTCCCCACTTTAGAGTCACTTGTTGTCCTATATCTTTTAGAAGGGACTTGCAGGCGCTCGTGGCGAGGTAGATCGTTCTTTCAGTCATTCATTTTGCAATTACAAGGATGTATTAACGCTTCTGTCGGCATTCCTTGTGGTGAACTGTATGATACAAACGAAATTTTATTTTGCCTGCATTTAGTGCGTTAAATTCATTAGCTTTGAGTTTCCTGTTCTACTGGCTTGATTTCTGTTGCTCTTCGAGCCCTGTCTTCGTTGATATCATCCAAAATCGCTTTCGCCCCAGTATCTAGAAGTATATGGGCCAGTTTTTCACCCAGTGCAATAACATCAGACAGCGATGTCACCACTTCCTCCACAGTATATTCAACATGCTGCTGCCCATCAACACTGGTGACACAACCTGTAAGCCTCAGGGTCTCGCCTGCGGCACCTGGGATTAAAGTGCTTTCGACGCCAACTGGAACACTGCATCCGCCCTCTAGAACTTTCAAGCATGAACGCTCTGCTGAACATTTCCAGCTTGTTTCCCGATGCGCTATTTTATCGCAAATCTCACGAGCTTCGACATCATCCTCACGGATTTCGATGCCTAGAGCACCCTGAGATACAGCGTAGTAGAGCGTCGGGGGCGATAGATCGGAGGTGATTCGATCGCTACGACCCATGCGTACTAGGCCAGCTTTTGCGAGGATGAGGGCGTCATATGGGCCATCTGGCGCGTCGAGTTTTGCAAGGCGGGTATCTCTAAGAATACTGTTTAAGCATTGAGACCAATAGTGAAATCACTACTCACACATTACCGCGCTGAATAAAGCAATGTATGAGTAAGGAAATCTTGGCGATGGCATATTCAATACGCACTACGTCTTTCACTTTGAGATGCGGGTACTTTCGCTGGATCTGCGCAACTCTCCGCACACTTCCTGTGCCAACGACGCTACCTTCCGGTAATTCATCTAAATTTTTCCACTCCTTTCCTTTCTTCACCACCAAACTATCAACTGGGTCTTCTCTTTCCATGATCGCGCCGATCATGCACCCTTCCGGAAGTGTTGTGGGCACGTCCTTTAAACAATGGATGAGAAGGTCGACCTCTTTCGCTATCAAAGCAACTTCAAGCTCCTTTGTCCACAGAGCCTTCCCGCCCAAAAGGAAAAGTGGATTTGTTTTGTCCGTGTCACCGGCGGCACCAGTCATGAACCTTTTCTCGAATTTCGGTGTTGATTCTCCATTTTCGGATGCTGGATAAACTTCATGTAAAGTTGCAAGGACGGAATTCGTCTGTATTTGTGCCAATGGAGAAGCTCTGGACGCCAACGTGAAGGTTCTCGCCATTGTTGGAAGTACAAGTATTGTTAGGCGATAGTGGGAATAGGACTTTGAGGAAGATTGCGGATATCACTTGGTCCAAATCAGGATCAAAGGGTGATTGACTTCTATTTAGCAAAGCAATAAACGAGATGTAATACGAGTATCTTCCACCATGGACATTGGAAAAGGAATCTAGATGAGTCGACTTTATACAGCTTGTGGTTGAAATAAGTACAGGAATGACAGACCAAGTAATGCTGCAGTGGGTGGAGGAATACTATGAAACAGACAACCGAGAATTTTAAAAACTCGAGCACGAGAAAAAATGAAAGAATGTAACCGTTACAAGTTGTGTCTGCGCGGCCGAGTTGAGGGACGAAGGAAGGGCAATATTGTCACAGGAAAGCAAGGAAAAATGACGAAAGATATGCTGTTTGCAAAATACAAATGCAGGATGATGGTATTGTAGTATTCGGAGATGGAGGAATAAAAGGGACGACGAACGCAAGGATAGACGAGTGGTGTAAAAGATGATTCAAAAGGTCCGAGTAGAGTAGATATCGATGGTGGAGGGAATATGGTATCAAATGAGACCGGGTGCGTTAAGTGCGAGACAATTAAAAGGACGATAGTGTTGCGTTTTCGAGAGCTTGACATAAGGGAAAAGTAGAGCAGGCAACGTATTTACATGCTGTAGCCGAAAGCTGAGCGCTGGTAAGGGTCAACGATAGAGCCACCGAGGCCTCCACCAAATGCAGGAAGGCCGTTGAAGGCACCAGCAGGGAAGGAGGGTGCTTGCTGGAGGCCAGCATTGTGACTAGAATTGCCTTGGAGAACATATCCATCGATGGACTGAGGCTGGAGCGCATGCATTCCGGAGGCCAGGTGTGATTGTCCGAATGCAGCCTGGCCTGGCATGGAGTAAAGTCCGTTGGAGGTTGCATAAACGTCTGGGAGAGGGTTGCCACCGAGTCCCTGGTTCATGTGACGACCAGCAGGAGGCACTCCCATGCTCTGGTGGGTGAGGGCCATGTTGACGAGAGCTTGCTGGTTATTGAACCCATTGAAGTGATCCATCTGCTCTCGTTGGAGCTTATTTTGGATGCGCTTTCCGTAAGGCGTGTTGCGAATCAGGGGTAGCACGGGGCGTATCCCCTCCACTAGCAGCGCGCGCTGGGCTGGTTCGGCGTAATCAAGCGCAGTCTAAGTGAGAGTGATAAGTACCGGGAACCAACATCAAAATCGTAACTTACTTGAACGCAGTAGTTGCCGTACGAGTCTCGGAGAAGCTTCTCCAATCGGGAACGGTTTAACAGCTCTTCGATCAGGATCTTACGAGTTGCGTGTTCAGCAACTCGAATGCACTGTTGATTGCGAAAGGACTTAATCCCAAAATGCAGAAGTGTGCAACACAAGACATACCTTTTCAATTACATTGGAGCTGAACTTCTGGACAGACAATGCGCAGATGTTACCGGTGAATTGGCGAATGAGGGCATCACTAAAGCGATTCTCATTTAAGTCAAGGATATATTGAACAACCTATACAGAAATGTAAGCAACGGCATTAGAAATGGAAAGGAAGCCGCGCACGTAATTGCCATATGGATCCTGTACGAGAGTGAGAGCATTGTAGGTGATCTCCGTCACTAGCTGCACCCTCTGCACTTCAGAAGCATGATCAATACATCTTTGAAGAACACAGCACCCATGTCGATGGGTAGCGACCTCAACACAGTTAGCGGCCACTGCGTTGTATATGAACTTAATAGGAGTTAGAGAGGGTATGGCTCAAGGTAGAGAGAGAGAACGTACCTGATTGTCTTCGGGGGCTAGTTTGTTTAAGCACTTCTGAATAACGTGATTGCCATTCAGGTCCTTAATGAGCACGACAACGTGGAGGCTGAGAGCCAAAATGATAGAATGTATCTGGGTATTATACCTCTGATCAGTCTGCTGTTTTCGCCTTCAGTTTAAAAGTGGAAATTAAACTTAAGTTACTTACCTGGCGGCGGGTGGAAAGAAAGTCGATCATCTTCTGGACAGCCCTGGTTCCATGCATATTGAGAGAGATATTGACCAAATCCTGGGCAACGGATTCGCAAATAACATTGCGCTGTTCATCTGTCGAGTACTCCAGAAGTTTTTGGCAAAGGTAGTTGCCGAATGGATCTATTCAGACATTAAAAAAACAACTCACAAGGCAAAGTGTCGGAACACTCACCCGTCATCAAATCGGCAAAATGTCCAAAGGTCTCCCTGAAAATCATGTCGCGATGCTCTGGGACACCTTCCTCTAATTTCTTCTGCAAATAGCGGCATCCATGTTGGTCCTTGCAGAGGGCTGGAATCTCTCCTTGCAGATCTTCCAGACGTGTGCCAGCAAACCGGTTGACTAGTCTACAGTCAAGAAAAGATGAGGCTAAAATAACAAGGCACACTCACATTCTCGATCTATATCCCCACGCTTATGCTTTGGACCATGTAGACCATTCATCTTGCCATCAGTGCCAGACGGGGTTCGACTGCCAAGACCTAGACCATAACGAGCACCATTTTGAGGGTATGCGCCCCCTCCATTAGCTCCACTTGCAGCACTGACACTGGAGCGCCCATTGGACTCGAAACCATAGGCGTTGTAAGGGGAATCACCTCCGTGGCCCATCCCGTAGATCGTCTCATACTGTGGGAATGAGGAAAGTCTTCAGTACTAAGAATTAGGACGATAACAAAACTCACATCATCGCGTCCAGATTGACTTAAAGGCTCGTAGTTGGTGGTAGACAGCCGCGATAAGGAAGCTTGTAGATCACCACCAGTCAACGGGTTTTCACCCATCAACTGTCCACTTGGCGTAGCTATCCGACCATGAATATCTGGAGTATGAGGAGTGCCAGGAGTTTTCAGGAGATGTGATGCACTTCCAGGCATGCCTAGTGGCGTTGCTGGAACGGACCGGGTGGTCGAAAGATTTTCCATAAGGCTATGAGGAGAGCCACGACGAGAGATAGGTCCCTGGGGGACATGCGGGGTCCCTGCAGCAGAACCGGAACCTACGAGACCTTTGCTGACATCGTCGGATGGCCCTGAAAGCGTCAGATTCGGATTCGTGACTGTCCGTCGGTCTGAGCGAAGACCGCCTTCAGGTCCTCGAGGATTTCCTGTGAATTGAGGCCATTCCGAAGGGGTTTCCCTGCCTTGAACCGACCGATGCGTTGACTGCGATAACTGAGCAAGGTCGAGGGCGGCCGAAGACTTATGTACATAAATTTAGTTAACCTTCATATATATATATATAAATAACGCAGACCTTTGCAGAGATATTACCATGAAACTTGTCGTCATCAGATGTCGGTAGGTTTTTCATAGCGTCTTGAGAATAATAGTTTTAGTACTAAAAATGAGGAAAAAGAAGTTAGGGACGCACTATGCATTTCCTTGTCCAGTTGTTCGTCCAGCATCATCCCAGCATTGTAGATACTTGCATACTGGTCGTCTGGGTATCTGCCATTCCCTCTAAGCAAAATGGACGCAGAAACGGGTGCTTGTACGGGAGACGCTCGCGATGACCGTTCGCCGACCATAGAAAGTCCCTGCAAGTGAGCGGCAAGGTCTTCGTCGTGTTCGCTGGCAGATGTACGTCGACTAGCAGGCATGCTTTTGGCACCAATGGGACGGGCAAAGCTGTTCCCCATTCCTCCAGTGACCAAATCGGGGGAGAGGTTGACGGAAGGAGCATATGTAACCGATTTGCGCTTGTCGGCCTTGGAGAGCGTGTCGAGTTCAATTTGAGGTCGAACCTGACGACCAGCAGGAATGGAAGCCTCGCTTAGGTGGGCGTTGAGTCGAGGAGGTGTCGTCGGGGCAGAGACTGCAATATGTTGTACTCCTCCATTGTTGGACCCATCATATGGAATATTGAGCAACTCAGCCGCCTGCTTCTGTTCAAGGATGCGCATTTGGTCTTCGAAGTGCTTGCGTTGCAGTAAGCGTTGTCTCTCGTGTTCAAGCCTCTTGAGCTCGACGCGCTGGTAGAAGTCTCGGTAAGAAAACTCCTGGGGATGTGACTGGTATTATTAACTCACAGCTGACATGTCAGGGATATTACTTCCCAACCTTGCGGCCTTGATGGGCAACGTGAGCGAACAGCAGCGATGCAAAAAGCGACGTAGTGCTTACGGAATCTGCTAGATCCAAAAATGCTGGAGGACTGTTCTTCCGTTCGTCCGAGGTGGTGTGATTATCAGTAGTAATTTCTGTAGGATTCATATTGACAAATAGAGCTTGATGTAACTTTTGCGGTCAAGGACACGAAACGAAGGGTAATGCTGAGGTATTATAGAGACGCTAACGGTTGCACAGTGGGACTCCTGATAAACCAAAGTATGAATAACCCTATGAAAATTCGAGTCATCGTAGTGAATAGTCAACTGACTTTTAGAACTTGAGACCCGTAGTAAGGACTGTTGTTACAATGCGCCAAAGTTCTCGCTGTAAATCGGTGAGCGACGCTGGAGGAGAGGAAACAACAGTCTGAGTATAACGCACTCTTTGAGTGACCGAATTTTGCCGAATGGTGGTGGTGGTAAGAAAGGATGTTGTGTTGGTTCGGTGAATATAAGTAGTCGTCGTGCAACAGCTGGTTTTGGTTTATGGTCCCTGAGCCGAATGACCGGCAACTGCCCTTCAAAATTTTCAACTCCGGTCCCTGGCCTATTTTCCGTTCAAATCTTGGTCTGCAAACCTGAAATGCCTCCCTGATTTTGTTGAGAACCGCGCCGTTAGTCTCGCCGCGCTGAGGCTAACAACATTGTGCATATGTTGCCAAATCTAATCATCACATCTTCTACAATCTAACTTCGCTAATCGATCCCATCATACCTCATAGACTGTGCAACTCTCCCTCTCTCCGAATCTCACCCCAAGAAATAATTGTGGTCACCGCTGCCGTTTCTGCGTAAACTTAAAACATTGAGAAGTCGCCACCAACAACGACAGCTTTCTGTTGGACTATTCTACCATCAAAGCGATCAATTTTCCCCTCATCCCTGTCAGAGGCGTGATCAGGCTCCGTTCGCCGCTTATGTACAACCGTTGTCGTCTGGCAATCAAAGGGAATCCAACATATTCTAAAGGGTACGTAAGACCAAGGAAAAATTAGTTGCGCTAGAAGGCAATGAAATACATAACAACAACAAAAAAACAAGAAACCACAAGTCATAGAACACCTCCGCGTCACCCAACTGTCACGATGCGCTCTCGATGGGCAAAGTCTCCTGCACCTCCATCGAAGCAGCAGGAAGGACACCATTGATGGTTTTTCGGTCCTCGTCATCGCCATCGGATCCATTGGACTCGGAATCTGAGGTTGAGGCCCCGTGCTTCATGATAGTCCTCTCAGATGATTGGGACGGGTATCTCCTCAGAAAGTCGGTAAATGGAACGAAACCGAGAAAAGATTTGCCCTTTGTGGGTTCTTCGTGGGGTGCCACTGGTGTCGTTGATCCACTAGCAGTTGGTGATGCAGTTTCTCGAGTGGTTCGCTGAGGTGCGATGGGAGTTTTTGGTTCGTCATTAGAAGGCGATGTTTCTCGGGAGGGCGCGCTTAGACTAGAGATTGGAGAAATCGTAGACGGTGGTCGTCGAGATTGCCTAGAGGTAAGAAGTCGACGAAGATCCCACCGGGAGAAATTTATTCACTTACTGAGGCAAAGCGTCATGACTGAGGGTTAGCAACAGATTTTTCAAATTGGGAAGGGTGTGGCGCATGTCCAGAGCCCGCAAATCTCGTTCGGCCATGAGCTGAAGATCACATCAGCAAATGGTTATACATCAAGATAAAGAGCATATGGACCATTTCAATATTCTTGTTGAGCAAGAACACGCCATACTCAAACCTGTAAGTATCAACGCCTCTGGGGAACAGTGGAAACCTACACAGATTTGCACAGTAAGGGTCGATCAGGGAAGCGCTGTTCGGAACGCTCACATTCGAGGTCCCACCATGGACGAAATCCCATCTCGAATAAGGCTTCGACTACCAACGCATGTTACAGGATAAACCAGATTCTTTCCAAGATAAGCGGCCAACATTTGCACCACCTGAGCAACGTAGCCTAATGCAGTGGCAACAGTGTCTTCGTTTACATCCTTATGTTCCGGTAACGCAAGCGGGGGTGCAGGATCATTAGCCGTCAGTGGAATGGGTAGCGGCACGTCGAGGATAGTGAATAGCAAATCAGGAGGAGACAGCAGCTCGATGGGAAATATGGTAGTGACAGTCGATAGGAGGGTGGTATTTGTTGACGTTGTTCGCTCCCGGACTTGTGAGAGTCGCCTCCTGAACGAAAACCGGGGTTGATCATTAAGTCGCCGAATAATGACCTGAAAACAAACCGATAGGTATCTATTTCCAAATTTGCAGCGGAATCAAATTGGATTGCTTCTCCTGCAACCGCGAGTGCCTCAACTCTTTCTTGTAATCGAGAAGAACGGTCGGTCAAATCCTGTTTTCCTGCAAATCTTGTGAAGCAGCATGTGTAAAGAAGGCACAGGACGGCTTACGTTGAGCGATGGAGTCTAAAACCTTGCAATGATTGTTGCGGAGCTCTCGTATTCGGGCTTCTCGCTCCGATATCTCTCGACGCTGTCCAGAAGTTAGTTTCATCGAAAAGCAGACTAATACACTTTACCAAGGGAAATGAAGCGTCATTCTGCAGTAAGTAGTCAATGCCTTCTACGACAGCATCAAGAGAGGACTGTGTGTCGAATACTAATGACTGCAGGGTGACAAGTCTAGGTGGCAGACAGTCAGTGAGATGTTAGCTAACCCATTCAGACTTACTTGAAAAGCTCCTGCCAAGTCACCGTCTTAGCAGGTAACCTCATTTCATCTTGGGTCCCGTCTTTTTTCGGTCGACGTCGCCGAGCTATTGGCGCGATCTCAGATGCAGGCAGTCCGTCGATACTAGGATGTTCAGCACTTTGTTTGGCTTTACGGACTTCAGATTCTGGTTCGGAAGCATAGCCTTCAGATGGCGATGGTGCGCGAACACTCGCCTTGAGGGGCGCTGGAAGGTAGAAGCTTTGTCCTGGTGGTTGGAGCGTGACCACGAGTGTATTAAAGGGGAGCTTCGATGGGTTGACATCTAACTAAACAACTTGATAGATAAGAATTACGCCAGTAATACAAAATGCAACATACATCTTCCGGAAGCGGAACTAAACCGTCCAAATTGACGCGCCATTCCTCCAGTATCTTCCAGTCTGACCTCTCATCATCCGCCTTTACCCGACCAATATCCTCGGGGCGGTGCGCATTGGTCTGCGCTTGCGAAGCCGATTTCCCCCATAATTCAACCTTGAAATCTTTCCCGCTGCTATTGCAGTTCAAAGGGAAAGATCCAGGTTGTGGGTCGATAGCGAAAGACGGATTGGTAGAAACTCGATGAATTGGGGAAAAGTAAACTGGCGAAGCAGGAATAGCTGGCGATTTGTGGAGCTGCCCCGACTGGGAGTTGGCAGCAGACACTGATTTCCCTTTCTTCATGGAAGGGGCTCTCACGTGTGTGTTTGTGCCATTCAACCGAGAAGATTGGATATTGGTTGGTCCATCCTCTACTTTCGAGCCATATGCTATCCTAAATGTAGATTTGCTAGGAGGGGCAGAATCTGGCGGGTTGCGTGCGTTACTGCGGACGCTGGAAGCTGAAGCATCCCGAGAATGAGTGGCCGGTTTATTGGCTGGACGTATAGTTGGCGAGAAAGCAGACTTGGAAGCCGGTGCTGATCGGAGAGACGTTACAGCTGGAGAGGCACCGACTTCGACTAGCGCACCTTCTTGGGGAGGAGTTTGGGGGATCGTGATGGTAATGAAAGTTTCAACCAGCCGCGAGCTAATTACTTTCTCCAGGGCAGACTGAGAGTTGCTGGGTAGGAGTGGTGGTATCGAAATCAAAGAGAGTGGACCATTGCCAGTCATTCTAGTATGTGCACTACTCGAAGATGTCATCGAGCTGGTTCGGGCTCGAACGGGACGTTGTTGGGTCCCTATCTTTGAGAGCGAATTACTGGGGCTGGTCGAAACAGTACTGAACGTTATTCGAGAACCTGAGGATTTCCGACCTCGAGCCTCGCCGGGAACAATGATGTCTTGTTCAACGACACCTTCATCCCTCTTCAGACTTCGGCGAGTTGCAACAGAGGCTGTTGATATTCGGCGAGATCTAACCCGGGAAAGTGTAGCGCTTGGATCATCAATGATCCCAGCAGCACTCAAGTCGGCCTGTTCCACAGGTTGACTTATAGCAGAGGTAAAAGCATCCCGGACTGGGAATGGAGTAAGGTTGCGTATTTGGATACCAGAAATATGTCGAACGCGTCTCTGCTCTCAAGTAAGCATAGTTTCTGCCGTCAAGAGCACTATAGCTTACGAAAGTGAGATAGTCGCTCTGCGAAGGCGGTTGGATTTCGGCGGTGGTTGCACTCTGCAGCATTGAGTGCTGACCAGTCTTGCATAAGGTTGAGAATTAGTAACTAAGTGCTGTCATAGATATCCGATATTTAGGAAGAATGGTCTCGATTGTGGTGGGAGGGACCAAGAGGTTTACCATGAAGTTGTCCGAAAGCGGACCGTGTTCGACTGCTACCACCATGTCCACGACAATCCCAGCTAAAAGGGAGCAAGATGACTCTAAAGCAATGCCACCCCCACCTATTCCAGAAAATAAATCTACTCAACCGAAAATCTTACAATCTGAATTTGCTGCGTTAACGTCTTGCTTGAGAGTGAGGGAAGAAGCTCATTCCATTGGTTGTCATCTCATCTCTACCAGGATGCGGTTGTGAAGACCGGTCAAATATACAAATTTCATGCTGAAACACGCAGACTGTAAGGGCCCTTAATTTTTATTTGTTATTCAGCCTGATTCACGCCATACCAGAGGAGTTGCAAACCAAGTTGTTAGTCCTCCAAGTTCGCTTACATCTGGATTGGGGAGAGATATTGAGCGATACGATCAATTGTGTGACTCTATTGAGGCCCAGATTGTGCGTCGATCTACCTGCGCTACATTCCAATTTCTCATCCTAATCAAGGTCAGAGCGATCAATGTCTTGAAGCGCGATTTGCGACGGGAGGAACGGCGTTTGGAAGAGGAGGAGAGAGGCAAACTCGCAGAAACTTCAATGCTGCCTCCCCCAGAACCTATGGCCGAGGATGTTGTATCCCAGCTGCCATCTGACGGCGAGGCTACCAACCCTAGGGCTTCACCAACTATCACCACCAGTGTGCTCGGCAGACGGCCGTCTGCAATTTCCATTTCATCTTTGCACCGGCCGCAATTTCCCCTGAAGCTCGATCTGTCTTCGACATCTTTGAAATTTACGGAAGAAGAGGCCATGAAATACCAGAAAGGATTGGCCTCACCCGTAACCCTGGCGCCAAAGTCAGCTCGTCCTACAGAATTTCCTCCAGACTTCATTGCTGCTTTTTCTGGCTCTTTGCCCCCAGATATGGGCTCTGGGACGTCAAATATCGATCTTACTTTATCAGATGATCCCCATCTACCTCAGAGTCATGGACAGATGAACGTCAACCTTGGAGATTCGTCTGACAAACCGATTGAACTTGACATGGATGTCGATATGCTTTTTGGAGATCCGGCAGAGGCGTCCGAAGTGAATAACACCAACAGTGGGCTATTTTCACCGTCTTTACCTGACGGCAACGTCGAACAGTCACAAAAGGATCAGCAACAGATCATGGCAGACTTCAATATGGACTCAAATGTGAATACAGACTCGGAGCTGTTCGGGGACTTTTCAAGTTCGCAGCAAAGCACAAATGCTGAAAGCTCCACAAACGTGTCTTCGATGTCGTTTCCAGCCACTCTACTACCTTCTGGTGACATCAAACCATCTTTATCTACGAACCCTAGTGGCGGAGGCTTTGACCTGACCACAATTGACCTTACATCCGACTTTTTTAATGACCCGCAATCCTCTGACATGAATTTCCCTATGGACTCAATAGAATCATTTTTAGGCGTGGATTCAGCCCCTATTGTGAAGCAAGAGGTGGTGGACTGATGCGGATGTGGACGAACGTTTTATTTCGGTGCGAGCTCAAGGTTACGATGGATGTAACAAAACTGATTATTCTCACGGCCGCAGATTGTTCGACCTAGTCGTCTCCATACGGTACTCGAAACATTACTTCTACCAATATAGATTTCCATTGCGTTTGATTCTATTTCCTCGCAAACGTCTCCAAAAATATCTCGGCATAAATCCACTGCAATTCCTTACCATTTAGTAAGACTTGTCTCGATTAAAATCGTCTAAGTTTACCTCAACGCTGCAGGTGGGTACCACTTTTGCTACCTCCCATAATCTCAGATTATGGAGTTTAAAATGTGTGGCTTCGCTTTTTTAAGACGCGGTTGCCCAATTTCGTTATCAAATGGAAACCGCATGCCAGCTGCCATTCGTCGTTGACCAACATGGAATGCACATTGACAGTGCATGCGCTACGCCAAGAAGCTCACCTTCTCACCGCTATCTTTACGCTTGAATTCGAATTTGGCTACAGAAGTATTTAAAGGAATAGGATGTGAGGATGTTTTCAAGGGCCACCTCTTCACACCAGTCCACATCGTATTCAATCTCAGTCCAACCAAGGTCACGCCATGAAGTGCACGACCTGTATCCTTGGCTTGGTTGCCCTAAGCATCCCAGGTGTCTACGGCTGGGGTGCGACCGGACATCAAACAGTAGGGTGAGCTATCGACGATCTGGGCATCTCATCAAGTTCATACCATTAAAACCACTTTAGCCAGGTTGCTATGAGTGTGAGTGGGGCTCAACGATTGCCATCTGGAAGGTTCTGATTTTAGGACCAGTTTTTAGGCCCGAAGGCTCTCGCGTTCGTAAAAAGCAGCCTTGGCTCGACATACAACCAATCTCTCAGTGTGGCAGCTACTGTGCGTGGATCTGTGTTCTTTGTCTCCCGATTTTGAGCATAATCAACCGTAGTGGGCAGATGATGTCAGATCGCAGACAGCATACAAGTGGTCTTCCCCTCTCCATTATGTCGACGCTGAAGGTATGCGTTCGATTTACTCTGTTTACGGGTACTTGACGCATCTTAACTAAACAGACAATCCACCTACAACTTGCGACGTCTCTTTTTCTAGAGACTGTGCCGATGGGATGTGTATCCGTAAGTTTTTTCCCAGTCGTCCACTAAGACCCTTAATCGATCATCCTAGTGAGCGCTATTGCAAACTACACTCAGCGTGTTGTTACAACATCTCTAGGAGCTCAGCAGCAACAAGAGGCTCTCAAGTTTTTAAGTGAGTTGGCGAATCGGGTTGTCTGCTTTTACTTTTGTTCACATTTTGAGCAGCTCATGTAAGGAAGCCATGGAACCACGTTTCGTGTATTCTCACTTTTGATATTTTAGTTCATTGGCGATATCGGACAACCTTTGCATGTCGAAGCTATCGCCACAGGTGGGAATGATATTTCAGTCACTTGTGCCGGAAAGACCAGCAATTTACACTCAGTGAGTTTGATATCTTCACTAAGTTTGACAATCGGAATCTTAACCTCGTGTGTGCTCAACAGACTTGGGGTACGCTCACATTAGTCGTCTGTCTAATACAAATACTGATTGCTCTGAAGACACCGGACTTATAACGCAGTATTTGTCTGTCAATTTTCAGGGTTCCATGACCTCTTGGGCCAGCAGCTTGGTGTCACGCATCCAGGTATAAGAGGGTCTTCCTAGCTATACAGTATCTCTTGGACTAATCATCCTCAGACGTCTGACTACAAATCTCAAGCGTCGTCGTGGATATCTTGCTCGTCCACCACATCTCCTCTCAGTAGCAGATCGACGATTAGCATCGGTGACGACATTGCAAATTTCTTGAACCCCCAAGATTCAGCAACTATCACACCTCTCGCTTGTCCAGAAGTTTGGGCAAATGAGTCAAATAAATATGACTGTGTAAGATATCTCAGTTTTTCAGTGACCTAGATCTCAACTTCTGTGATCCAGTCGACTGTTTTTTCGTATACGTCCGGCCAAGATCTCTGCGCTACGTCGTCTGCTTATTACGCGAAAGCAATACCAGTCGTAAGTCAGATACGTATCTTGATTCACAAGCTGATGTGATTGGCACCCATTAATTTTTAGATTGAACTTCAAATTGCAAAGCAGGGGTATCGCCTTGCCGCATGGCTCAATGTACTCTTTGACGGGGCGACCGATTTGCCTTGAGCTAGGCTTGGAAGTGTAAATGTTCCTGATGTGGAAATGGGGTTCGATGATGGACAAGGGGCACGGATCAGGTACAATGTGACTTGCATGCCGTATGATTGTAAAATTTACGAAGCCATGGTTTACGATTCAGAGTTTGTTGTTGTAAGATATTTATCCAACTTTTTACGGAGAGCATGATCGTTTCGTATTCCAACAACCTGCAGCGTTTTTGCCAAACCGCCAGCAAGTCTCAGCCGTTCTTCTTCGTCGATGTCGTCGGTTTCAAGGAGCTCCTTAACAGCGCGAGCCAAGCGGCCTCGCGGTAGAGCGGGATTCGGAGCTGCTGGCGTTTTTGGAATTTTGTGTTTTGCTTTCGATTTGCCCTTGATCTTGGGGCTGGCAAGTAGAGGTTCCATTACCTCTGTCCTGAAACGCCGGTGTGCAAGGGATGAGATGGGGACCACCCGATCTATTGGGCTGGCGGCTTCTGCGCATCCTTCAGCAAACGCAACCTGTTCTGGTGGGTCGCCTTCTTCATAGCCCCATTTCTTCAATTCTTGCAACCTCTTCTCTCGAAGTAACTTGGAAATAATCTCCCGTGTGTCCTCCGCGTTAATGTTCTTGGCGAGAGAATCGAACACATCACTGAAGCGAAGCCAGCCTCTGTCCTCATCCACGGCTCGCTTGACATAGTGTCGGTTGACGTAGTTCAGAAGCCTATTAGCGGATTGCGCTCCTGCGTGATATCGGTTGAATGACGGGACAATGTATTGAATAAGAGTAATGTCATCCAACGGCGCACCAAGTGCGATTTCACGGGAGGCTTCGGAGAAATACTGCTCCAACTGTTCGTAGATATCTGTGCCGCTATTTCCCTGATGATTGCTCTTGAGGTCCGTAGGAGCTGCAAAGCTGATTGCGCCAGATTCACTCTGAGCAGTGAAACTATCCAAGGGGGAGACACGAATAAAGAGAGAAGATAGGTAGCAGTTAGTCAGGCTGTGTCGTCTGCTATGTGAAACATTGCACTTCACTAGTTATAACAAGCAGAGTGGATACCAGCATAGAGACCGTAGTCAATAGCTGGCGCTTTGCCGTTCGGGTCGTTGGAAGGAGACTTTATGATGTGATCCAGTGCTGGCTGAACGTAGGCCCAAAGTGAGGAAAGAGATGTGGCTGGATTTGCGCTTCCTGAGGCGTGGTTGAGGATGGTTGGCATCCTGAACGGCTAATATAGCCGATGATAAACCCTGACCTTCTATAGGTTACAAAAAGCAGAATTCGGGCGTTTATTTATGAAGCAGGGCGCCTATCGAAAAAGAAAGGCGGACGGGCAGATGGTTGTTTTAGCAGATGTGACCGTTTGCACCAAGAAACTGTGAAAAGGTGATGGGGTTCTGTGAGAGCGTGATAATAGCGAGGGAACATGTCACGGTCCGCCGTTCCCCGCCTGTCATTCGGGGATGTCAAAGCGAACATTTGCACAATGAAAGACGACGAAGCAGATATTGCGCTCTTTCACTCTCACCCGCCGTTTGTATAAAGATCTCTGTCAATATGGGGCCCTCTATTAGTCCTCTTAGCGCCCTCTGCTATGGACTTTCCTTCCTTTGGTTCTCACTACCAGTACGGTGAGCGCCCATCTCGTTTACCGCTTGGCTCATAGCTTTGTCGGCATCTAGCTGACAGTTAAAAACTTTTAGAGGCCTCCAGTGAGGCTTTTATCCCCGTCAATGGAAGCCACGGCGAAAACATGTATTCTTCCTCGTACGATACTACTTTCCAGTCGTACACTGGCATAAACAGCGAAGCCTCAGACCATGTCGGTTCCTCAAGTTCTACTCATTTCACAGATCTCTCTGCCACTTCTGCCCCCTCTCCATCTTCTACACCTGCCACAAAGAGTACCTCCGGCAGTAGAAAACCTCAGGGCTATGTTCGCCGGCCTCGTAATGCCTTCATGATATTTCGCTCCGAGTTTTGGGCCGGTGAAAAAATTGACAGGACCGTCGAGCACGACCATCGACACATCAGTCGAATCATCGCTCACTACTGGAACAGAATGTCCGACGACGAGAAGCAGGTCTGGCGTGTCAGGGCTGAAGAAGAGAAGATCGAGCATATGAAGAAGAATCCCGGGTACCGCTTCAAACCAACTACCAAGATCAAGAAGCCTTTGAAGCGGCGAGTGAAAAGGAACGGAGAGGATGATATGGAACGTTGTCGTCGGGTTGCAGATCTGCTACGCGCTGGAAAGGAAGGAGAAGATCTCACTGAAGCGGTCAAGGCCATCGAGATGGAGCCTACACCTAGCTATCAGCCACGAGTTTCTCCCCCCAGAGCCTCTCCATCCCCTCCGTTCGGGCCTCCCTCTATCTTCAGAAGCCCGCCGTTTTTAAGACAGGAGCAAGCTAATTGGAAAAACCCAATGCCTCCACAACAGCATATCGTACGTGATTGATTTATTTTATTCTAGCTTTTATTAATTCAAAACGTATCAGCACTCACTGCCAACGTATGCACCATACAAAACCCATTCGCCAACCTTATCTCCCGCCCCTTCACTTCCTTTGAGCTCTCACACAAGCCCTCCAGTGCAGTCCAGCGAGCCTCAAGAATACCCATTCGCTTTCTTCTATCCACACACACCTACTGTGGCGCCCCAAATATCGAATGTTCGTTCAGGACCTCTAACTTCCTATCACGACACCCTGCCCCATCCGTTGCAGCATTATGCACCGAATGGAGACATCTACGAAAATCCAAGTGGTCAAAATTGGGAAAATACACACTCATCCTCTTTCAACGGACCCCCGTTCGAGGAAATATCAACGATCCAGCCCAGGATGCGTCTCATTGGTTATGCTCAAGCTCCAGCTTCCTTGAGCCCGGCTTCAATCAACAATAGCATCTCTTCATCTTCGGTATCGAGTAGCGAACTTTCAGGATTTTCTTCCTTCCCCGACCATGTGGACAATGAAATTCAGAGCAGACCTGTCATACGACCCAATATCAGAACATGCTCCGAGGGTTACCCGAGAGAAGTATTTGTAAACAGCGGAGAATCAACCCTTTTAGCACAGGAGGTCAACTATAGACCAGATCATGGACCAGGGTATCCATCCCAAGATGTATCCCCATCCTTCTTCTCTTCGTCGAGGTTTACTCTCAGTGGTGGTAACCTGGGCGATGCGAGAAGGCGGTAAGTCATGGGCGTCAAACTACGTCTCTTCGATCGTATTTCCGATCTTTCGATCATTTGATTGTGGCGATCCTCTTTACTTGGGTTTGGGGTTTCCTTTTGGAGTCTCAGCGGTCGTCTGTATACCAAATCACCACATTATCTACTAAATGCAATTCTTCGTGTCAAGATTAGATTATAATCTATGCATATTTTTCTGTGCTGGTACAACTGTCGTTTCATTAATATAAATCACCGGAATTTAACACCTTTGTCTCATCACGCGCTGCATAATCACTCTTTCCCTAAGATCTCGAAAGCCTTCACGCCGTTTTTGCCAAAGAATGTTGCACAGGCAACAGCGTCTGCACCCGCGGCCTTCATCCTTCCAACAGCGTCTTTTGAGGTCACACCGCCCACGCCAATGATCTTGATGCCACTGAGACCTGATCGAACGAGCATATCTGAATCGATAATCTGTCGGAAAGAGTAGACGTTTCCTAGCGCAATGGCGTGAATAGCTTCACCACCCAGCCCGCCATATGCACCTGGAAGAGCATACTGAGAAGGGTCACTTGGTTTAGGGAACAAGTTCGACATAAAGAGTCGGTGGGCTGTTTCAGTCTGATTGCCTTTACTCGAATCGCCGCCATTCGGCAGATTATGTTCTCTTCCATTGTCGCCTTGAGTTGATGTAGATGATGAAGCTTCAAGTTCTTTTGAGGGAGGCTTCGGTGTATCTGGGGCCTCGGATTTGTCCACCAGCGCGATTGGTTTGGCGAGAGATGACGGTAGCATTGCGTTCCCCACAGTGTTAATGGAAGTCACGAACGATATTGCACTGCGTCTCTCTCCATCTAGAGTAGAGACCAGCGGAACAAATCCATGAACACAATGTGCGAACTGCTCTCTCATGAGGTAAGGTGGAAGTTTGACACCAATCGTCAGGGTGTAATCTTCGACGAAAGTGTCCGCCGCCATCAGGAGTAACGGAAACATTTTGTCGATTGGGTCATAGGCAGGAGGAACTGCATCTGGGAAATTCGGACATGAAGTGTTGAGTTCAACTGCAATTCGCGCCTTTCCTTTTGGTGCTTGATTGTCAAGAAGCTTATGGCGAAGGGCTTGGATGTCTCCAAGCATTTTCTGCAGCACTTTGGGTTCAGCCGTGGCAACGCTGATAATGATGGGTTTAGTGGAGTTGGGATGTGATGTCAAGATCTCCTCGACCCATTCCAAATACTTGGACAGGGGGTGAGGTGAGTAGCCATAGGCGTTTATCGACGTCAGCGAGTCGTTTGTAAACGCGACCTGAGGATGGCACGGGTCAATGACGCTCTTGTGGATATTGTAGAGCTCCTTACGTATCAATAACTTACAGTATGTGTGTAGTCTTCTTTGAAACCTTCCAATGTCGCAGAACGTGTAGTGACTGCGCCTGTGTATGGTGACTCGTACAGCTCAGTGAGCTGTGTTCGGTCTGAAGACCAGGCACAAGATGAATTCAGAAGTGGCGGAGAGATTGAGATCCAGTTTATGAGGACCATGGTAACTGGTAAAGTATTGCGCTTGATGGTAAAAGGATCGATGTATTTCGAGACACATTCAAGATACTACTTCAGTCAGGTGACACTGCTATAGATAACGTCTAGATTTAGAACGCCAAGCAACTCAGGACCCCCGAACACATAGCGGTTATCATTTCAGAAGCTCTTCGCGTTCTAATACAGATTTTTCCAATTTGATCAATATGGTCGTTCTGTTAGGGAATTGAGGGTTTGCGGTGTTGTGTGCTGTAACTCGAGCGGGCTACGTGCATAAAAGGTAACTAAGTAACATGTTGCTCTTTATTCAGCCTGAACTCACGAAAGATAGGCCATCCAGAACAGCCTCTACAATTCCCGCGGTAAACGATGAGCAACTGAGTGAACTAAAATCTTTGGGAACGGATATGTGTCTTTCGATGGGTGGATCATTGTCAATTATCATATCTATGAAAAAGATCAGTAAAATGCCGAACTTAACGTAGAATATCGATTACACTCATCAGGATTTTCGACGCTCCTTTCCAAGCCATCCGCCGCTTTACCAAATACCGCTTTCCAGACCTGTGTGTGAACCAACGTCAGAACAGACAGCAGTCTGATCTCGCGTTTCGGCGCTTTTGAAGAGCCCTCCGTACGCCAAAACATGAGCTCCAGTACTCGTGTTCCAATTCGGTAACCCAGAGTGTTCAGCCTGTTCTCGCCAAAAGTTAAAGATAGTATCAGTTGTGAACAATGTACTTACTGACGCTCCAGATCGTTTATGCCACTGACACGCTTTTGTGTATACTGAACGATCTCCGAGAAGAGAAAAGCGAAAGCAGAACCAGAGACCTCTGCGCCTCTTGATTTATTGAGAGGGCGATCATAGATATTTGGTCTATTAGACCCAGCCTTGATGGAAGCGGCAGCGGCATGAAGTGATTGGGCAGAAGGAAGAGAGAATCTTGTTGATGAGTTTGTGGGAGACAAATGGTCTGAAGATTGAGATGAAGTCGAAACCACTGAGAGCCTTGGATGTGGTTGGGTGTACGCCATGTTTTACAGATTCCGGTCCATGACTCCATGTGCTAATTTGTGTACCGGAAGTTCCGGGGTCCTGCCTGGCTGTATTAATTAGACAGGCTAAAGCAGGTGTGGAATACTTTTGCTCCTTACCCGATGAATTCCCCAGGTCCAACTGCTACGGACATCCAATCTCATCTCTACAACTCTTTTATCCAGGGAAGTACCTACGATGTTGCCATTCGTGTAACGGGCAATTGGACGGCTCTCTATAAGCTGCATCGTGTGGTCCTAATCCAATCTGTATGGGAATTAATTCGGCTGTGTGGGCTGCAAATGGGTGCTGACTACTGCGAAAGGGTTTCTTTCGATCATTGTTCACAGCCGGATTCGTCGAGTCTAAACCTAATAGGCCGAGAAGTTCATCAGAGGAAATCTGTGTCTCCTTTGACGATTATAATATTACAAGACCAGGTGGGAATTTAGCACCCTTGCTTTGAGGCAATGCTGACATCTTTTCATTAGCGTTCGAGTAAGCTTAGTGAACTGACCATTACGAAGTTTGCTTAACTCCCTGACAGGATCTGTATATCTCGTCTGTACGGGGGCGGGCCTTCCCTCTTCGTCTCTCCTAACCTCATTCCGACCACCAACAACCCCCTGGGCCCACCATTCTCTGGAATTCTTGAACCAGAAGATCTACCGGTCGGTCATCAACCTGCGAGCCCTCGTTTCTTACTATCTCTCCTCGCCACTTCAATATATCTCTCCATTCCTGCCGTCGCTTCCCAATCGCTCTCTCTAATATTGAAGACAGTTGGACCAAAAACTGTCCTCGACTACCTCAATTTTGCTTGCGGAAAATGCTTCACCTATTCAAATCCTCTCCCAGAAGACACTCTTCCTGCTGTAGGATTAGAGAAGATCGCATTCGAAGTGGGAGACGATGACCGCGTCGACGGTCAATCAACAACCAAATCCATTGAAGGGTTGAAGTCAACGTCTTCTCAGATATCTGCCGGGACAGGTTCTCCAGAATCAGAAGAATCAGAACCCGAAGACCTTTCTCACCGACAAGAGCCATGTTATCACTATGGGACGGTCTCCGACAAGATTGGGGAGGCTTGTGCTTGCTGGTTAGCGAGATGGGCCACCGACATGTTGCCATACGAGGATATCAATTTCATCCTGCCCGATTCACGCCTCCGCTCGAAGAGTGTTTCAAGTATCATCAGCAGCAAACTTTCCGGGTCATTGAAGTCAACACAAAGTGCTTCTACAGTGCCTCCGCTCTGGGGTCGAGGAGGTCTCACGGCCAAGTGGGCTGCAACTCTCGTATCAGCCGATACTCTCTTCGTCAAGAACGAAAGGGAACGATATAATTTCGCTAAGTCGGTGGTTGAACTTCGGCGAAGCGAGGGTATTCTGGAAGAAGAGGAGGTAATCTGGACTGAGATGTTTGAGCGAGGGATTCATTATGTTAATATGGTATGTTTCAGTCAGAACCAGCGAACACTACTTATCTTCTTCTACTCCAGCCTTTCGAAGACATCCATCACATTGGTCAGGATATCTCTCCTACAACGAGGCGACCTTATGTTACGATTTCGACTCTTCAAGCTTCTCATTGGTGTCAATCCGTGTTGAAGCACGCCGTTACATCACGCCCCTACAATCCTTCCTCCCCTGCGACTGGGACTTCTTCGCCTCCACCTCGCGATAAAGAATTAGGTATCGCCCTTACAACAGCAGAAATTCTCTCCCAGTTGTCTAACGCCAGGCCCAATGACCCCGAACGATTTAAACCTTACTACCCAGTTTTTAATGACCAATCTGTCCGCGTCGGCGATGGCGGTACCAGCGCTGTAACAACATCAACAGGTGCGATATTGTCGATGGAGGAACTCTTCAGTCCTTTCCATAATCCCGCTCCAAGACAACCACGAGCTGCGACAGCGCAGGAGCCAATTCCAGCCGTCAGCATCGTTACAACTGAAGATAAGTTCTTTGGCCTTGTAACTCCACGGATGGTGGCTCAGGACTGTATCAACTCCGACCCTAATGGCAAGGCGAAGTGGTCGCCATATCCGCCATACAGGTTTTCTGTAGAGTTCTGGGACGTTGATCTTCTTAAAGAGAAATCGCGGTTGCACTCTCAGACGATCTGGTATGCTGGTAGCCTTTTCAACGTCTACGTCCAGCTGGTGCGGAAGAAAGGCCAAGCTCAGCTTGGCATCTACCTCCACCGACAATCGCACGTCGACCCTTTGCCTGCGTCTAGTATTCCACCGACCTCCAGAAATCCTGGGGACGGAACAGATAATCATCATTATCGTCAACCTTCGTTCCCCTCGTTCCCTCTCCCGGCGAGCCCTCAAATACCTAACCACTACTCTCCTTCAATACACCCCGTCACTTCTCGAAGCGGGACTCCAGCTCAACGGAATGGGACAGCCTCTTCACCTCCTTCACCCTCCTCCTCACCTCCCATCGGTTCAGCCCCTTTCATCCTGAGTGCCTCCCCTTCAACTTTAACTTTATCCCCTCCTCAACACAACTACCGTGACCCTCGAACTGCTATATCCGCTTATTTCTCCATAAGTTGCGCGAGCGCAACGGGGTCATCGCAGACACGATTTAGCAGCTCGCCCGATACGTTTACTGTCAGTCAGAGCTGGGGTTGGAAGTCCAGCTCCCTCAGGACAGAAGAATTCTTGGAGCTTGGAACCCAAGCCTTGCCGAGTGGAACGGTTCGAGGCAAGGAAGTCAGCTTACGCGCAACTGTGGTACTTGGTCTAGTATAGATTGATTCGTCACCTTATCTGCTTTCGGTTTCCCTCGGGATTTTTGTAGACTGTTTAATAGCCATTTTACATGGTGTGTATATTTACCCATTTTCATGTTTTCCACTATGTCTTACTCTACGATATTCTTTTAATGTACTGCCTGTATACCTTCTTGTATTAATTAGTTGTTTATATTCCTCACCAGCTACCTGTACTATGAAAGACCACTTGCGCGGTCTCTGCCATACGAGTGTGTGCCTCTGTTTACTTTACACAATCAGTGCTATTCACTGGTGTAACGGTCACACCTCTACCTCCTCCACACCTACTATTAGTGCGGGAACGGAATGTCGGGGACATCGAGAAAACAAGCACCTCGTTTGGCCAGGCCTGCAGCTCGTTACTGGAAAGGAAAGGCCCCAAAAGGAGTTGCAGAAGTACAGTCTGACTCTGAAGCCGAAGATGAGGACCAGGAGGTCGGTGATGTCGAGATGGAACAGGAGCAAGATGAGGATGAGGAAATTGAAGAGTTTGGGATGAAATCCGAGGCTGCAACCTCAAAATTGAAGGGGATGAACATTACTTTGAAAGATGTGAATGTGTCCAAAGAAGGGAAGGTCATTGTCGCTGGGCGAGAGGAGAGTGGTAGAACTGCCGTGGAAGAGGAAGGTATGCGAATAAATCCAATACTTTGTTCGGCTTGAACTTACAGTCACTTTCAAGAGACATTTTCTGAGGAAGAGTCAGACGAAGAGGAGGCCCGACCCAGGAAACCTGTTGTAGCCGCTGAGCAAGACGAGGAAGTGAGCGCTTCCATCTTCGTTGTATTTGACGGCTTTAACTCAAACCTCTAGTCTAGCGAAGAAGAATCTGAATCTGAAGAAGAGAAGATTGAATTTCGACCTGTATTTGTACCAAAGTTAGTTGATTCCCTGATGCTGTATATATATGATTAACGAATTTGTCTCATAGACGCTCGCGTGTGACGGTTGCAGAACGCGAGGCCTTGGCTCAAGATACAGAAGAAGCATTAAAGAAGAAAGAACAAGAAGCCGAGGAAAGACGGCAGCAAAGCCATGATTTGGTAGCCCAGACAATCAGGCGAGAACTGGCCGAAAGTGCGCACTAATACATCGTCTTATTTCTCTTCAAGCTAAATTTTACCTTGTAGAGGAGAAAGAAGGAGAGGTTATTGACGTTGACGATACAGACGGCCTGGATCCTACTGCTGAGTTCGAAGCTTGGAGGCTGCGAGAACTGGGTAGAATCAAGAAAGAGAAGGAGGCCGAGGTGGCAAGAGAAAAGGAGCGGGAGGAAGTAGAAAGGAGGCGAGCGTTACCAGAGGAGCAGCGCATGAAAGAAGATCTAGAACATGCTCAAAAGCTACGGGAGGAAAAGCCGAAAGGTCAACAAAAGTTCTTACAGAAGTATTGGCACAAAGGTGCCTTCCACCAGGTCCGTTATGTGTTAGGTTTGTATTTAAACGGCTTCTTATCATTTAGTAGGATGAAGAAATTCTGCAGCGTCATGATTTTACTGAGGCCACTGAATCCACAGTGGACGTGTCTGTACTTCCGGCGCTTATGCAAGTCAAGAACTTTGGCAAGCGGAGTCGGACAAAGTACACTCATTTGGTGGATCAGGATACAACTATCAAAGCTGGTGGTTTTGGTGGTCACGCTCCCGTCAAAGCCGGTGGTTCTGGGACAGATGGAGTTGGTTGTTTTCTTTGTGGTGGGCCCCATATGAAGAAAGGTACAACTAAAATTCATTATAGTTCGTGGTTGATAGACTTACTCCGACACTCCCCTTTAGACTGTCCTATGAACAATGAAAGCGGTCGGCCTACTGGTGCCAACGCGGCCCAATCTCAAAACCGACGATACGACACTGGCCGAGATCCTCGAAGTGGTGAAGGATCTGGTTGGCGCGAACGGGGGGACTCCGAAAGGAGCAACTGGAAAGATCGGGACGCCGGACGAGGTACTCATGATCATCGTGACTATCCTCGCCATGAACACCCTTCCGACCGAGATTCCCAAAAATACGGAGAAAAAGGTTACTCAAGAGATTCACGTCGTGATCACGATGACCGTCGCCAGCGGCGACGTTCACGAGAGCGAAGTGTTGATGGGGATTCACGCGACAAGCGGCGGCGGCTAGACTAATTCTTGAGCGTGGTGGTAGGGTATTGATAGCTTCTACATATGTAATTCATTTGCGCGTGCTTGAGTTCGATTTCTGAAGGTTGAGACCTTTCAATGGAAGTTCAGATAACGTTGACTAATCGAGAGGCTTCGAGTCCTTGACATTCGCCAAGAAGTAGTCCGAGTAACAGCATGAATAGCAGAAATAGGCGAAGTAGGTCCAGGGGATCTCGGTGAAGTATATAACCGTGGCCAAATGGAACCAACAATTCTCGTATGTTTCTCTGCTGAAATTGATTTGCATCATATTTCCCTCTCTTTTGATTCCGCATCCTCCTGTAGATTTCTGCACTGTTTTCCCTGCGTAAATTTACGGTAAGTATCTTAGACTGGTAAATCACGCCTCGTCTATCGTGCGCTAATTTTAACCCACAGCTAGCTTCCCGGACACCGAGAAACCACTCAAATAATTCAGCTTCGCCTTCTTAACCACTACCCATTACCTAGGCTCTGTAAATTCTATGAGGGACAGAGGGTCCTATGCCTGCTAAAATTGTAAAAGTCGCTGTTGTCGGAAGCGGTTTGGCTGGGCTTACCGCGGCGCACCTCCTGAACAACGCACGCGAAAGCCAGGATACCCAATTCGAGGTTCATGTATTCGAAAAGGTGCGCTAATCTCCGCTTCTGTGTGGCCAACGACAGGATTAATTATTGCACGTAGTCCTCCCTCATAGGCATGGACTCTGCTTCTATTTCATTGCCAACGTCTGACCCAAAGGAAACATGGAGAATTGACGTTCCAATGCGATCATTCCAGGGAGGTGCGTTTTTGTGCCGAACTTCGGTGTGACTCGGCCAAAGTTCCTTTGTTAACTTGCGCATACATCAGGATACTATACGAGGCTAATTGAGCTATATAAGCGCATTGGAGTTCAACTCTGTCAGGCCAATTTTTCGTATTCATTCTCAACTCTGCGCGATGTGGACAATGGTCGAAATAGGTCAATTACGACTACATTTATTTACAATGGCGCGTCAGGAAGAAGCGGACTCGGCAAGCCTTCAAGCTATAACACCGTCATGGAAGGGAAAGCGACTTTAAGCTCCCAATTTCTGTCCACCGCAATATTCACAATCTCGTGTTTATACACGATTTTTTGTTTCCTGCTATCCCTCTGGCATTCAATACCAATCTGGAGAGCAAAGAGTATTAGAGACATGGACCTCCGCGACTGGGTGCTTCAGGTTGCACCGAAGGGGCTTCTGGGTCGATTATTTGGCCTAGACGTCGCATGGAAGGATTATGTCGAAACGGTACTGATACCTACGTTTTCCGCTGTGTGCACTTCTCCCGCTGAAGACGTCTGGGGTCACCCGGTTGAAGAGTTTTTAGGTAAGTGGACTATATCTCTTGCTGTACAACGTTAACCTTCAATTTCCAGATTACATATGGCTGACATTCGGGACCCACCATTATATCGTTCAAGGCGGCGTATGCGCCGTGGTCAACCGATTAACCAACAACCTTCGCGCTATTCACTTGTCGTCACCAATCCAATGCATCAGACCGGATCCTAAAAATAAAGCATGCCTCTCAATAACGTGCGATATTGACGGTGAACTGGAGGACCATCATGGTTTTCACCACATTATATTTGCTACCCAAGCACCTGCAGCAGCTGGACTACTCTCGACCTACCTGGATGCACTTCCAACACATCTAGAACATCGGTCCGAGAAGGTGGAACTTCTCGTAGACTGCCTTCAATCGTTCGAATCTAGGCCGTCCATAGTCATCAACCATACCGATGGCAGTTTACTGCCAGACGATCTTCGTGACGTACGCGAGCTGAACCTAATCAGCGCAGCAACAACTGGGGCGTCGTACCTCATAAAATCTGGACCATCTCATCCACTTTATTCCTCACCATCTCATTCGATGGCCACGCATATTTTACGGCGGCATCCTGCGTACCCGAAAGATAAGCCCACTGTGTATCAAAGCACAAATCCTCTCTTACCCCCTCGAAAGGATGCAATCCTAAGTGTTGGAAAGCTAGAGCGGGCGGTGGTGACGATGAAAAGTAAAAGGGCTCTCAGTGGCTTGTGCGAGGAAGAGTCCAAACAGTGGTGGCAGTGTCCTTACCAGGCCAAAACGCGTCTTGGCCCCCTGCAAGGAGCGAGGCCAACATCAGAACCGGATGCACCAGGCATATGGTTCTGTGGCTCATACGCTTATCTTGGCATTCCGCTATTGGAAGGTTGTGTAATTAGTGCTCAGAATGTCGTGGAACAAGGGATTTTTAAAGATGAAGAAATACGATGGGAAGAGGTGCCTGAACCCTGAAGTTTCTTTTTGACAAAGCGGTTGGTTTATGGACCTGATATGATACAATTAGACGTAGAGATTATGAACGGGCATTCTTCTGTATTTCATTGTGAATATCGAAAGATGGACCAGCCTCCCTGCCTGAAATAACGTTCAGAGATTTCATAGCAACATCGCATCGGAAACCTACCCAAGAACACATCGGGAAAGTCAATACTTTCATCGCGACCCATGAGGATATCCAGATGTAAGTTGGTTTGAGGTGCACAAAGGGTATGTGGCCTCTATCAAAATAGTAAGAAAAGGTCATCGTTGCGTAGACAAGCACCTACATCAGAAACGATTTTACGTTCCATAAGCTTTCGTAGAGGGACGTGCATTCCAAATGTATTTCGTTCCAGGGTCAACTTCAAGTTATCTTGTGTGGCTTCCCACTAGATCGCATATCATAAGATGGCTTACAGATAGTAGAATTAATTACTGACATTCTCTAGACGCTCTTTGAGACCATTTCCACTTTTTGTCTCGGCTGCAAGACTGCGTGGACCGTACTGGAGGGAGTCGTGCAGTCCCAGCGAATTGGCAGTGTCCTTAATCGAAGCCGACTTGGGACTAGAGCTTGGCACAATTCTATATGAAGGTTCCTAGATATTTGCATTATATTGAATTCAGATGACTCTGTTCTTAACTGACATACCATGATGATAAAACAGAACAAAGAGAGATGCAAGACCAGGGGCGACGCGTAGCCCTACTATCACATGGGCACGTGATGCAGTACAAACCTGAGTTTCGGCTTTGTGGCTTTCTTCCAGAGCAACCTCTTCGGTCTTTCTCTGCAGCTGCTGCTGTGTCCTTTTGAATATCTCGACAACAGAGTGTCATACAGATACGGATAATATTGAAATCAGCTGGTATTAAGGGGTCAACGAAAGGGGTTTAGTCTTGCTTTTTGAAGCAGCAACTACCCTTACCCCGCATCGTCATGAATACTCGACCATCAAGATCTTCCAGTATCCCAATACCTCGCAGTGCATCTGCATCATCTTCGGCTAGAAATCTCGAATCCCTAATATCTATTCCGCTTATTCCTCCTGGAAGAGGTCAACCTAGGTCACCTTCTACTACCCGGCCCATTCCAGAGCCTCGTCGAGTCTCTGTTGCTGATGGATCCAGGACTGCCGCCAGCACAAGCCATGGTCATGGGCCTCCCACCTCTCCAATTAGGTCAAGTGCGCGATCACCGTCCGTTGTGTCTAGTGTGCCCAGGCGATCGCCGTCTAACACACGCTTCGAGCCGAGAGTCGTTCGAAGTACAGCCACCGATGGAGAAGGAGAATGTCCTCCGCAATCATCTACCTCTCCGACTGTGACCCGTCGGGCTAGCTTAGCCAGCGTTCGAGCTGCAGCATCACAAAGGCCCGTAATACCTCACCATGTTGTCGCCCGCGCTCAGACGACATCATTTCCCAGACCATCCTATCTCGACAATTCCTCTTTGAGGCACATGCTTCACACAGAGATACCCATCGCTCCCATTCCTAGTCGGCGTGCCGACCCCACCGCAAGTGCGAGGAATCAAGCATACGCCAATGCAATGATTGTGGAGAATGAAGACGACGGCAGCCCGGCGGCTTCGCCTTCCATTATGCCACCTCTTAAGACGTCCTTCAAGTTGCCAACGAGATGGAGTGATCAAGATAGACACCCAAGTCTAAATGTTTCTCCAGAAGGTCGAGAACTGATGCATCAAGGTTGGTCTTTTGCAACGATATGACTCTACCTTCTGACGAGAAGACTCCAGGGCAGACAGCGTCTGGAGACAAGGACGCTGCATCAGCCCGTACTACACATCCAATACCACCTGCATGTGGTATATTCTATTACGAGGTAGACATTTTAGGGAAGGAACAGAAATCGTGCGTCTTTTCTTCGGTCCTCGCGGAATGCCGAAACTGAGCCAGGCCGCTATTGAGTAGTAAAATCAGCATAGGGTGAGTTTTCCCGCTCTTTCGCCCGAGGTAACTAATGCCCGTAAAGTTTCTCAGGAAAGACGGCCAGATTTGCTAAACTGCCTGGACAAGAGCCACATTCTTGGGCGTATTATGGAGATGATGGCACAGCACTTTCACCCGACCGAACTGGGATACCATTCAGACAACCTTTCGGTAGTGAGTCTAGGATTAATCTCACTAAGGACTTCGTATTCATGCTGCACTTCTAGCCAGTGACATTATTGGTTGCGGGATCGACTTTACGACATACAAAGTCTTTTTCACGAGAAACGGTGTTTTAATCGGTCAGCACTCTTGCACTTGTAACTATTCTAGTACTTACAAAGCTACCCCAGGACAGGTATTTGACAATGTCGGTAAAGATATGCCGATTTTTCCTTCAATAGGCTTTCAACAATCTGGGGATTCCGTCCGAACCAACTTTGGACAGGAACCTTTCAAGTTCGACATTGAATACCATGTTCAACAACAGAAAGTTGTCGTATGGAACCAGATCCAGGCCACCCCTTTACACCGCACAATACTCCGAGGACATCCCAAAACAGGGCTAGGTTCCATTGCTTCAATTACAAATGATATGGGTGACCAACCACCATTGAACGAGGACGAATCGAAAACAGCCATCGACCAGCTAGTTTTGTCATATCTTGTACATCACGGATATGCTAAAACAGCACGGTCGTTCGAAAAGCAATGTCATAGTCTCGAGATCAAAGATATCGAAACATCAACACTGGATGGAGACGATGACGACGTCGATATGACCAACGGCGCAAGCAAAGCTGATGGAGCCGACGTCGATATAGAGACGAGAAAAACGATTGTTAACCTTGTTATAGCTGGCAAAATCGACGACGCAATCGACACCCTGCGTATATGCTACGCTCCTGTTCTTGAAGCGGACAAGCAACTCATTTGGTTCAAACTGCGATTCCGAAAATTCGTCGAACTCATCCTTGTCACTACTGAGCTCAAGAAGCAGATGAAGGCTATCAGAGAGAAGGAGAAACAACAGCGCAAAATGTCTCTAGTACCGCCTCTACCTACACATAACCACTGGATGGAAGATGACATGGGTATGGACATTGACGAGGATGTCGTAGGTCCTATACCCATGTCCAACAGACCTTCGTCGAACCGCTCAGACTCTTCTGGTTCTGGTCGCGAGAAAAACCTCAGTCCAGAGCTTCAAGAAGTCAACCTCAGATACGAAGATGCTCTTACGATGGCAATCACATATGGACAGTCCCTATCGAACGATTTTCATTCAGACTCGCGTCCTGAGCTTCAGCAACTTTTTAAGAGGACTTTTGGAATCGTTGCGTGGGAGGATCCGCTGGAGGAGATGGCGGATATTGCGGGACATCATTCGAGGGTAGCACTTGCCAATGAAGTCAATCAAGCGATATTGAGTAAGTTTTATTCGCATCATTTCATTCCGTTCCTATAAACTGACAAAACTTCAGAATCACAAGGTCGTCCAGCTCGACCTCCTTTGGAAACGCTTTATCGACACGCAGCTACCTCCATTACGCAGCTCGGCCTCATGGGTGTTGGTTCAGCCGTCTTTACTGAGATGCCACACGAGTCCATACACTAACAAACACCGGGTGTCCATGACGGTTTATGTATCAATTTTGGTGATTATTTGTGTCTGGTGTGCATCTGGACTTGTCGTTCGTACAGTAGCTTGTAGCTTGTCTTTGTTATGTTTGTACAGTTGTAGTCTTAGCTTTCACTTTAATGATTGGGTTGCCACCACTCAGTTAAAGATTGTATATAGGCAACAGCTTGTCTAATGATAGCGCTTGTCTACAAAGCGGACATTCAGGCTGATGAGAATTTCGTTAGTTAATTCATTACGTTTGAAGTTAAAGTCGCCTACCTTCTCTCTTCCCCATCCTACAATGCAGTTCCAGCAGAACAAATGTCCACATTCAGTGGCGCAGCTGTCAGTCCGCTCTTCCAGACAGAGAGTGCAATTTCTTGAAGCTCGTATACCGTCTGGGATTGCTGTGACGGCCAGTGCCGTACCTTCATCTTCTTCCGCAGGTCTAGCCGGATCGCCTTCTGGAACGCCATCTAGCAGGGTAGACAGTGGTCGGTCATCTAAATACATCTCCAGAGATGACACAAGTCTCTTTTTGCCGTTGCCTTTGAGTGTTTGGCTGTTAGCAGAGCGCTCTCGAAAATACAAGGCCAACCGATGGAGGAGGCGAACGGTAATCATTACACCAAGCAATGAATATGAAGGAGGACGGATGTGTGGATTGTCAGGAATAGACGAGAGCTGGGATCAATTTAGTTTTTTAAGACGCCAATAAATTGGATCTCTTACGTGCTGGATACCAAGCAGCCTCTTGGTTAAGTCATAGTAAGTTCCTCGGAGGTAAAACACCGCTAAATTGAGTTCCATTACGATGTCAAGAGTGGTCGGTATTCGCTTGATCCACTTGGCAAATGTTGGATGACTTTCATTCAGAGAAGCACTTTGACCCCATCGGCCAAAAATATAAGAAGGGCCTAGCGAAAGAGCCAAGAGGGCTGCTCTCATCGCTGGAGAAGGCGGCGCATGGCCTGTCCGTGAGGAATACTGCCAGGTGTCTGTATATTCTTCTCCAAGTGTTTGCGTGGCTACAATTGTTGATCAGACCGAGGGATTTCGCGAAGCGGCGTATGGGTACCTCTGCCGGTAGTCAAACCAAAATAACAGAGCTTTATCAGCAGGTCCAGCTCTTTGTCCCAGCGGCTAAGCCATCGAGTGCCTAGCAGATAAATGAGATAAAATCCAGATATCCAGAGGTGTGCTGACCCATCCATGACCGAAGGACATTATCGGCTTGGTCTCTCAAAGAGGCGACATGATACAAATCTCTTTGGTTTGCACGAACTTTGGAAAATTCAGTAGCCTATTTTACGATAGCACCAAGTTCTTACTTATTTGTGCTTGCTGTGCCCTAGGAAAAGATAAAGAGGATGATGAAGGGTCGTTGCTCATTGGGGGAGGTTGTGGTTGGCCAATGCCATCTGTTGACAGCCGTTTGTTCGGAGCTATCGAGCGCGGTCCCCTGGCTATACTGCACTTTTCTTTAGCCTCACATAACCGGTGCTCTACCAAACCTCAAAAACTATACGAGATGCCACCTCCACCTGCTGCATACGGTCATGGAGGAGAAGGACCCTCAGTTTGGCAAAAGAGTACGTTTGAGCTTCATATATTTGCAGCGCGAGCCTCATTCTCTATGCTGTAGTGAAGTAATGTCCATTCCATTGACATAGTCTCTCGGAAGTCTGACAGGCGACGCGTTTTTCTATATAGGATGGGTGCTATGATGGGTGGTGGTGTTGGTCTAACCATTGGCTTTATCTTCGGCTCATGGAGCATTATAAGGTGCATGTCGCGAAGGCTTCCGGTTTACTCCCACAGCTCACCAATATCTCCTCTTCTTTAGACAAGGCGCTGGTCCAAGAGGCCTTTTGGCAACGCTATCTCAGTATATGTTAAGTAGCGCAGCGACTTTCTCATTCTTCTTATCCATTGGCTCAGTCAGTGGTCATCCTTGCAACGTTTTTCTCCCAATCCTAACATCATTTTGCAGGTCATTCGAAGTGATTCGATGCTCCCATCTAACCTTGAAGCTGCACACAGACATCTAGCGCCAGCATTTATGGTTCGTTCACGGGCGGAAGGCACTCAGCTAATGAAAGCTCGGTGGGAGGCTGAAAGAAGACGTCTCGCTTCATCAATACAGTAGTTTACTTTCCAAACGCTGTTACACCAGGTGAATACAGTGTATATATTCACGCTTGCTCTAAGGCCCTCTTTTGTTTATGCTACCAACTCTTATTAATGCAAGCCTTGCTCTATGGAATTGTGGTAGCCACGCCGATACAAATTTATCTCAGATGTTTGAGGACAATTCCTGGAGAAAACCTTCAGGTTCTCAGCGAATTCTCTCCTATTGCTTTAACGCATCTTACCATATAACACACAACTATTGTGCTCCGATACCGTCCTGGATTAATGGCTCCAAAAACGAGGTTGTGCGCACCTGGCTGTGAATTACGGGCTACAGACTCGGAAAAACTCATCTCCAGCGTGAATATACTGGGACTACACTTTGATGTCGGCAAATCGATGATGGTTGAACGGCTGGATGCTTAGATAGCATCATTATTTACTCACTAGTAACATCGCTCTGTTCATTTTCACTCACCGAACAGGTCCTCACTTCTTACAAGCAAACATTTTCGATCAGTTATTACAGATTGAGTTTCGGTGAAGATAATTACTATCCAACAAGCCATACCATGATCAATATGGAGTCGAGGACGTTCGCCGTAGATGCAGTATGATAATTATCTGCTTCAATTGTCGTCGACTCGACTAACGTCCGCCTATCGATGATATTTAGATTTTATTTGATATGGATGGGTTCGTGGCCAACAATAGATGGTCGTACCTAGTCACCGACAAGGACATAGAACTCTAATCGATTCAACCCCGGGCGTCCTGTCGGCTTGGCAGACCTGGAGTGAGAAGTATAACTTAGGGGACGGCCTTGAGATGGCACACAAGACCCATGGCCGGAGATTGCACGATACGCTCCAAGAGTACTGTCGAATTAACGATCCTCACAAACTTATGGTAAGAGTATTCTCATTGGACAATCCCAATACCGTACTCATTTTTCCAGGACGAAGTGAATCTATTTGAAGATGAAGTGATTAGAGGAGGACCGAAAGCTTTACCTGGTGCTGTAGAACTTCTGTCGAAGGTTAGTTCAAATCTATCTTTACATATATTATCACTACGAGAGCTAGACCATGGTTCTTAACCAGCTTATGTCCCTTCCTGAAGCGGAGAAGCGCTGGACGATCGTGACATCAGGTAAGTTGAACGAGCTGTGCATTTTTAGGCGCTTTATAATTTCAAATACGTTAAGCTTCCAACAAATACGCGCCAGCGGCCCTGGAACGTGCAGGGATACCAGTCCCACCTGTTGGAGTAATAACCGCGAATGATGTGGTCGAATGTAAACCTCATCCGGCCCCTTATCTAGCCGGAGCAGCGCTCTTATCGACTGATCCAAAGAAGTGTATGTACTCCCATCTCAACTCGCCCGTGATCATTCAACACCTTGCGGTAGGTCTGGTTGTAGAGGACGCCATCTCCGGATTAAATGCTGGACATGCCGCCAAAGCCCTCACACTAGCTGTCTGCACTTCTACGAAGCGAGAACTCCTCCTTGCTAGTGCTAAGCCAGACTTCATCGTTGCGGACTTGTCCAGGTTCGACAATTTCATGTTCCTTTTCGCAAAAGCGACCATGCTCATTGACACCTTCTGACACCGTCCAATCACAGTGTCAAGATAGATTGGGTTGATGGACGGATTCTGGTTACCTTAACCTCATGATCTAGAAATACAGCTGCCAGAAGCAGATCTGTCCTCGCTTCAAAAGAGCAATCCACGGAATGATATCGTAGTACATTTGTCTCCATTGTCAGGACACTACATATCATTGTATCCAGTTACTCTGCGGAGTGCAATGTGGTTGACAGGGTCGCAGAAGGCGTCGGCTGGTTGATCCCTTCATTCAAGCAGTTCATTGTGCAAAAGGCTCGATTGTATGATTCACATGGGAAGAAAAGATAGCGCGTTGTGCCACCGTTGGCCACCGATCTCAGCACGCCGTGTGGCCCGGTTTACAATTGGGGTTTCGGCGTTCACATATAAGAGATAGTCAAGCGTTCCCTTTTATTCGCAACACTCTTTCTTTCGGCTCTTCTTGGACTGCTGGTACCTCCTCCCTTTTTTTCTCTTTTCCTTTCGCTGTTCTCGTCTTTTACCTTCTTTTCATCACCTTCGACCCGGTGTCAAACTCAAGTCTTTCGTTTACACAACACACTCACGACAAAATCAACTTTCGCCAAAATGCATTTTACCTTTGGATTCTTCACCCTTGTGTGTACGATGACCGCTTCAGCGCGTACCATAAAATTGGTTCAGCGGGCTGAGTTCACTTTGGCTAATGGCCAGGCGGCAATTGCTCTGAAGTACGTCCACCGTTTCTGATTGAAAAGGGACACTGGTTGATTTTCCGATAGTGCCAAATTTGACAGCCTTACAGCTGACTCACCCTGTAATACTGGCGACAACGCTTGTGTAAAACAAGGCTTTGCTCAATGTGTTGGAGGTAAATTTGTTATTCAAGGATGTGCGTCGGGAACAATGTAAGCGCCTTCTTCACACTGACGCCGACTCGAGGTGTTTTTCCCTTTTGGGGCACAATGTTGATGTGATTGTTGCAAAGCTGTGCCGCCCTTCCTCTTGTCAACAAAGCGGGGACTTCCATCACTTGTACAACTGCTGCAGACCGAGATGCACGCATTGCCGCTGTAAGTCTATATACGCGATTTCCTCTTGATATATTCTAATTTCGCAAAAGACTGGTGCTCAAGGCGGCGGGGCTCCTGCTGCGCCTCCTGCCGCACCGTCTGCCACGCCTCCCGCCCCGCCGCCTGCAGGTGGGGCTTCACCACCCCCTGTAAGTATTTCGCCGCACAGTAACTCGGACTTGGCTCTAAACTCATTTTCAGGGCAATAACAATGGCGCCTCCGGTAACGGTGGAGGAAACGGGGATGCGCAATCTTCCCTAAGTTCGTAATCTCCTCATAAGCCATTAATTAACATTGTTGACGAATGCTACAATCAGGCCTTGACCCTGCTGTCGTCGCTAAAGGGTTTGAAAACGATGGCCAGAGCACTCCAACTCCAGGACAGGTTGCTTCGCTGACTTCGAGCAACAACTTCATCAATTTTTGCAAGACTGTGAACCTCCCAATCACAAATGGTGCGCAGGTCGAAGGCGGATCCTGCAATCCTGCACCGATGGGATCTATTCCAGCGAAGTCTAAGATGCCCACGTCTAAGTTTGTTTTCCCGACCAACGGAGGCACCGTCAAGACCAATCAAGCCTTCACCATTCAGATGAAGATCAGTAACCTCGAGACAGGGAACTTTGTTAATGCGGCGCAAAACTACTTCTCTGCACCTCAGCAGCTCAACGCACAGGGTATTATCAGGGGTCACTCCCATGTCGTTGTCACGAAGCTGACCTCGCTTGACTCGACTGATATCAATGACCCTACGACATTCGCTTTTTTCAAGGGGATGAATGGCGCCGCTAAAGACGGCGTCCTATCTGCTGATGTCACTGCTGGACTGCCGGCCGGTTTTTACAAGTTGTCGTCGATCAACACCGCTGCTAATCATCAACCTGTTTTGGCGCCCATCGCTCAGCACGGTCCATTGGATGATGCTGTTTATGTAAGTGGACTTCGAACCGCCTGATCGACAGCCATTGACCAGTTTTCTAGTTCACTGTTGCTTAGATAGATGCCTGGAGGCATACTACATAATTTTTTTTTCTGAGATACGCATTTTCACGACACTTGTTGTATTTTTTACCTGTTCATTTACTCAACGAGAATCGCGACCTAGAGGGTTGCCTTACAAATATGCATTTGTGTTAATTGTCCAAGGAAAATAGTCTACAGAGCGTTGTCATTTTTTTTACTTAGTTGGCTCAGCGTCCTCGAGAGGTGGCGGACCCTCATCGTCGTCGTCGTCGTCAGCAGCGTCGTCTGCCGGTGCAGATTCATCTCCTGGTGGGCCGCCACCAGCACCCATACTTGCCATCATCTAAGTTCGGAACGTTAGCTCGAGATTATTTTGGCCTGCCGAATAACCAACCTGCTGAAGATCCATTCCACCCATACCGCCCATATCGCCCATACCACCCATACCGCCCATGCCTCCCATGCCTCCCATGCCTCCCATGCCTCCCATGCCTCCCATGCCTCCCATGCCTCCCATACCACCCATATCAAAGTCCTCTGCTGGTTCTTCTTTGGCACCTTCTTGTTCATCCTCGTCGACCCACTTGCTGAAGTCAGTCTTCAGGAAGGCATTTTTCACCTTTTCTTTCGTCAACCTTGGCCAGTATTCTGACTTGTTTTCTTTTTTGCGAAGGATGAGATTGAAGGAGCGATCAGATAATTTTGATCCTGATTTCTGAAGAAAAAATCAATCGCCGAGTAGTCCATGGAAGAAAGCGTGGATATTTACCTCTGGATCAACTTCAGCATAGAGATCAAGATTGAACGCGTATGGATTTGGTTCCGATCTGTGGAGACGCGTCGATAAGTAAGGACGCGTCCAATAAGAGAGATTACTGACTCGATGTCCTTTTTGCTCTTTGCAGAGAAAGAAAGGGTGGTGGGAGTAAGTTTGTAGTCCAAAGTATCCTTCACAATATTAGGAAGATTTATTGTCACGTAGAGGACGTTCTAAGACCAGGGAAAAAAGTTACAGAAATCTGATTTTAAGAAAAAACATTGCAACTTGAAAAAACATACTTTCTCGTCTACAGTTTCAGAGCTCCGCTGAGCCCAAAGAACCTCTGGATGTTGACCCATTATGATTTGTGAAATGTTGAGATGGAGGAGGCAGAGCAATTGGCGCTCGTTTTTGTGCACTGAGGATCGAACTCTGTAGAAGATTCGGGATTAATGCAACGGCATTTGCCGGGCGATGCCAACCCATCGTCACGCTTCAGGCGCTTGCCGCGTCTCCAATAACTTTTGCAAGCGAAAATGTGGTAAGTGGATATGAGGTCGTTTCAATCAAGCCAGCTGAACAAACTATAGGTGTACACGGTGGTTTTTGCCATTGCTACTTCTGCCGTTACCTACGGCTCCTCCATTTTTCCTCGTCTTATTCATTCTTTCGTTGACGATGCATGCAAAGCCATGGTAAGCTCTTATTTGGATGTCTTTATCGCCGTTTTAATGTGTTTCATAGCTTCTATTGCATTGTGCTGCTCACCACTCTCTTTGTATCCTCATGCTATTGGCAACCGTTCCCCATCGATACACCTCTAACAACTCCTTGGTCAGAAAGCGTCTCCACGTTCTCTGAGGCGCTGAATGCATCGCTACCTTCCAATTACACTCGAGCCCTGCCAAGTGTCATGCGTGCAGCTGATAGATGCTGGTGCGATTTCTCTGGAAGTTTTTTCGAGCCTTTCAATGTATCGAAGTGGGAGTATGCGAGTGTCCAACGTGTTAGCCATGACCTGGAGCGCCAGCAGAGACCAGACGCCGCAGTTGTCAAGTCGAAACAAGATTCGAAGAATCGATTAGCAGAGAACAACGAAGGAACCTCAATGTCTGGGTCTGTTACCGAAAATACAGATACAGGTCATGCAGACACAAATATTTGGGCCCGTTTGCTCTCATTCCACCGTCGCGGAACGAAAGCAGGAGAAGGAGACTCAGCTTCGAACATGCTCAAAACTAGCGCTCCGGAACCTTCTAACAGAGTGACTGATGCAAGCGCAAGGATTGGCCAAGACCACATCACGGGTTTACCAACTCTACGAGCAGAGTACGACCTTCGACCGTATGGACTGGGCGTGATCTTAGATTTTAGGTGGTCACGATGATGCATTGGTTATCTACTGTTTACGACTTGTAGTACTACATCTTTATGACGAGTTTCGACACAATGTACAACGATATTTTCAGTCAATCAAGTTTCCTGCGACTTGTACACGCGGAATAAACGGCCCGCCCGTGGAAAACAAGCACCAAAAGCAGGTGGGCAATGTCAAGTGTTGGAGTGTAGTCTTACGTCGGTTGGGAAACTTCACCAAATTTACACTTTCCTCCTTTCTCTTTCGTTCGTAAAATCCTTGTTGGGGATCTCCCAAATTCCCCTAGACATGGGAACAGAGTCTAGGGGTCGTTCAACGCAATCACGGCAACAGAATGCTCGTGCTGGTCCGGGTCCTAGCTCTGCCGAACCACCTTCAGCCTCTGGAAGCGGACTTAGCAAGCTGGAATTAGTCCAGAATGCCTTCATGGCACCATTTAATCATAAGAAAAGGGACTCGACACGAATACTTTCCAACCGTACGCTTTCATTTCGTCATGAAGGTCATCATAACTTACTTTGTGACCAGTCGCGCCCGTTATAATGACACCACGAATGTTAAACTCTGCAGCAACGGTAGCTTCGAGACCGCGTGCTTCGATAGCAGATGATTCAATATCGAGTGCCAAGGCGGGCTTTGCGACGTTGGGTCGTACTCCACTTCGATTAGGACTTGGTTCACGGCGTATAACATCCGGCGATCTTCACATTCTCGAAGTAACGGAAGAATTGCTTGACGCGGATGTACCTGAACCGGAGGGAGTCGCGTCTAATGTCAGTCTACTACGAGGCTTCAATGCAACTATTCCGAGTTCGGAACTTGGCAAATCGAGAAGGAGGCAAACAAGAAATGTTGAAACCCCTCGGCTTGGACTCAAGAAGCTTGGTATGAGTGCACGAGGGCTTCTTGCGGATGAAGAGGACGGCCAGAGTGTAGCAAGTGAAGAAGATGTGGTTGTGATCCGAACTACCCACTCCGGACCCAAGAAAAAAGGGAGGGAGAGCTTGAGCGCATCGAAGAAGCTTGGAAAGGATGAGCTAATACGACAACGGCAGGAGATCGTTCTCGACAAGGAAAACATTCATGTTCGAAAGGTTCGTCCCTGTTTTGAGGCTTGCTCAAGTCATCTCACTCATCGGTTTTGGTAGAGTTTAATCAACAGCGAAATCGACGAGATTACGAACAAAATCCATGCGCTCGACAGTATACGAACGAAACTTGAGAAGGATCTTCTAAAGTTACAAGAAGAAGAACTCGAGCTTGATGACGAACGTGAGTCCTTAATGCGGACTCTTCAGCTGGAGCTAAATTTTTGTTTCCATAGTTGAGGGAATTAAAGAGAGGGCCAGGTTCGAGGACGCTGTAGAACGCCAACCAGATAGTGCCACCGTTCAGAATCTCCATCTTCCTGAAAGCTCTCGTCGGAGGAAGGGTTTGTACTGCATTGATTTTGTATCCAGAAATTGTCGAATCTCAACGTATTTTAGGACCAGCGTTTCTACCCTCAGAACACGATGAACTTCCGCCTGGAGTTGCCTTCATGGTGCGGATGTTCACTCACGCTCGATGTATAACTAACGGATGTGTAGACATTGGATAGCCATACGACGCCCATTACAGCCCTGGATATCTCAGAGCCTTATGGCACACTTGTTAGTGCATCTCAAGAAGACGCTCAACCTCGAGTTTGGGACCTTTTATCAGGTGAAGAGATTGGGAGGTTGAGGGGCCACATTGGCGCTGTACATTGTCTACAAGTCGAGGATCATGTTTGCTTAACTGGGGGTGCAGATGGTAGTGTTCGTTTATGGGATCTTCGTCGCGTAGATGATGATGATGGATGGGGTGAAGGAGAGGCTGTCCACCTGAGTGATGTAATTGAGGAGGACGAAGAGTTTGGAGAGTTCGGAGAACGGTCGAGTTCTATCCGATCTTCAGAACCAATCATTCAAGAGAAAGAAGGAGCCTGTATCAGAACACTAGACGGGCATACCCAAGCCGTGACCTCCCTTTTCTTTGAAGACGAATGCCTGGTACGTAACTCAACCAAACCTTGCTGCATCGTTTAATTGTCCCGTAGGTAACAGGTGCCTCGGACAAAACTCTACGGCAGTGGGATTTAACAACTGGACAATGCGTTATGACTATGGACATCCTCTGGGCTATTTCTCATCCTACCGGAGCGTCAGCAAACTCTATGGCCAGCCAGACTTATCCAGGGGCTTTTGCTGTTCAAACACCTCTTTACGCAGATGGAACTCACGAAATTTATGAGGATTTTGTTGGTGGTGTTCAATTTTGGGGATACGGTCTCGTAAGCGGAAGTGGTGACGGAGCTGTTAGGATGTGGGACAGTAAGTTTTAACAAATACGGACCTTTCTTGAACACTGAAATTTGTGTAGTGCGTACAGGTCAAGCCCACAGAACGCTCACAGGTCACACAGGACCCGTCACATGTCTACAATTTGACGAAATTCATATTGCCAGCGGTAGTCTTGATAAGACTCTTAAAGTCTGGGATCTAAGGACCGGAGGAATTTTCGAAACCATTCACTTTGACCACGCAGTGACAGGGCTCCAATTTGACTCAAGAAAGATAGTGACAGCAGCTGGTGAAAATGGCATTAAGGTACAATCTTCGTCTAGGTTTTTGGAAAGCGCTGACGTTGGCATATTTAGGTCTACAACCGAACGAGCAGGCAAACCACGACTCTCCTCACAAACGGTCACACGAAACCTGCACAACGGTTAAGATATATGGACCGATATCTTGTATCTGGCGGCAGAGATGCAAAGCTTAAAATATGGTCAATATAGTTTAGAATGCATAACAAAGTTCACATTATAAGCTCGATCAAGTTCAAGAGCACCTCAAATATTTGCCTTTTCAAGCTCTGGCTAACGATCACGTGCTTTATGTTCACTCGCGTGCATTAAAAGCTTCCGAGCGAGAGCTCCTTTGAGCCATCACCGTCTCCTGTGCTACTTCTGCTTTTCCTCCACAGCTTACGAACTTTCTGGCCATCACAGTGCTTTTTTGATTCTTTGAGAAGGATATACATGTCCTCCAATGCTTGGCTTAACGCGCATCACGCAACTTACGGCGTTCCTTTGAGCGGATTGCAGCGTGCTGGTTCTGAAATAATTCCAGACAGTGAAGAGGAACGAATCAGGTATGAGCTACATCGTAAGACGCGAAACACGCTCACTATATGTAGGCATCGTCGAAAAGAGTTTAATGTCCCTTCAAAAGTTGCGGAAGTTATAGAAATCTCAAGCGAATCTGAAGACGAGAGGCGCGTTGCAAACTTAACCTATTCCGAACGACATATTGATAGCTGATGCAGTGAAGTGGGACCAAATACAAGATGTACTGTCATCACTATGAGCCCCACGAAGTAAGCTAGTCGTATTCATGAACCTGTGTGGCAACGCTGATGCGGCGGTTATATAGGCCTGCAGCGGCTCTGCCGGGCTCGGCACAAAGATCCTCAGGAAAGAAAGCGTTCAAGTCTTTCCGGCGGATAATCAGCAGCTCAGATGAAGAGTCTGAAGTCGAGATTTTGGAAGTCCGAACAATGTCAGGGATTGACACAACGATTGCGGTTCAAAACACGCTGAAGGGGAAAGGACCGCTCAAACAAGACAATTCAAGCCCAACTTCCGTTCTCTCTGAGAATGATTTCTTCAAGCCAAGGGAGAAAGAGGGAATTATTGTCCTGTAGGTGCTTAGATGGTTACTGGCTTCTTTTTGTTCAACCATCAACTATAGTGACGAACCACGGAGCTCCCACAAACCTTTGCTCATCAAGAAAGGCACCCCCTCGACCACCTCACGTAAGCCTAAATTCCCTGGCGTGGGCATTCCCGATAGCAGTATCTCTACTGCGGCCCCCTCTGGACTATCGGAAGAGGTCGTTTCGACACCAACCACGCGTCAAAGCGCGCAGAAAGCTCCACGAACGCCTCGCACTAACAGCAAGAAAGCTCAAGAGAAGGAGAAACGAGATAGGCTTCATGCCTATGCCCAGCAGTTGTTCACAGACCTTAACGCGACGGTATTCGACGACCAGTTACCAACCTCCACCCAACTCATTTGGAATACTCGCCTTCTCAGGACAGCTGGAAGGGCGAAATTTCACAGGTGGGTCTCAATCTCCAATCACGATTCGCTTTTTTAACTTTATTTAAGGACACGTGAAGGTGCTGAGACTACGGAAATCGAGTTAGCAGACAAGATTCTTGACTGCGAAGGTAAGCCGACTTTTTGAGGACTGTCAGAGCAAGTCTACATCGGTTTGCAGAACGCATTCGCCATACACTGTCTCATGAGATGTGCCATCTCGCCACTTGGGTAATTAATCAAAAGCTCGACGAACACCATGGACCTCTTTTCAAACACTGGTGACCCTTTTGAAATTTATGGCCCCTAGCTTTTGATTTACATATTTCACTAGGGCCAATCTTGTGATGAACAAACACCCCGAAATCCACGTTTCGGTACGTTACTGCAACTTATGCTTCGTTAGAGAGCTGAAAAGGCTTTCAGGTCAAACATGATTACGAGATCTCTTATCCTTTCCAGTGGAGTGTGTCCAGTCTTTCTGGGTTCAGGTTCGGGCTAACTTGTCTTGACTGTAGAGTGTCAAAAGTGCGAAAAAATGTAGACACTTTATGATTGTTTCACAGCCAAAGATTTAATTGTGGTTTCCAGTTATGGACGTTTCAGCAAATCCATCAAGCCTGAAGAATGTGGTACGTAGTTTGCGATTAAGTTTTCGATGTTTTGTCTGATTCCTAGCCTCTAGTCTGTGGCGTTTGCAAGACTGGTCGGCTCATTGCCCTTTTCACGACCAAGAAGAGGACCAAGGCTACGCCGAATATCAGTCGACTTGCAGCTTCAAAGCCTCAAGGTAAGGTCAACCCCAATGCTTTTATTTTCGTACCTTTAATTTTTTTTTTCTATTTTACAGATTCACCTCGTGCTGTTACTGCAAATGACATGTTTGACGAAGTTCCAACTGAATCGGGATCTGAAGGCGATGTTGTCGACATGCTTACGAGGAGCTTTGCCGCTACCTCCCTCACGCTTTATCAGTGATTATTAAATTTCCAAAATGATTTAATTGGAAGATAATACCTATGTTAACCCAATTTACGAGTTAACTCACTAATTACATCTGTATATACCGAAGATACTTAGATAGAATGCTATAGCTACATGACTGCAAGTACATAATATACATGTTGAACAAGAATAGAAACGTTTAGTGGCATTTACTTTGCCTCGCGGACTAGAATGGGTAATTGTGGACCTGCGCTCCACTCTCCTTTGACGTATGGACGTGTGATTATTGTGTTGAGTTTGCTGATAGAAACACCCTCGACGGGGTGGAATTCAAAAGAATGAAGGAGTGTGCATAGGAAAATTTTGATTTCGGAAATGGTCCATTTGTGGCCAAGACAAGAATGGGGTCCATAACTGAAGGTCATGAGGTTGTTGATACCAGGTTTGGATGGGTCCCATTCGAGGACGTCGTTCCACCTCTCAGGTCGGAATTCCTGAGCATCTGGTCCCCATACATCCTCGCTATAGTTGAAGCCTTCGATGGGTATGTGCACGTAGGAACCTTTGCGAATGTTAATGTAGGATTCTTCGCCTTTCTCGCCAAGGGTCTGTCCATTTTTGAGAGTAACAGGGTGTGTGATAGGGATTTTGTCGTCTTTAACGGCAACCCGAATTGTGGAGTGAATAGGAGGGCAGAATCGGAGGACCTCTCGAACAACGTGGTCCAGATATGTAAGGTTTTCGATGGCGTCGAGCCGCGTTTTCGAGCAAGAACAAGGTTGGTCCCAGCCGGAAGATTCAGCTGGGTGAAGATGGCAAGGAGTGTTGTCTTGGAAGCCCGAATCGTCTGAGGAGTCCGAATGGTATCCATCAGTTGTGGTATACATTTTGCGAATTTCTTGCCTGAGGCGTTTTTGAACATCTTGGTGGCTGGCGAGAAGAAAGATCGACCAACAGAGCCCATTTGAGACGGAGTCTGAGCCAGCGAGGAGGAAGGTCGAACACTGATCAAGAAGCTCTTTGTCGGTAAGGCGTTTCGCTGGGTCAGTGGATAGGTTGGCTTTGACTAAGCGAAGGTTAGAGGATGTTCAGTGAGACAAGCGAATGAATACTAACTCAAAAGAGTAAGAACATCTTTGTTCTCCATTCCATGTTCCTGAGCGGCGAGGTATTCAGCCTTGCGCTCCTCCACGATTTTCTTGCCGGTTCTAGCGATTGTTTTCAATGACTCGTTGGTGACTCGAATATCGTCAGTGACCTAAACTTCCATCAGTAAAACGAAAGAAAGATGGGCAAGATTACTAACAAAAAGTTTCCGCATAATTGGGAAATAAAATTCCAGGATGGCCCTCAAGTTGATGCCTTTATCCGCGATATCGAACATCTTGCGATATGCAGAGTAGACTTCTTCAGTTTCATCTTCTACCGAGTGGAAGTCGTAGTTGAACCCAGCTAAACCGACAATATCAAAAGCGGCACGAGACATCCAAGGCGCGACATCAATCTTGCTGCCAGAGCCACTCGCGAGATCGGATACACTTTCTTCAGATTTGACAGATTGTGAAGGAACCATCTTCTTCCAACGCTCACACACTTCCTCGGCTTTGCGGAAGAATATTGGGGCCATATTTTTGATCGATTGAGCGCTAAAGGCTGGGGCAATGAGTCTCCTTTGTTTCTTGTGCTCTGCGCCTTCCATGGAGAATATTCCTAGATTGATATAAATAAAGTTCAAGCTCTGCGAGGCGCAAATTGACTCACCACTTCCAATAAGCCGACTTAGCAAAGTTCGAGTTTGCCACGGTTTCTCGAACGACGGCGAGCTCAAAACATGAACCATCGACCGGAAATCAAGCGACATCAAACGGTAGTCGTGCTGCGTAACATGTTAGGAGAATTGAACCGTCAAAAGAATAAAGACCATACCCTTCCAAACCCATGAATTCTGAAGTTTTTCCCAAACTTCGTTGTCCAATCGACATGAGTCCTGGGGCTCAGGCTTGGGCTAAGAATTTTAATTAGTTTCCAATAAGATGAATTTGCAAGATCAAGCTCACTCAAGCACTTGTCTAAGGTGAGTTTGCATAACCGCTCCTTCAGGTCCTGGTACGAGGCGCAGAGGATCAAACAAAGGTTTGATGAGCATCATGTCGAGAAACCAGAATATGCCTCGAAGAACGACTGTAATGATTGCAACGACACATATTTTTATACAAAGGACTGGCATGTCGCGGGTCTCGAGACTGACGCCGGCCAAGATGTTGAGGAGGGCGTTCATGGTGGTGGGGCGTGGACTTGGGGCGTGGGCAGGAGCGTGTGGCCTAGCAGGAGCTTTTATTCGCTTCGTGTTCAACAAGGTCGTAAAGGAATGTTGCCACATTAGGCAGTGCCTTTGATCTCTTTTTGGACGGCTCTGTGCCGTAATCAAGAGTATTTGATGCGTCGGAGCTTGAACCTTAATTCGCTGTCCTGTACAGATTACATCAGCCAACATCGTTTCCACCATCGCCGAGAGCTGGATACTTAGTTGCCGGGAATAGTGAGTTTCTTTCAGCGCTGTCCAGCATTAAGCCTCATCTTCGTCGAACAGACAACCTCCATAAATCAAAATGACACACGACGCCGTTTGGTTCTCTCGTCCTCGCAAATACGGAAAGGGTAGTCGTCAATGGTGCGTAAATGATTGGTCGTCGAAGATTATTTGTGCTAAATCTACATGCACCTCAGCCGCTTGTGCGCTCATCAAGCTGGTCTCATTCGCAAATACGGACTGGATTTGTGCCGTCAATGCTTCCGTGAAAAGTCTGCTGCCATCGGCTTCGTCAAGGTGGGGAGTGTATGTTACCTTCGCATGATTATGGCTACTTATACGCGTTTAGAGTCGGTGAAGGCCAACCGCACCTCTACTTGTCTCTCTGTCTTCCTGGTCCAGCCTGCTTTCAACCATGCATGCATTTGTAACTACATGAGCTTTAGATGTATGCCAATAATCAAGACATTTCACTTCGTGTCGATGAAGAATACGGGCAGAACTGGTCTATTCGAACAAATTCGTCGGCATACTTTTGATAACACGCACAACGAGGTCATCTCCGGGCCACCTCTCCAGCTTTTCTCATGCAGCCCGGTTCCCTCGCCTTCCATGGAACCGAGACTCAGACCCTTGGGTCAAACATATACCCACACCCAACCTAGAGAAACATTGTATTCATTGAGATTGCTGAATTAGTGTAATGTTATCGCCCTTAAGTAAAATGCGGCCTTGAGAAGTGCCTGATCAGCCTAAGCGCGCGTAAGCTTATATCGATCACATACCAAGTTCTCGCCGGGGTTTAGCCTCCTTTACAAATACTTCAGCCGCCTCATCTATCACGATGTTCATGAACTCATCGAATCCCTGCCAAGATTTAAGTATGATATTACTGAAATGAGAAAACGGGAAACATACAACGATTCTACCCTCTATCCGCATCTCGATATTGTCGTAGAGCCAAATGACGACCTTGTTTTTCTAAAGATCATGATCAGCGTTGGAAACCAAGATGTGCATACTACTTGGGCATACCTGCTGCAAGTTTTTGAAAATTACATTCTATTATAGAGAATAAGTGAGATCTCGTTCAAGGAACAAATGAAGTAAAAATGCATACGATGGGTTGTACCATCACGCGTTGCTGACGTCCTGACATCTTGCAAGGCTTTAGGAAACGTCGAAATCAGGATTATAGAAGTTTAAAGATGCTCAACCAGGTGCAGACCCAAGAGACGCGGTTCGCGCTCGTCCTTGCATATGGTTAGGGTTGCTGTGACGTGACATGTGACGGTCTACTTGCCTTGGCAACTTTCGTTTCACTGCTAACGCGTCGCAATTACCACCAACATGGAGGTTCGTACAGTCTTCCCTGAAGCTTTCTACTGCTACTGAACTTACGAATCAATAGGTTTTTGCACCTGCAAACTCGTCGACTGCGGCTGCAGTTACTTTTATTACATTCGTGCAAGACCTCAAAAAGAAAACGAAAGCATGGGGTCCTATGATCGAACTGTGTGCTAATGGAGAGAAGACACTCGAGCGCTTCAGATACCAGTTTCCAGACGACTGGCTCTACAGTGATCAATTACGTGGCGAGTGGAGTGCTTACAATGAAATTTTGAAGAGGAAGAATGATTCCATTCAGGAGCAACTTGGTATGGCTGCCAATCATTACTATCTTTCAACTAACATAGTAATTTATTTGAATAGCTGGTTTACAATTGAAGATTGTTGCTGAGGATAAGATTATTGAAAACAAGATCAACGATATACTCCAAGAGTGGGAACAAACACGACCTGTTCAAGGGAACATGCGCGCTGACACGGCTATGAACACCATCAATGTCTTCGAAGGCAAGCTCAACCGAGTTCAAGAGGAATATGACCTCGTTTGTCGCGCAAAGGAAGCCCTAGACCTCGAATTGACGCGTCACACGCGCTTGGAGCCTGTGTTCGAAGAGCTGAGAGATCTCAAGGCTGTATGGACAGCACTTTCGGGAATTTGGAGTCAGATTGGCGAGTTGAGGGAGATGTCGTGGGCTACGGTGCAACCGAGAAAGCTACGTCAGCAAATTGATGGACTATTGACGTCGACGAAAGACATGCCGACAAGGATGCGCCAATATGCTGCTTTTGAATACGTTCAAGATATTTTGCGAGGCCTTATCAAGTCAAACTCGCTTGTGTCGGAACTCAAGTCTGAAGCCCTGAAGGATCGTCATTGGAAGCAACTATTCAAGAATCTGAGGCTCCCAGCCCAGATTAGTCTCCAGTAGTAAGTCTCTTTTCTTTTATTCGCTGCCTTGCGCTGCCTAACGATTTAATTATGGCTAGTATGACTCTTGGGCATGTATACGACCTTGATCTGAAGAAGAATGAAAACACGATCAAGGAAGTTATTATTCAGGCTCAGGGCGAAGTAAGTTGCCGATCCCTTTGTGCCTCATGTTTCTGTTTACCGTTTTTCAGATGGCTTTGGAAGAATACATCAAGCAAGTCAAAGAAACGTGGACGAGTTATACGCTTGACCTAGTCAACTATCAGAACAAGTGTCGCCTTATTAGGCAATTATATTTGCTGCTGAAGACGAGCCTCATACTGAACTGTATTCCAGGGGCTGGGACGATCTCTTTAACAAGTGTAGTGAAAATTTAAACTCCTTGACCGCCATGAAACTGTCGCCTTATTATAAAGGTAGGATTTTATTTCTCATGTGCTTCATAATCTCACGAGTATTATAGTTTTTGAAGAAGAGGCCGGGTCCTGGGAAGAGAAACTCAACAGAATTCATGTTCTCTTCGGTGCGTCGGTGGATAAAAATGTAAAAATGCAGTACTAAAATTCAAGTCAGATGTGTGGATTGATGTCCAGCGTCAGTGGGTGTATCTCGAGGGCATCTTCTCAGGTAGCGCCGATATCAAGCATCTGCTACCTGTCGAAAGCTCTCGATTTCAGAATATCAACTCTGAATTCCTGATGGTGATGAAGAAAGTCTACAAGTCGCCTTTCGTTCTCGACGTCTTGAACATCCAATCTATCCAAAAAAGCTTAGAACGTCTTGCCGATCTTCTGAACAAGATCCAGAAAGCCCTTGGAGAGTACCTCGAACGAGAACGCTCCTCTTTCCCCCGCTTCTACTTCGTCGGTGATGAAGATCTTCTTGAAATCATCGGTAACAGCAAGGATATTCTTCGAATCATGAAACATCTCAAGAAAATGTTCGCCGGCATCTCCACTGTTTCCCTCGACGAGGACTTGACCCAAATCCAGGGAATGGCTTCCAGAGAGGGCGAAGAGGTTCCTTTTTCAGAACCAATCCTGTTGAAGGACTATCCGAAGATCAATGACTGGCTCGCTAGAATCGAAACCATGATGCGACTTTCTCTCGCCAACCTGCTTTCCGACTCTGTTGCTGAATTACAAACGTTCTATGGTCAGGGTCCTTTACAACAAGATCAGTTTATGCAGTGGATGGAGAAGTATCCGGCGCAGCTCGTCACGCTTGCCATTCAAGTGGCTTGGACCGCATCGGTTGAATCGTCATTTGAAGCTTCCAAGACCCCCGAACCAACACTGGAGATCATCATACAAGCCCTCGACCTCTTGGCCGACGTCGTTCTACAGGAGCTCAAACCGGTCACTCGACGCAAATGTGAACATCTTATCACAGAGCTTGTTCATCAACGGGATGTTATTCGCACACTCATCCAACAAGGCGTATCCGACGCCAAGAATTTTACTTGGCTATATCAAATGCGTTTTTACCTAGACAAAGCAGCAGAGAACCCGTTGGATAGACTGTCAATCATGGCAGCCGACGCTTCATTCCCGTACGGATGGGAGTATCTCGGCGTTGTTGACCGGTTGGTTCAGACACCATTGACCGATCGTGTCTATTTGACACTCACTCAAGCTCTCGATAACCAGCTTGGTGGTGCACCTTTTGGGCCTGCGGGAACTGGTGAGGTCTCATTTGCTTGTTTAATCTACTTTCCTCCAACTCTGCGCCACAGGAAAAACTGAATCGGTGAAAGCTCTCGGTGTGCAACTCGGGCGCTTTGTCCTTGTATTCTGTTGCGATGAGACGTTCGATTTCCAGGCGATGGGACGCATCTTTGTTGGTCTGTGCCAAGTTGGTGCTTGGGGCTGTTTCGACGAGTTCAATCGCCTCGAAGAGCGTATTCTCAGCGCCGTTTCTCAACAAGTTCAAGCAATCCAACAAGGTTTAATGGCACTAACAAAGAATCCCAACATCGAAATTGAACTCGTCGGCAAGAGCTTGAAGATCAACCAAAACATTGGTATCTTTATCACTACTAATCCGAACTACGCTGGTCGATCACAGCTACCTCCCAACTTGACCAAGCTTTTCAGACCGTAAGTTCTTTTCTCCAGTGGTATTGGCAACTGTACTGAAGTATTCTCGTAAGAATGGCAATGACTCGGCCAGATCGAGAACTCATTGCACAAGTCATGTTATTCTCTCAAGGCTTCCGAACCGCCGAGTCTCTCGCTTCCAAGATTGTACCCTTCTTTAACTTGTGTGACGAACAACTATCTCCTCAGCCCCACTACGACTTCGGTTTGCGTGCCTTGAAAGCGGTGCTTGCCAGCGCGGGTATTCTTAAGCGTGAGCGGCTGCAAAGCTCTCGATTGGAAAGCGAGGATGAAGAGAGCGTTGGCGCGTTGTCCGACAATGTGTCTGAGCAAATCATTCTCATTCAGAGTGTTACCGAAACAATTGTACCGAAATTGGTGGCAGATGATGTACCTCTGTTAACAAGGTATTTCTAATGTAAAAGCACCCTCAAAATAAGCTGACTTATCTGTTTGCAGCCTCCTCGCCGATGTTTTCCCGGGAGTTGATTATATGCCGGTTGATCTGGATGCCCTTCGAACACAAATCCTTAAAGTCTGCGCTGACCGAAGATTGGTGGACGGAGAGCGATGGATCAATAAGATACTGCAGCTATATCAAATCCAAAAGATTCAGCATGGTCTTATGATGGTTGGGCCTTCAGGAAGCGGAAAATCGAACGCCTGGCAGGTCCTGTTGGCCGCCTTGGAGCGACTTGATGGCATCGAAGGTGTTTCTTACGTTATTGATCCCAAGGCGGTCCACAAAGACGCACTCTATGGAACGTTGGATCAGACAACAAGGGAGTGGAATGACGGCCTTTTTACTCATATTCTACGCAAGATTGTCGATGATGTTCGTGGTGAAAGTGGCAAGCGTCACTGGATTATATTTGACGGTGATGTCGATCCCGAGTGGGTTGAGAACTTAAACAGGTAAGGAACTTTCTATCGATTCCCAAGTAGTCGTTCATCAATTTGCAGCGTCCTGGATGACAACAAACTATTGACTTTGCCCAATGGCGAACGTCTCAACCTACCACCAAATGTTCGAATCATGTTCGAGGTTGAGCATTTGAAATACGCTACCTTGGCTACCGTTAGCCGTTGCGGAATGATCTGGTTTAGCGAAGACGTCGTGGAACCCTCCATGATGTACCGCAACTACCTTTCCACGCTCTCTTCCGTCCCGCTGGATGCAGATGACGAGGATATTAATGACGTCATTGGTGGCCGAGGGATCAACGCAGACACTTCGGCCAACTTGGAAACACAGAAACAGATCGTTGGTGTTCTCGAGCGTTACTTCCAAGACGGAGAACTCGTTAGTGCCGCTTTGACTTACGCTGAGTCTATCGAGCACATCATGGACTTCACCGTTACCCGAGCCCTCAATACCCTGTTCTCCCTCGTCAACAAAACTGTTCGGAATGTAATTGAATACAACTTACAGCACTCGGACTTTCCACTGCCTCCTGAACGTGTCGAACAATATATAAGCAAACGACTCCTCGTCAGCATCATCTGGGCCTTTTCTGGAGATGGAAAGCTGGACCTTCGCGCAGAGATGGGCGAGTTCTTGCGCAAGCAAACCGGAATTGACCTTCCTCCACTGGGCCCAGGAAGCTCCCTGATCGACTATGATGTACAAGTCAACAGTGGAGAATGGGTTGCCTGGCAATCTCGAGTTCCATCCATAGACATCGAGTCCCATGCAGTGACAGCTTCAGATGTTGTTGTACCCACTATGGACACAGTCCGTCATGAAGAAGTGCTGTATTCATGGCTTTCGGAACACAAGCCACTCATGCTTTGCGGACCTCCTGGTTCAGGGAAAACCATGACGCTTTTTAGCGCCCTCCGCAAACTTCCGGATATGGAAGTGGTTGGCCTCAACTTTTCCAGTGCCACAACCCCCGAGCTAATCCTCAAGACATTTGAACAATACTGCGAGTTCCGAAAGACTCCGAACGGAGTAGTTTTAGCTCCTATTCAAATAGGTCGTTGGTTGGTCGTGTTCTGCGATGAAATCAACCTACCAGCCACGGACAAATATGGTACTCAACGGGTCATCTCATTCCTACGGCAGCTCGTCGAAACCGGTGGTTATTGGCGCTCAAGCGACATGGCGTGGGTTAAATTAGAACGCATCCAGTTTGTCGGTGCATGCAATCCTCCTACCGATCCCGGTCGAGTGCCTCTGAGTCACCGTTTCCTGAGGCACGCACCTCTTGTTATGGTCGATTATCCTGGAGAGCTTTCCCTCAAACAGATCTACGGAACGTACAATCGAGCCCTCCTCAAGGTCGTCCCAAATCTTCGCGCGTATTCCGAACCTCTCACGGATGCTATGGTATCATTTTACCTTGCGTCGCAGAAGAGATTCACCACCGACATTCAAGCACATTATGTCTACAGTCCTCGCGAGCTTACTAGATGGGTCCGAGGCATTTATGAAGCCATCCGCCCTCTTGAAACATTATCCGTGGAAGGATTGGTACGTGTTTGGGCGCATGAAGCACTTCGCCTCTTCCAAGATCGTCTTGTCACAGAAGAAGAAAAGACTTGGACGGATGATAACATTGACTCCGTCGCAATGGACAACTTTCCAACTATTGGTCGCGAGGAAGCTCTTAATCGACCCATCCTTTACTCGAACTGGACTTCCAAGAACTACATTCCAGTGGATAGAGAAACACTTCGAGAGTACACCAAAGCACGATTACGTGTTTTCTACGAAGAAGAGCTGGATGTACCTCTTGTTCTGTTCAACGATGTTTTGGATCATGTTCTCCGCATCGATCGAGTCTTCCATCAGATACAAGGGCATCTTCTACTGATTGGTGTAAGCGGTAGTGGCAAGGTGAGTTTCTATTTTATCTAACCGTAGGTAGCTCATATGGTTGTCGCAGACCACTCTCTCTCGTTTCGTAGCCTGGATGAATGGCCTGAGCATTTTTCAAATCAAAGTTTCCAACAAATACACGGGCGAAGACTTCGACGACGATCTCAGAACAGTCCTTCGTCGAGCGGGATGTAAAAGCGAGAAAATTTGTTTCATTATGGATGAATCAAATGTTCTTGATTCGGGTTTCCTTGAACGCATGAACACTCTCCTCGCAAACGCCGAAGTTCCTGGTCTATTTGAAGGGGATGAACATGCCGCTCTCATGACAGCTTGTAAGGAAGGTTCTCAACGCGATGGCCTCATGCTCGATTCCCCCGAGGAATTGTACAAATGGTTTACACAACAGGTCGCCAAGAATTTACACGTCGTTTTTACGATGAATCCTCCCGAAAATGGTCTGGCCTCTCGTGCTGCTACTTCCCCTGCCTTATTCAATCGTTGTGTCCTCGACTGGTTTGGAGACTGGTCCGACCAAGCCTTCTATCAAGTTGGCATGGAATTCACTCACACACTGGACCTCGATGTTCCGTCATATGTGCCGCCTACACATTTCCCAATCGCATATCGTGCTCTCTCACTCCCTCCCCTTCACAGGACGGCCGTTGTGAACGGCCTCGTACATGTTCACCAGTCTTTACATCAGATTAATCAACGACTGAGCCGAAGACAAGGACGATATAACTATGTTACCCCAAGGCACTATCTGGACTTGTAAGTGCAATTCAAGTCATCAAAACGCCCATCCCACTCAACTTATTTGTCTAGCATTAATCACTACGTTCGTCTATATAACGAGAAACGAACCGAACTTGAAGAACAACAGCGTCACTTGCATGTCGGTCTGGATAAACTCCGAGACACAGTTACTCAGGTCGAAGAATTGCGCAAAAGTCTTGCCATCAAGCGATCACAACTCGAAGCCAAGTCTGCTGAAGCCAATGAAAAGCTCAAGCGTATGGTCGATGATCAACAAGAAGCCGAGCAGAAGAAAGCCGCCTCAATTCAAATGCAAGCTGAGCTCGCCGAACAGGACAGATACATTCAAGAACGCCGCGCTGTCGTCATGGCCGATCTCGCCGATGCTGAACCGGCTGTAGTAGAAGCTCAAGCAGCTGTCAGCAACATCAAGAAAAACCATTTGCAAGAAGTGCGTTCCATGGCAAATCCACCTGAGGCCGTCAAACTTGCTATGGAATCCGTTTGTACAATCCTTGGCCACAAAATTGACAGTTGGAGGGCCGTCCAGCTCATTATCCGCGGCGATGATTTCATTCAACGAATTGTCCGTTTCGACACGAATGCCCAGATGACAAAACGACTCCGCGAACTGATGAAGAAAGAATTTGTCAGTCGCCCTTCGTACAACTTCGAAACAGTCCAAAGAGCTAGTAAGGCTTGTGGACCTCTGGTCAAATGGGTGCTTGCCCAAGTAAAGTTCTCAGAAATTTTGGACAAGGTCGAGCCACTGCGAAACGAAGTTCAGTCGCTGGAGGATCAAGCCGAGACGACGAAAAAGCAAGCTCACGCCATGGTGAAGATGATATCTCAGCTCGAGTCAAAGATCGAGCAATACAAGGAGGAATATGCACGCCTGATCAGCGAGACACAAGCGATCAAGTCAGAAATGGAACGTGTACAGGCCAAGGTCGACCGAAGCATGAAACTCCTCGAAAGTTTGTCGTCGGAGCGCGGCCGTTGGGAATCAGGGAGTCGCACTTTTGAAGCAGAAATGAGTACCATAGTTGGCGATGTGCTTCTCTCAGCTGCTTTCCTCGCATACGGCGGCTTTTTCGATCAGCATTATCGAGAGGTTATGTGGCAAGAATGGTCTGCACACCTCAATGAAGCCAATATCAAATTCAAACCTGAGCTTTCGTTCACCGAATATCTCTCGACAGCCGACGATCGCCTCAGCTGGCAATCAAAGTCTCTTCCTTCTGACAACCTTACCACTGAGAATGCAATCATGCTCAAACGTTTCGATCGGTACCCTCTAATCATTGATCCCACTGGCCAAGCTACCGCATTCCTTCTCAACGAATACAAAGAACGGAAGATTACAGTTACAAGCTTCTTAGACGAGTCATTCCTGAAGGTTTTGGAGAGTGCATTGCGTTTTGGTAATCCTCTTCTCATCCAAGATGTTGAGCATCTCGACCCCATACTCAATGCCGTCTTGAACAAGGAAATTAGAAGGACAGGTGGACGGGTTCTTATCCGCCTTGGCAATCAAGATATCGATTTCTCACCCTCCTTCACAATGTTTTTGTCCACTCGCGATCCATCAGTCGAGTTCTCTCCAGATATCTGCAGTAGGGTGACATTTGTCAACTTCACTATGACGAGGAGTAGCCTTCAAAGTCAATCCCTCGATCAAGTCCTCAAAGTCGAACGCCCCGACACCGAAAGGAAACGCACGGACCTCATGAAAGTTCAAGGAGAATTCCGTCTTCGACTTCGAACGCTTGAAAAACTCCTCTTACAAGCTCTTAATGAATCCCAGGGCAACATCCTAGATGACGACAAAGTAATCGACACTCTGGAGACCTTGAAGCGTGAGGCGGCCGAAATTACCCGGAAAGTCGAAGAAACCGATATCGTCATGCGAGAAGTTGAACAAGTTACAGCGGAGTACTTGCCCCTAGCGCAGGCTTGTAGCTCCGTGTTCTTTATCCTGGAGCAGTTGAACATTGTCAATCACTTCTACCAATTTTCTCTTCGTTTCTTCCTCGACATTTTCGACTATGTTCTCCACCACAATCCCAACCTGAAGAACGTCACGGATCACGGGCTTCGTCGAGATATTCTGTTAAAAGATTTGTTCCTGGTTGTCTATCGTCGAACCTCGCGGGCACTCCTTTACCGTGATCACCTGATGCTCGCTGTCCTTCTGGCCCAAGTCAAGCTGCGCGCAGTGGAAGATATATCGGACGAACTAGAATTTTTGCTAGAAAGCGGAGATGGTCTCGCTGCAGCGGCTCCAGCCACTCAAGAACAAGCCCATCCCATCCTCTCCGCTGAGCAAATTGTTCGTCTCCGAAATTTTTCTAAGCAATCTATTTTCAAACCGGTGGAAGCACATATTGCTGATCATGAAGATGTTTGGGTTCCTTTCTTAGAGTCTGTGAATCCAGAGAAGCAGGTACCAACTCCTTGGGATGCAGGCGCTCGTAAGTATTTCCTCCTGTCTATTGCTCCTCTGTTAACCTTGTTCTGACAGCGGCTCTGGAGGCCATTCGTGCTCTTTTATTGATTAAGTGCTTCCGACCCGATCGACTTCTCCAGTCTACGGCCATGTTTGTTCGTGCCGTCTTCGAAACAGACATATCTGCGGAGGCCAGTTACGACTTGGGCCTGTTAGTTGCGGATGAGATTCCTGCATCAACGCCTGTGGCTCTGGTTTCTGTCACTGGCTATGACGCCAGCTACCGTGTCGACAGTTTGGTGAAAAATACGGGCGCGCGCTCCACTTCTGTGGCTATGGGTTCCCAAGAAGGTTTCACACTCGCAGACCAAGCAATAGCCGCTGCTGCCCGACAAGGTACTTGGGTATTGCTGAAGAACGTTCACCTCGCCCCATCATGGTTAGGTCAACTGGAGAAAAAGCTTCAGACACTGAACCCGCATCGCAACTTCCGCCTATTCCTCACAATGGAAGCCAATCCCTCCATTCCTGTCAACATCCTTCGCCAATCGCGCCTCATCATGAATGAACCTCCTCCGGGCATCAAGGCCAATCTGCTGGACTCTCTTCGAGCCATCACACCCCAGCAGTTATCGCAAGGGCCAGTAGAGAAAGCCCGCCTTTACTTCCTTCTCGCATGGTTCCACGCAGTTGTACAGGAACGGCTTCGCTATGTTCCTCTTGGATGGAGTAAATCGTACGATTTCAACGATTCGGACATGGCTTCAGCTTTTGGAACCATTGATACCTGGTTGTCCAGCATCTCACGAGGGAAAACGAATGTTGACCCGGTCACAATTCCATGGGACGCTCTCCGGACCTTGATCAAGCAATCTGTTTACGGTGGGAGGGTCGACAGCGACTTCGATCAAAGAATCCTGGATTCCTTTGTCGACACCTTGTTCACCGCCAAAGCTTACAACCTTGATTTCGATCTTGTCCCCAGCCTCTCTGGTGATCAGATGCTATTGGTTCCTGAAGGCACGAAGATTGAACACTTTTTGTCCTGGGTCCAAAAGCTGCCGGAACGAGAACCACCCTCATGGCTGAGTCTTCCTCCTACTGCTGAGCGGGTCATCGCGGTCGCACAAGGTAATACTTTTCGCCTCCATGTTTCTTCATACTAACAAATGATTACAGGACACGAGCTGCTCGGCAAACTTCGCAAGATGCGCACATTGGCAGACGATGACGATGAATTATCCTCCACTACGACTCAGAAGCAAACCTCACAGCAACCTGCTTGGATGAGGACTCTACTGGAACGCTGTCGCGAATGGCTCGGCCTTCTACCATCAGTATGTAATGCATCCGTGCTCAACAATACTATATTGACCCTTTTTAGACCTTCAATACCCTCGCCAGCTCGACTAGTGATCATCAGGATCCCCTGTATCGCTTGTTTGCGCGCGAAGGTGGGATTGGTCGCAAACTTTTGGATACAATCAAGAAAGACCTCGGAGATGTCGTCAAAATCTGTCTAGGAGAACTCAAGCAGACCAATCATCTACGAACCCTTATGAGCTCTTTGATGAAAGGTTCGAGATACACTTACTTCTCTGCAATCTGAATCATTCACTTACGACCATGTGATTGATAGGCACAATTCCAAACCACTGGCGCCGATACAAGGTCAACAAATCGATGGCCGTTTCTGGTTGGATTGCAGATTTTGCTCGCCGCCTAGTGCAACTGGACCATATTGCATCCCTGGATAACCTGAACAATGTTGAAGTTTGGCTTGGTGGATTGTTCTTCCCTGAAGCTTACATTACTGCTACTCGTCAAGCCGTAGCTCATCGCAAGAAATGGAGTTTGGAAACACTAACCCTTCGACTTGATCTCGAACGAGTGAATGACCCTGGTTCATATGTTGTAGATGGTATGCTTTCAATTCGTTCCTGTAGACTTGTCTCTTATGCCATGTTTCAGGCTTGGTTTTAGAGGGTGCTTCATGGACAGATGATCGTCTTACGCTCAACGATGGAGACGCTGTCCGCCTCAACCCTTCCCAACTTCGTTGGGTGCAAACCGACGAGGCCACTCAACAAGGAATAGTCAATCTACCTGTATACCTCAACAACGATCGCAGCGACGTTCTTTTCACCGTGGACTTGCCTTTCGATAGCGCCGCTGGATCTTTGGTTGCCACCCGTGCTGTTTGCTTGACGGCTGGTGGCTAGAGTCACATATTTCTCTGCTAGAAGTCCGTCCTGCACCACATTTGTTGCTTTTCTACTCACACATACCCTCATCACGCTTTTTTATGCTTTGGTTTGCATGGAAGGATTACGTAGATGTAGACTTATAATTTGATACCACATCACGTCTTTACAACGCTTATAATATTCACGACAATCACGATCTAATGATTTTCTGTGACCGATGAGCCTCCAACTACCTCTAAAACTTTCCAATCGATCAAGATATCGAATTTCTGGAAAATCTTTCGCACATCCTCGGCGATGTTCTCGTAATTTTCGGTTGCGAGGGCTAAGATCGTTGGTCCTGCGCCTGATAGGCATATACCCAGGAGGCCTGGGTGAGTTAATGGAGTTATGAGCGATGTAACCTCTGGAAGACCAGGGATCTGGTACCCAAAAGTCAGCTAACTAAGGACAAAGGATTCGAAGCTACCCGTACCAATGTTTTCCTATATGGTTGATGAATGCGATCCTTCATCGCCTCGTAGATCAAACCAGGATCGGGAGGTGATTGGCCCAAAGCTGTCGTGAGCACGGCCAATCTTTGAAGATTGAAAACCTGTTACATTTTTTATATCAATATAGGCTTTAAATAAAACAAGTAACCGCACCAAGTCTTTTCTGGAATACTGCGTAGGGAGCACTCCTCTGGCTTTTGCAGTGCTCAACTCAAACCTTGGGATGATGGCGATGGCCCGGATACTCTCCGACCAGCCAAAGCGAACGTAATGACCGATTCCTTGAGGTGGCTTTGGTGGGTTCAACCCCCAGTTCTCATTGGCATCTGGAGGGTATTCTGGCAGTACTTCACTCAGAGGTACATTTGCTGCAGCTTCATCAACTTCGTCTAGTTCCTTCAGATACGACCCTACAAATCCACCGACAAGGGCCGCAGTGACATTGTCTGGATGTCTCTCAACCATCAAGGCGAAATCGAGGAGTCTTTCCGTGGATAGACCAAGCCGTCCAAGCTCGTTCCCAAGAAGCACGCCTCCGATGACTGCGGCACCTGAAGAACCAAGCCCTCTTCCAAAGGGAATCTCATTGTCGACATGCAGCACGAGATGAGAGGGGAAGCGGCTGATATCGTGACAGCGGAGGACATACAAGGCGACACGAGTTGTGAGGTTCTTGAATGGATCGAGAGGGACTTCGTTGGCGCCTTCACCAGAATAAGTTATCATGGGATGGACGTATTCATCGCTTTCCTTCGAGGATGAGTACGGACGGTGAGAGACTGTGAGAGTACAATGAAGAGATAAGGACAGCCCAACGACATCGAAGCCGGGCCCAATGTTCGCAGAAGTCGCAGGGACTTGGATTGTGAAGCTTCTGGAGGTCATAGTAGACTTCAATTCCTGAATATCCCGAAGCGCTAAGGCAAATAGCCTGAAGCCCTACAGCTGGGAAGAACAATGTGTTCGGTCTCAACCGACTCAACGCCTAAAGCCGATAGACGAGAAGATTAGTGATGCGCTCGCACAGAGATGAACCAGACGTTCGTGTCGTGGAAAGGAATTGCTGCTGGCAGGGAACACGACTATCTACTGTACTATTGTACTATGGTACTATATCAACACCGATGTGACAGTGATGCATTAACAAATAAGTAATCAGGACATGAAAGAACAATGAGACCGAATTGCAAAAAGACAAGAGATCGGAAAGGTGAAAGAAACATGGGAATGAAGTATGAACTGAATACGTTAAAGTAAAAGGATTGTATGCAAGATTGAAACATGCAAGAGAAGCATCCAGTGTGTGCTATGTCGCAGGTTGCGTCTGAGGTTGATAAGTTGGAACCGTAGTACTAGGTGCAGTCTCCATATAACTTGATTGCGCCAAGAAACCACCTGTTGTGCCGTTAACCGTCGCAGGTTGTTGTGGAGTACTACTAGTTCTCAAATGAAGAGGCAACGTGGGTACCATGCCAGGAGTGGCCTGAGTGTACGGCGTGACCGATGTCGGTGTAGCTACCGTGTTGGCAACTGCTGGCGTACGTGCCGCTAGGGGCGTTCCAAAGGCGGCGGCGGCTGCCGCCAGATTCGTCGCGGCTGCTGAACCAAAGAAGCTGCTATAGGACGGCGCAGCGGTAGGTGTAGCGGGTGGTAGAGGTGTCCCTCTTCCAGATGTTCCTCCAGAGGCTTGCTGTTGTGCTTGTTGTGCTTGGTAGTATCCCATCCAAGCGGCATACTGAGCACCATATACTTGATTCGCAGAAGTGTTTGAGTATGGTTGTTGTCCATAATACCCCTGTTGCTGTTGTGAATTGTAGTTGGTATAGTAAGTACTAGGCTTGTATTGCGTGTATCCGGGCGCCGCTGCCGGCGCGCGATGACCTTGCTGGGTGCCATAAGAATAACCGTAATGGCCCAACGTGCTAGCGGAGGCAGTTGCAGCGGAAGGTGTGGCAACATTAGATGGAGTGCCCGTAGTCGCAACAGGTACTGCTGGGACCGTACTTGGCCGGATTTTAACTGTCGAGTCATCACGGAGAGCTGTAGTCCGACCAGGGGGTAATGTACCGGACCAAGAAGGAGTAGGTTGTATGGCTAAAGTTCGATGGAGTTTGTGTAACACAGAAGGAGGAGGTATGATGGCAGCAGCATCGTGTGATGATGACTGTGGACGTAACGACGCGAGGAGAGTTAATGAGTCCAATATGGCCTGGGCTGCAGAGAAAAATAACACAATCGCATGAGACATTAGAAGTTGCGTGATGAAGCTCATTGAAAAAGAAACGAAAAGGAACGTGAACTAACCAGTATCCCACTCCTCGGACCCTGCCTCTGCCGTACTTGTTGGACTACTCATTAATCGTTGTTTCTGGAGTTCGGACAACCTTACTAGAGCGCGTTGATTCCGCTCTAGCAACTGTTGAACCGACTTTTCCAGTTCGAGACTGTTGAGAGCCGCCTTAATAGAGTGGACTTCTTTGGGCCCAAGGAGAGCCTCTAATTCCTCATCAGGAATTATTGGTGATTCTTCGTCTTGGTGACCAACGACGGATTCCTGCGGTTCCTGTGATGAAATCTCGACGATTGACCCTGTTCCTTCTGCTTGCTCTCTCCTGATTGCCTCTCGTGTTCTCTTCTTCTCCTCGCGGTGCCACAGGAGCTGTCCGAGTTCTTTCCTTCCAACCACTTCGCCATCCGAATCAAAGGAAGGCGCAAAACTCGAGTAGAGACCATAGTCTAGAAAGGCACCAGTTGGTACTCGCCGCGGAGCAATAACAGTTCGTTTCTGGATGGTAGGTTTAGGACAATACGACCCGATTGTTGTTGGAGGTTTGTCAGAGGAAGATGATGAAGGCGTTGGAAGTATGGCGACCAATTCTGCATTTCCTGTTTGAAGTGTTGCAGGATCTGATATTGATGACGTTGAAGTCCACCAGTCACCAGAAGGTAAATGTTGAACAAGAGCATAAACTGGTTTTTGGCGAGGCGGTGATGAAGGTTGTTGTTCAAAAACATTTGGCTGATGGATGTGTTGAGTCTCCGAAGGCACCTGGTCGACCAAAGCGAGAGCTAGATTACAGAATCCGTCCTGCTGAGCTGCAGTATTGGATTTCTGAGCTCTTTGAGACGCAATAGGCCGCAGACTGTTTATTGCGGCCTTGAGAGTTGAAACTGGCGTTTGAGTAGTGAGCAGCGAGTGCAAAGAAAGCCCCGAGTCTTTGTAGACGCGGTGCAGCAGATCTTGCTTGTCCTCTGCCTGTAGCACAGCAAGAATCGAACTGCAGTCAATTCGAGTCTCCTCATCGTCCTGGTCGTCTGCCAATTCCAATTCTTTTTTCTGGAGTTTGGTGGGCGCGTTGTCGTTTGTTTCAAAGGCCTCCTGATTTTCTGGTGACCTCTTTCTTTTCAGGTCTGCCGTACTGGACCGCGTCGCGCGCGCCATCATGGAAATGTAAGAGCAAAAACGATTCAAACTCCGCTACGGCTACACCGTCCCTGCTGTCCACTTCCAACTCGACAATCCATTTTTGCCAGAAATTATGCGTCCGTTGCTTAGAGCTCAACTCCGTTCGCGCCCTGCAAATGGTCATGTCGCTTATTTGCCCCAAATAAGAAAACTTGTCTTTGAATTCTGCGACAAGTGGCCATCATCAGCGAACACAAGAACCTACATTCTCAACCACATTCAGGACGTGGCCAAGGAGAACCCGCATGTAGAGGTCGTCGTAAAGCAACGAAACCAAAAGGAACCCATTGTCCGCGGATTTTACGGTGCGTCTGCCAAAACACTCGTCTCCTCTGAGGTTCCATAACTAACTTGACTTGACGCTCCTTCTAGTCAACAACAGAGACAAGGTCATTCCTCTCAACTCCCTTGAGGTTAACGGCATCCAGAAAAAGGTCCAACTCCTTCTTGATTCATCCGGGGCAAAAATTGTTCCTCTCAAACGTCGCGCTGTCGAGAGCATGACAGAATCTACAAGGGGTATCTGGAGTGGAATGCATGCAGACCGTCCCATTCTCTAATTCAACTTCGGAGTTTCCTATGGCGCGCCCTTCCGACTACCTCCTCACCCTATCGTAATCCTTCCACACTCTCAGAATTTTCTTCTAAAACTTGCGCCTTCTCTACCTAGATCACGTGACGCCGAATCTGTACATACAACGCATCCCCCTTTATTTTTTTGCGTTTAATCTCATGAAGAGTTCTTCTTCACATCACCTCATTCATTCCGCGAGTTCCGCCCCGTCTTGTGCTTCCTGGCTCATCTTGCCGTTGCCTTTCCAGAATGAGGTCGCTTTTCTCTCCCATGTTCCATCGTCCCACACACGTGTAACCCGTGAGGTCTTTTGGGTATGTACTCAGATTCACTGTTCCGTTTCATATAGAGTCGCCGTTCTTTTCCCTCGCTCTGGATCTATCCCATTTGTAAGGGTACCCACACGACTTTCTTTTTAACCTCCATCCTCTCCGTGAGTCTTCCGCCCCTCCATTTCGCTTGGCCTAGGATTGACCAAACTTACTCATCCTTAGACATGGAGACATCGTTCTTAGATATGGGCACTCCTTCGGCCGAGGAGCTTACATGGCTGCAGGCCAGCATGATCCTAGATGAGGATGCGCCTCCAGTAAGTACGCTTACCTCGAGGTTCCAAACGTAGCACTCATTGACAACAACCTCAGGCTCCTCCCCCCAAAGACGATGATGTCTTTATGAAGGATGTTTTGTTTCATTCGAGGCTGCCTTTCGACAGACTGTCTGCGCGATCAGCGTCTCCAGCGACAACGGTAAAATCAGGTTTGCTGTATTTAAACGTTTGACGCTTGCTAATAACCGCACTCTTACGATGGCTCAGGGTTGTTCTCATCTTCGAAACTCATCAGCTACGTCGTCTGGCATAGTCCATTCGACCACGTCCAAGCGACATGCCGCTTCAGCTCCTTCAACGCCTCCTCGGTCTGAATGGATCTATCGAACTCTGAGAACGCCTCCTCCAGCTGCGAATTCAGCCCCGTATTCCAAGCCTCATTCTAAGCCAACATCCAAGTACCACTCTCGTTCAACATCAGCATCCGTTCCACGTTCGCAATCAGATGCAAATGTACGGACATGTCAAACGGTGTCGGAAGATGGACACTCGGTTAATGCATCAGGTTCATCAACCGCGCCATTTTGGTCAAATGTTTTGCACCCACGCTCGCGTTCAGTGCGGTCGATTCCTCTTTTAAAGACCATCCCTTCACAATCTCAGATAGTTTTCACCCCACCAAGTATCGCCGAAACCGTCGTTCCTACGTCCGCTCCTTTCACCCCACCCAGGAGGTCGAGTTCTTCTGCTTACTCTTCAAGATCCATGGCGCACCAGAGGCCGCCTTCAGTTTCATCGACGCTGGACAGCACATCGTCGACCAACTCTCCTTCATCTTCTCGTTCCGAAAGTCCTGCCCCAGTGACCCCGGTCTCTCGTTCACCCTCACTTTGCGGTGCGGCACCGAACCCACGGTCTCAGTACCACTACGTTCGCCCCCGGCGCCACAGAACTCAAACCGACAGCCCCTCGAGCTTAAATCCTTTGGCTTCCTCGTGTCCACCTTCTAAATCTATCTTGACACGGACTTCTTCATCATCTACCTCACACACTACCAACAAATCAGTCAAGTTCGCGGCGGCCCCGGTTGTTCATTACGGCAACAACAAGAGTTACTGGGACATCGAGTCTATCGCTGATAACAACAGTATGGGAATCAACATTGATTCAATGGATGTTGATGATGACCCATTTGCCAATCATGGCTCACGACAGAAACAAAGTCTTAGTGAGGATGAGTTTGGGAGACCCCGAAGAGCGGGACGGTCTTTTGACCTCTCTGAGCTTCGAGATTTGCATGGGACAACCACACCGCCAATTCATCGAGAAAAAAACAAAAGTCTCAAGAAGAGGTTCATCAGCTGGAAACCAATGTCACCCGCTACCACTATCACAAGTATCATCACCGCGAATGCGACACCAATAACACCTCCTGCGAGCCCTACACCATTACACAAAAACTTCAGTATCAATTCAAGGACGCCGATGACCCCGTCGAGACGGGCACCGTCTATCTCTAACCCGTACGCGCTAGGCGCATACCCTATTCCTCAACCCAACTTCTCTGCGACACAGTCTACAACATCTCTACCCGGTCAGCCTTGGCTACCTTCACCTCCTCCCCCGTCCCCTCCTTCTTTGCGAAGAAACTTTGGAAATGATTCGAGCTCGCCTCATCAACATCATCGCAAACCATCTGCTGGATCAGTTTCAATCTCTCATCCACTTTCTGCTTTACCACCAGGCTCTTTAGTGATACCCATCAGAACCGCACCGTCGTGCGAGAGCTTTCGTAGCTCCAAAAGCACTGCGGCGCGTAGTGTGCGAAGTATGGGGAGCGCAAAGAGTTCGATGAGTACCCGCGGGCTCAAGGCCTGGTTTAACCGACGAATTGGGTTCACAGACCCTGTAAATTGAGGGTTCCCGAACCCATCGGCATTATCATAGACATTTTGCTTCCTTTTTCTCTCTTTTGACATTGACTTTGGAGCCGGTGGATGGGAAGTTAGAAAAATTTTCTCCGTGTGTATTTTTTAGGTATTTTAAAATTTATGTACCCCCAAAGCCTTGTCCTTCTTTTGTTTTACTTTCTGTAGCTGCCGAGTGGATGAACATCTATGAACGCGATCTTAGGTTTTCTAGAGTACCTATCTACACAGTTTCTTGGTTGTTGACATCGAGCAAAGCTCAATTGATTACACTAATACATTGCCATCTTCTACCTACACACATGGATAGGGTTATGACAACGAGTGAATTGAGAAATTACGCATGTCGGGTGCGCCAGCAAAAAGCACGAATAAATCCAAGAAAATTAGACACATTGGGTAATGCGGCGAAAATTCAACGCCCCGCCAGACAGGCGTGCACTGGTATGAACACATCAGGGTAAAATTCATCCTGAAAATCTTCTTTCTGCGTCATTTCTGAGAGCGGCATGGGCAAAGGATCAACGAAGAGTGGTGTATCCGCGGCCGAAGAATACCGATTTCGCCCAGGCGCGTTAGGAACGCTCAATTGAGAGTCGGTGATGCTCCCATAGAATGGTCGGCCGCTACGTATACTAGCATGCGAGTCCGGATCTTGGCGCGCCCTCTGTTGCGCTCGTAAGCGATATTCTGGTCGCATTCTCTCCAAAGCTTCCTCGTCTTCCCAAGGTATTTCATTGCCGTCTGGATCAAGACGAGCTGTGTTCAGAAGGAAGAAACATAACCGACGGTCAATAAAGATGAATGGTATGGTATTCAAGCGCTAAAAAGCGCCTAGGACTTACCCCAACCTCGTCTGCCGCTAGTAGCTGATCGCTGACGTGTGGCACCTGAATCTGCTGGCCTTGTGGTCGGAAGCGAGTCTGGGTTTTGAGGATCCTGTCTTGGTACCAAAGAAGGGGGGTGATCTTGCAACGCGGGAAAAAACCAGGGAGAGAAGTCTTGAGCAAGTTCGTCGAGATCCCAAGAAGTCCAGTCATCTCCGGTAGTGCGCACAAAACGTTGGCTATCTGCATAAACACGGAATCGAGGAAGGATTAAAGTAGTGTCCCTTTCTGCACCCGAGGTCCCGGGGGCTGAAAGACTTCGTTCGTCGTTTTGCCGAGGAATGGGTGGCGGTGGAAGGACACTCATTCGATTAGATGGATCAAGGGGCGTGTCAAGCGACTGTTGAGCAGCGATGAGATTGTTGGCCCTGCGATAGCGCGACGCAATGATGCTAGAGGGATTCATCCGATTTGAAGCCGCACTCGAAGGTGTAGTGGTTACAGGTTCTACACGCGGTAGCGAAGGAAAGTTCTCGATAGCTCCCCCTAACATAGTTTGCTGATGATCTAGCATTCGCTGGTACTCGTTGAGAGTAGATGCGAAAATGGCCAATCTATTGCGATTAGGTATCAGTGGCGGTGGATTATCCGGGTTAGCCTCTCGTGCAGCTACTCTGAGTCCACGAGTCGTAGCAGCAGACTCTCCACCGAGCCGTGGCTGAGCTCCACGGGGAGGACGAGTAAATCGAGGTGGTACGACATCATTCGGAGAAGAGTCAGCATTGGTCGTGGCTGTATTTGGCTCGTCACGATTGGGAATTCCCAATTGTCGAGGAATTGTTGCCACTCGGGACGTGGCAAGTGGGGCAGGGATTGCTTGTGGTGGAATAGCGTCTCTTTCTCGAGCTTCAAGTAGCTCGTCAAATTCTCGAGTTAGTCGAGAGAAAGAAATTGGAGATTCTGGGCGGATTTCTTCAGCTGCACCCCCCGGTAGAAGGAGCGCATCGTGTCGAGGCCCAATAACTTGCCGTTCCAGATTGGCCTCCGAACCAGGACGTTGCTGGGGTTCCCCTTCAAGGCTCAATGTAGACGGCAGCGACCGCGAAAGTTGCACAAGACTGCGCCGCACTTCTCTGATACGTTCGTACGCAGTTTGCAAGGCGTCAGAAGCTTCTTGAATATTCCTCGTAACAGGCGTATTCGACTGGTCTTGAGCTGCCTGACTAGAGGATTGCGAGTTACCAGACGGTCTTCTTTGAAGAGAACCGCTTGTTTCACTCATAAGAAAAAATATGATAGATCTATAAGTGGTTGTTGAATGCGATGCCTGTGGAATGACAATTAGAGGATTGTGGAGGCGATAGTTCAAGACCTGGTGAGAACCTTTGATGCGGTGACAGCTCGAATCAGATGCAGGGAAGGAGACCCAAGTTTACGGAAAATATTATAATGGGGAGAATAATTGAATTATAGTGAAAGAGGGCATCGCAGTCAGTAAGATTATGAAGACATGAGAACGCGTGCATTGGATCAAGTAGCGAAGACTATAATGTTCACTCTAAGCGCCGGTACGTGATTTAGCCAGAAATACGACCATCCAGAACGTGGCTCAGAAGTTGTATGACCGACCCGCGTTGTATAATGACAACGGGACACCAACATATTAACAGTACATGTAGTAGGTCACTAGAAGCTATTACACATCACCAGGAGTAGTGGTTAGGTGGTTGATGGAAGTGCATGGTTGTGTAGTTCCGGGTTGTATGAGCAGACAATCTATTACAGTCCTAAATCTATATTCGATCCGAGATATTTGGCCACGTTAACTGGGTCTTCTGGGAGGCATAAATCGTCGAAGACGATAGTACAGAGGATCCTTCCCTATGAAAAAGAAAGACAAGATGGTTGATACGGCTAGAAACCCTGTGGCTACAAGACACAACGCTAACCAGCCTCGATCAACGTGTGCATAAATCTTGAAATCAATTTGTAGTGAGTCGTTATACCCCAAGTGGGCGACACAGCGACATACCTGACCACCAATAACAGGGCCCACTAGTATAAATTCATAAGGTTGAATGATATTATTGATATTGATTATAGACTTACAAGCTGAGCCAAGTCCATAGACCAAGTTGAATGCACCATACACATGACCATCTATCAAAATAGTTTCAGCTATGTTCTGAGAATGGTTCTGAATAAGTATCACATCCTATGCCATCCATCTCACGGGCGACTGCGGCAAGTTCAGTTGTGACTGGAGCCAAGACAGCAGATGAAAAGAAAGCTATCGAGATGTTTGTCAGTGGTTGTGCTTAAATCTCGAAACATTATACCTGATACCTTCAAATCCGAAAGCTGTGATAAATAGTGCCAACCTGTACTCGATAACCACAATGATCCACCAAGGTATTGCCATGATCAAAGAGATAAAAGTTGGCCATTCAGTACCGCTCCTGTCAACCCATATTCCAGAAAGGATCCCAGCTGCAAGTTGGCTCTAAGTGGTGCAAAGGGTTGAGTAACTTCGAAAGGCACTCACAGAATATTGTTGGAATAACGGAAGCCAGAAAGACGAGTCCGATACGTCCAGAGTCCAGTTTCCAGACTTTGCTGAGGTGCAGAGGAAGCGCGGGCTCCTGGCTGCTAAATAAGATGCTAAAATATGTCTTATATCAGCAGAAGAACAGCTTTACTTTCTTTGTTACTTACCCATAAACAAATGCGATAAGTAGCGCAACCAATGTACGGCTATCCTTGAGCAGGCACGGAATGACGACAAGGAAGCCCAGCGGTTTGGAACCCGTTAACGGTCCGACTTGAGGCTCCTGGGCAGAACCCGATGCTCTTCTTCCGAGCTCTATTCTTTCGGGATCCCCTATGGTCTCCTTTGTGGTAGCGTCCTCATGCCCCAGCGAGGCCGTAGGTGGCTGATCCTTGCGCACATTTTCAAAAGCTGCTGGGTCATATCCCCACCTAACTGCGACTTTTCTCTCTACAACGAGTAACCGGAAGACTAAATCGATTAGAGTGCATATAATGCCAAAAATGAAAGGGCCCCGAAACCCAAAGCGAGGGTATAGCGAGCCACCCACTGGAGGTCCAATGGTAACACTGAAGTGGCTTGAGCACATTTCACTTTGAAAACTTCGGAAACTTACCCAACGGAAACTCCAGCCATTACAATCCCTAGCTGAGCTACACAAATATCAACGAGAGAAAACAGAACATCTATGTCCACTTACTTCCTATCAATGTCTCGGGGGCCGAATCTGTTCTTTACGTGACTGTCAGTCTTCGCTACACCATTCAACGAGTGATAGACCTACAACAAAGCTAAACCAGGTACCCAAACCATTGATGAGCCAATGCCCTGTAAAATTCGGGCGATACACATCACCGCATAGTGCGGGGCAAACATGAATAAGATTTGGGAGCCGGTGAGGATTAAGAGACCTAAAACCAGAGGGTGTTGTCTCGTTTCATATCTCTCTGTGAACCACGCAATTGGGATCGTTGCTGTGCTTCATTTTATCAAAGCCAAGCGATGCCTTGCGGAAAGACACACTAACATATTACAAGGCCTCCAGACTACTCGGGTGCAGTCAGAGCTTGTCTTGAAATGACGTTATGAAAAACTTGCATAACAGAATAAAAGCCAGCCTGTCAACGCAGACACTCGAGTGTACCCCAGCTTTTCCAACTGGAATGGTATTACAGGAATTATGATTGAATAAACGAGTAAATCCACAGATACTCCTGCCAAAAAAAAATTGGATTAACCAAGGATTCGGAATCGAGGTATTGTTCCTCCCAACTCACCCAGACCGATGACGAAGGTCACAAACCAGGAAGATGATCTCCATCGCAAGCATATGGGCTCACTGGATTCATGATTAAAACAACTCATTGCTGCCAAGGTATAATGGATTCACAAGGGAACTTGACTGCAAGAGGCATAAACGTCTGTCGTCCGTTTTCGACTTTGATTTTAAGTGGCAGGGTTTCATGCAGAGCTCGGCTGATCATGCCATCAGCACTGATCGGCGATTACATAAGCCCACCAACGTGAGTCACGACGATCATGTGTGACGCTCGATGCCAATGCTACATCGATGGAAATCTTTATCTCAGTGCTCAGCTGTGCTTTCAAGGCGACGAATATCTTTGCGGCCATCTTGTGCGCTCAGAATTTCGCCTCCTGATAAAATGCAAATTCAGCTCACAGAAACTGAGAGTCATGTCTGCAAGCTTCTAGACGGTTGTACTAAATATCTTGCGGCGGAGAAGGGCATCAATACCAGCTGCAGAGTGGCAGGTGGATGGGTACGCGACAAGGTGAATTACCATGACTCTACGCGATGTATCATTCATCATCTCAATCATAGGGTTATTACCCACCAATAGCTGTTAGCGGTTGAGAGCCATGATATCGACATTGCACTAAGCGATATGATGGGCGTCCCCTTTGCAGAACACCTGAGAGACTACGCTTTGTCGAACGGGATTGAAACCGGACACATAACCAAGATAGAGCAAAATCCAGATCAGTCGAAGCATCTTGAAACCGCAACACTCAAGGTTTTTGGCCTTGACATCGACCTGGTCAACCTCCGAAGTGAAGAATATACTGAAGGAAGCCGCATTCCCTCTGGTATTGTGCGTGTTTATGATTACTCTTGGACACTGTATTAACTGTCTAATTGCAGGCGTTCGGGACACCTTTGGAAGACGCGTTGAGGCGTGATATCACCATCAACGCCTTGTTCTACAACGTGCATAGCGGCCAGGTTGAAGATTTTACGGAGAGAGTATGCTTTTCGTTAATCACTTAAACACTGTCCACCTACTTTATCTTAGGGTCTTGACGACTTGCGTAACGGTATAATCCGGACACCACTACCACCACGAGAAACTTTCCTTGACGATCCTCTCCGCGTTCTGCGTTGTGTGAGATTTGCGAGTCGACTAGGATTTGAGGTAATAGAAGATGTGAAGGAGGCTGCACGAGATCCTGTTGTAAAAGTGGGGACTTTCTCTCCATCTCTCCCCACAACACCTGACGTTACTGGCAGCGCGCCTTGATAGAGAAGGTCTCGCGAGAACGTGTTGGTGACGAAGTTACGAAGATGATTCAAGGTAACCTCGTTGGTTTACTCCCAGAGGCGTCCTATTAATCTTTCTTCTCCAGGACGAGACCCACTTCGTTCCGCGCAGTTAATTGGCGAGCTCGATCTCTATCATCCTATATTTTCCGTCATACCAGAAATTGCAAAGGCAGGAATTCCTAAAGAATTTTTCCAAGCTGCCCCACAAGAAGGACTCGCGGCTGTGTCAATCTTACATACCGTCACCTCTCCCGATGGCTCCGATCTCGTCAGGCCACATTCCGATCTCGTCACCCCATTACGAAAAGACCACGGCGCCGTTGCACGCTTGTACCTCGCCGCTCTACTTCTACCATGGAAGCAATTCACACACGTCGACAGCAAGAAGAAGACGCAGAGCACGGTCGCTGCCGTCATCCGTGAATCTCTGAAATTGGGAACACAAAATCACTATCTGGATGGTGTACCAGCTTTATTTGATGGCATCCAGACCCTAAAGGATGGTCTCAGAAAATTTACCAGGGAAAACATTCAAAGGGCGCCGCTTGGTGTTCTGTTACGAAACAAATCCGTTCATAATCCACTTACTGGGAATCAATGGACCACGTCGCTATTATTCTCAATGGTCACGGATCTGGTCCCGCATTACCGCGTGAATGAGAACGCGTTTGACGGTAAGCTGTGGCCAAATTAAGTTGAAAAACTAAATCCTCAAATTTAGTAGAACAAGCGACAAAAGTCATTCAACAATATACTGCTTTCACTAAGCGAGTGATCGAACTCGGCCTGCAAAACGATGTAGACAGCAAACCAGTCGTAAATGTATGTTTTTGCGTTCTAAACACTGCACTATACTGATTTGATCCCAGGGGAAGGAGATAGTAGCCGCATTCGGCGTGAGTCGGGTGGGCCCTTGGGTCGGGAAAGTTCTTGAAGATGTCGTTGAGTGGCAGCTGCAGAATCCTGACAAACACAAAGAAGACTGTATAGAATGGCTTCGAGCCCGAGGGGTAGATTATTATGTTTCAGTCAACGAAAGGCGTGACGAGACGCCTGCAAAACGGCCGCGTAAAACTGAAAGAGGATAGTTAAGTAGTCCCAGATTGATCTAATCACTGTTGATTCCAGCATAAGAGTTGGTGGTGTTAACAGTTCTTCTCTTGGACCCCAAAATCATGTCCCTAAAGAACATCAATAAACAAAATATTTCAATCGACGACAACTTTACCTCTTTTTTATTGCATCTCGTCTACCAACCTTCCTTGCGGGATTGACACTGTCCGGCCGTTTGGTCTTGCCCATCTGCTTCCTCTTCATTTTGGATGGCTTGGGTAATTTAAGAATCCAGTCTGGAACGCTGAAACCTGACTGTAGAATGACGTTCGCAATCCTTGAAAGTGGATGAGCATCAGCAACGGCTAATTCAAGATAAAGCGTCTATTACATTTTAAGACAAGGCGCATCATCGTCAGTGAAGAAAGTCACAGCCTTTCCCTCGCGTCCAGCTCGTCCAGTGCGGCCTATCCGATGGACATAACTTTGAATGGTGGTTGGAAAATCGTAGTTGATGACCTCCCGTACGCCTCGGAAATCCATACCACGAGCCATAACTTCCGTTGTAACCATCACCCAGCTCTCGCCCTTGCGCATCCGGCTCAAAGAATCTTCACGTTCTTTCTGTGTCATGCCTGCATGGAGAGAATCGATATTAGGGATGTTGTTGAGAATCAACTCTTCTGCCAATGATGTCGCGCGTGTTTGCGTCGAGACGAAAACGAGAACGGGCGGATTGTATGTTTGAGCAAAATAGGTGAGAAGGCTTGGAAGTTTGGATGAATCATCTGCGACGTAGGTCAAAGACTGTTGAATAAGAGGTAGGGGCGTATCTCTATTGGGAATAGGTTAAGATCTATCAACCAGCAGTTGACGCGGTGCCTACTTTAGACCAACAACAATCCGAATGGGATCGTCAAGCATGTCCATCGCCATCTTCTCGGCATTAGCCGGTAGTGTTGCGCTAAATAGCGCTTTCCTGAGGTTTTTATGTCGACATGACCCGAGAATTTCTTGAATTTGTTCCATGAATTCGTTGTCCATTAGTCTGTCCGCTTCGTCGAGGACGAGATGTCGTACACTGCAGAGATCAAGCCGTTAGACAGTTCCACAGCATGCGAAGATTTCTTACTTTGACAAATCAAGGATTCCTTCTTGCAAGGCAGCGACTAAGCGTAGGGGGGTACTGATGATGATGTCTTTTCGCCTCATCAGCAGCAGAGATAGGATGGTTCAAAAATGTAACCTACCTACTTTATCCCTAGCTTCTTTTTGTGACAAAGCGTTTGCAGTAGCTTTGCTAAACAGAACAATTTTCCATTTACGGCCTTGCGCCAGCTTCAGACATTCATTGTGTATTTGATGTGCAAGTTCACGAGTAGGGACGACGACAACCGCCCGAACGCCAGTGCTCGTACTCGAGCTTGCAATTAAGGTTGAAGTAGGTACTGAAAGCAGGGAGAAGATAGGAAGTAAATATGCCAAAGTTTTGCCTGTACCGGTGGGAGATATGGCGACTAGGTCTCTTTCCTTAAAAATGTTTAGAGATCGATATACAATGTCAAAAGTAAAATGCACACCTCGAGCAGGATGGGCATACAATGAGACTGGATCCCTGTAGGCTCCACGTACCCACTTGATACCAGGTTGGCGTACAAATGCGAAGATATCGAATATTTCTTCAATTCGTCGAAAGTGTTGACATGCGAGGGTACATTTTTGCCTTTCGCTGTTACTCGATGTGAGGTTTTTCGAGCTTTGACCGAGGCTTCTGTGAGCCGTTGAGCTGCATCCTCTTTATCCTCATTTTCGTCCTCATCCACATCCATATCGTCTACCCTCCTGCGCTTTTCTTCTGTGCTTTGCTGCCTGCTTGCTGCTTTCCGCTTTCCAGTGCTTGAACTACTGCGAGTAGATTTGAAGAAATCTAATTCAGCGGGGAGTTCCCCTGCATTTGGCTGTGCTATCACCGAGTTTTTCGGAGTTGTAGGCTTTTGTCTCTGGACAATATCAATTTACCAGGGTCATGAAAGTATATTGTAATCTTACTTTGAAAAGCTGGAAGTCAGACTTGGATTTGTTGAACGCGACTCCTCCTCTGGAAAGTAACTGAAAGGCCTCGTTCGACATCCAGGGAGCTGGTTGCAGGAAAGCAAAGATTGTCGCCAATTATATGGTGCCCAGATCGCTTGAGAAAGCCAAGGTTTGAATCGCTAAACGATTTCCTTCAAACTTTTCAGTTCATTCCACGTGACTGAACCTAAACGAGCGCCTCGCTAGATTTCACCAACTTGCTCCTTGAAAGGATTAGAGACGAGTAGAACAGCACTGGATATGGAGCAACAGCGTACACTGAAGAGTTTGTTCACTCGAAAGCACGGGAAGGATGCGAGTTTATTACGGAGCATAATCCTAAAGGACGTGTAGAAATGAAATAAAGTTCAGTCTCACTATAAAAACATGTCCGCGTGGAACTGCGATAAAAACGTTCTCAAAAATATCCAAACGGCAACATAGCCACCGTCGACCAAGTAGTAGTAGAAGTGATCCGGGTGTTACAACTACTTTTCATGCCCAAGACTTCACAAAATAACAATTTATCGGTGAAGGATTGGGAAGGGTATCATCAATTTAAGCCAAGGTCCAGGCGGCACCCAGGAGAGAGACCATAGCAGCCATGCCGACAGCGACAAGGGCGTGAGGGCCCTCCGTAAGAGAAAGACCAGCCGAAGGCTTTCCACTAGCGCTGCTTCCTCCACTTGATGATGAGCCCTTGCCAGTACTTGAAGGGGCTGAGGAAGGTACAAAGACGGCATCAGGGCTGGCGACACATGAACTAGCAGCAGCAGCAGCGTTTGGAACGCTAGTGGGGACCTTGGAGTTGACGGTTCCGTTACCCGCGAAGCTGCATGATTGAGCGTTCTTGTTGGTGGCTTCGTAGTACAAGCTCATAACATATGAAGCCTTGATGGCTGTTAGGAGGAAAGATGAATGAGAGTCAGGTCATTCGGTAGGAGATTCATGAAATACATACCAGGATCACAGTAAGAAACGCGGCCATAGGTTCCATTTCCACCGTCGCCACTGATCTCGTCGCAAGAACCGCCAGCCTGGCCAACCAAACCACATCCGAATGGGATAATTTCACCAACGATAGTCGAATAGTTGCTGGTCTTGGGGGTAAACTGGCAGCTCAAGGCGCTCTCAAGGCAGTTGCAAGCAGCCTCGTTGGGGGTAGGAGGAAGCTTGGTCGAAACAGCAACACTATTAATGGTAGTTGGGCAAGTTGGGTAAGAGCTGGCGGAAACCGAGGACTGCGAAGGAGAGTTGATGAAGCTGACAGCGCCGTACTGCGACTTGAGGTTATCATAATCTTGGCCAGTGGTAACGGTCTTGCTGTCCGAAGAGATGGTAACCATTCCAAATTGACCTGCAGCCGAAGAAGCAGGGAAATAGGAGAAGGCAATACCTCCGGACCAAACGGGTGCCATGTCAGAGCTGAAAAGTTCCTTGACTTCGGTCCAAGGACGAGGGGGGCTGGGTGGCACGCATCCAAATTCACCGAAATAGGCTACTACGTTGTAGTTGGAGAAAGCTTGAGTAGTGCCTTGGTAAGCAGCAGCGAAGGTAGAGTCGCCACACCATTCGCTACAAGCACTGTTAGCCAACAGCTATATCTCTTTTTTTGGTAATTGTGACTTACTAGTTGTTAAGACCGTACATATCAATGGACGATGAATCAGAGTTGGCACCAGAAGGATCACAAGACAGGAAATTGGCCAAAGGAACACGGAAGTCCGCTGCGCCATTGATAGCCGCGTAACCAATCAAGGCAGTAATCTTCTTCGAGGACCTAAAGAGGGATCTTGAGAAAAGAAACGAAGTCAGAAGCAAGTAGCTCACAGGTAAGATTTGATATCGCGAGCAGCTGCCTTGACGAAAGGAGCCGTAGTTGGGTGATCACCCACAACCGCCTCGTTACCAATATTGTAACCAAGAACGTTGTCGTACTTGCTGAATACATCAATTGTCCTAGTGTACTGGTCAAGAACATTGGTACCCCATGCGGGTTGATTTCGGTCGATGGAGCCGTTTAGAGGCAAAGAAAGATCGATGCTATGAGACCGTGTCAGCGAACTGGACCAAACGGCGCTGAAAGAAAAATACAAACAGTGTGTAAATTCCAGCCTGTGAAAAGGTGGACATACAGTCGTCATGGTTGAGTGACGAGTTGACACTGTACACGCGAATAGTATTGATCCCAAGGTCCTTGAGGAAGGAAACGTCTCGCTTGCAAGCGTCCCCGACCGAGAGGGGGTCAATGAAACTTGAAGGTTCGCCGAACGCGTTGTCAGCACTTTCAACCACAGCACCTAGAAAGCGGGCGCCTTTGTAAGTTTTTCTTGTTCTCATCCACGTCTACTCCTTTCTTGCTACACACCTTGTTCTTGATATGCAACACCTTTGATGTAAAACCTCGTTCCAGACTCGTCGTAGAGATACTTCCCCGTACGTGTAATCTTAGGCAGGGCTTGTACCCCGCAAGCCAAGAAGCCAGAAAGGACAGTAGCGAGCACAGGGGCTCGAAGCAGCGGCGACCCGAACATTGTTGTTCAAGGTGTGGTGGTGGGTGACAGAAGTGTTTTGGTGCGAAAGAGCGACTGGTATATATATATACGTTATATAGCCCAAGGGGGCAAAAAAGCGAAACTTTACTAGGAGGACCAAGAAAGCAAAACAAGTGGGGTGGTGAGATTTCAACAGCCGAACAGCCTTTAGAATGCGGGAAATCCTTTGCGGGCGGCCACAAATATTTCGAGCTCCGCAGTTTGCCAAGCATTTGTTTTCTGCTCCATCAGATGCCCACCAAGCCCTGACTGATGCGTTCCTAGGCATTTTATCGTTCAAATAAGCTTTTTCCTACTCAAAATCGAGCAGAGGAAAAATCCATGTCATAGAAGATAAAGGTCTACTTAGGTTGAGAACATGATGTACGGTCTACTTTGGCCGCGTCCAAGACACGCAGCGCCATTATTAATGGACCGCAAGCCTTATGATACTAAATCGCCGGCGTCCGGTGGCCAGCTCCGATGCGGCACGCAGCTTTGTACAAAAAGTCGTAATAGATATAGCAGTGTCATGTAAATAAGTACTGGTCATAAAAAAGGGTCGTCTTCGCGATTGTATTCTTGAAGTGGCTGCATCGTGGTGTTCCAAGACTAACCACGATAGGTGCAGCAGCTGAGGTGGGAAGCATGAATCAGCACTCTCGCGTTCATGAAAGAGAAAAGAAAAAAGACGTACGAGATCACGTATGGGATAATGGATAGGAACATGCAGATGAAAGCCCCCCATGTCAGGTAGAGCCCTTTGCCTGCGGCAACAGTAATCCCAAGAGGTATTGTTGAGCTTCCACCGGGTAGTGAATAAACGACCTTATTGATATCTTCCGATTTGTGAATGATGGTCGTCCATATGGAAGCCCCAATCAAAAGTAGAAGGGTTCCTGAGATAGAGAAAATGGAGGACAAGAAAAATGTCAGGTTATTCTTGGCGATACCACTAAAATCGTTTGGATGAGCGATCGACCGGAAGTAAAATGTATTCAACGCACGTTAACAAAGCCAGGGCCGCGCAAATGGTACCCAGGAGGATCAAGTAGTAGCCAGCTTTTGACGACTCTGAGAGGTACTTGGAACTCCGGAATGTCGTATTGTCCGGGATGAATGACTGAGAAAAGAAAGAATAGTTGAACTGCATATCAGATGTGATTATGTCGTAGGGAGTATATCGTTGAGCTGTAGTATGATTGCTACATATGCCAGACTTGTCGTCGACATAAGCACAGTAGTTGTAGAATCCGAATCCATAAACTTGTCGTAGACCGGCGCCAGCGTCGAGGGGTGCAGCAGAGTTGTTCGTATAGAGTTGTTTGGCATCTTCAAGAATGAAAGCTGAAACGGTTGCCCTACAAAATGTATGATGATTTGGCCAATGAATCGCCTACATAACATGTGCTTACCCATAGCCACTTGTGTTGACTTTGACCTGCCCGAGCGGTTAGACGGAAGCAAATCCGAAAAGTGATGTCAGCGTACCATTGCTATACTCCGAGGAATGGTCGACGTATTGATCTGTCCGACCTGAAGGCGCAACAAGGGTCAGAGAAGGGACCTTCGGGTATATAGTGCGGTACACGTACATGAAGGAAGATCAAAAGTAATAGCGAAATACACCTGTAGGGGTTCTCAAAAGTCAACCATTAAACAGAAATTGAAGCATAAAACGAAAACTAACGAGAGCAAAGTAGCAAAACCGACACAGAATTCGCCTCTCAATCTTACGGCGGTCATAATGGGAAGATAACAGCCAGCTGCAGTGCGAGAATCAAGTCGTGTTTGTTTTCTAGCACCGAGTCCAACATGCGGCGCGACTTGAACGTGTTTCTTAGGTAAGCATCAGGGACGTAATGGGTGACTTGAGCTGCCTTTGCGCCGCCGCTTCCGAACCACCAATGCCTAACTGAACTCTCCGTAATAACTCTTTGCTCAGAAACAAATGGCAAGTCCGAGTACATCTACAAAAGAACTGCCAAAGGAAGGAGAAAGCAAAACTCAGAAGGATCTGGTACAAAGCCCAAGCAGAGTCAAGCGTCTTTCAAACGTCGTCGAAAAGACAGTAGACAATTTACTCAGCAGAAGTACCAGCGGAACATCGTCTACATCGGCTGGATCAACTTCAACATCTCCAAGACGTGTATTCAGTCTCAATCGCAGGGGTAGAAACTCAAATTTATCTCCTGACAGAGAATGTATGTTTTCTTCTAGACAAGACACAGCTAAACACCTAATGAGCATTTCGACATTTAGCAACACCGACGGTTTCGGCGTCTACTCCTACTCTCGTCACTCAGAAACCAAAAATCGCGGTTCCTTCCCCGAATGAGGATTCACCTTTTATTCGTCCGCCATCTCCACCACTCCGACCCTCATTACTCCGCTCATTTAGAGGAGACAGCTCGGTAAGGCCCATCTCATAATCACCTCTTTGTGATTAAACATCATCTCTTACTCTATCTACCTCAGATGCGCGCTGGGACCCAAACGTTGATTCAGGCTTTACAAGCACTGCCATGGATGAATGGAAGTGACAATGAAGATGGTAGTTCAAATGATGCCGAGAGTGGCGAAGAAGACGGCGAAGAAGACGAGAGGCCAGCAAGTAAGTCGTTTTACACTCAAGGAAATATCCGCCTTGGGCTTATGACTTGGTAGTGAAACGATTAGCATCCTCGATTCACACCATACATCGTCCCCTCGCAAGGTCCCAGAGAGTGACCATACCCACCGCTTCTAAAGAAGCCCATGGCGCGGTTCCAATAGAAACGGATCGTGAAGACCTGGCGGATCTCTCCTCTGATGACGAGTTGGACCACGACTTTGAAGAAGAGGCCCGGGATACTGTTTCTCCAGTCGAGACAGCAACAGCATCATCCAAGGCCGTGCAACGACCACCCCTCGCACCCCATGACAGAGGGAGCATGGCTACTATTCGACTCCACCGACGAGTTCGATTGGCAGACAAGCTGCGGGAAGTGTTTGAACTCGATGATATCAACGAAGTTTTAGCAGGTGCGTCATTTCCCCCACAGCGCCTCTCCTCTTCGGTTCCGCTGACTATTATCACAGAGATGCCTTCCTGGTTACTGCGCTCAGTCCGTGAGTTTTGTCAGTTTAGGCTTGTGAAGACTTTATTCATATCACAATTCTATTTAGTTTTGCAGGGGTACATGTACCTCACCAATTCGTACTTGTGTTTCTTTGCGCATATGCCTTCGCGCGAAGATCAAGTCCTTAAATCAGGCTCACTCAACAAGAAAGCACAACGGACTAAACGTTGGATCAAACATTGGTTTGTACTCAAGAACGACGCTCTGTCGTGGTATCAGTCATCAGCAGTAAGCGTCGGCCCCGTTTATATCACTTACTATACTTTTCTGACTCAACCCGCCAGGATCCGTATTTTCCTCACGGCATAGTCGACTTACGATATGCTATTTCGTGCGACCCCTATGGCGAGAAAGGCTTTCGTTTACGGACCAACGCCAAGACTGTTACTTTGTCAGCGGATTCCGTACCCAGCCGGGAGGAATGGGTGAAAGCTATCCGGAAAGTCATCTTCAAAGCTCAGAATATGGGCGATAGTGTCAAGGTGCGGCAAATTCAGTTTGGTCTTTGGTTTTTATGTTAATGGTGCTTAGATTGCTATCCCTTACTCGGCGATACTCGATGTAGAACGCTCAACGGCGATGGATTTCAGCGAAACAATCGAAGTGAAAGTGGTGGACAAGGATGACAATTTCTCGGTCGACTCTTATTTTTTTGCGTATTTCCATGACCTGCCCGACGCTTTGGATCAGATTAGGGATGCTGTCCGCAAATATCGCAGTGAGCATGCTCTTCCTATGGATGCATCACCTCCAGCCTTGTTGGATACCACTGCACTACGCACTCCCGCACAACCAGATCGCACCACTGGTGCCGAACCAAGTTCACCCAGATCCAGTGTGTCTACTTTCCGACTTTCTTCACTTTTCCGGCCGTTTTCAGAATCGACCACTCCCACACGAGCATCCTCCTCGTTAAATTCCGAATCAAACAATGAAGACTTCACGCACGTCCAACGCAAAGGCGACTCCTCGTTCATCCCTATCACCGCCTCACCTAAATCCATGACTCCGATACCACTACCCCGACACACGACGGATCCAAACCCTATGTCATCTTCTGCTGGTGGGCCTGGTATACCAGCATCACTGCCCGCAGCACCCGAACACACGTACCCACCATCCACTTCAAATTCCACAATATTGTATCCTAATTCTTCTTCCTTCTTGAACAGAGACAGCAGCGGAAGCGGCACCAGTACTTGGGGCCTCGGCATGGGCGTTCCTTCATGGCTCAAAGCGCCTCGCAAAGCATTTGTTGGATCAATGTTGTCCAGCACATCGACGAGTACTGGGTTGGACTTTCAATCTCAAATCGGCGGATTGGATTCGAGTCAAAGTATGCCTGTGAAGGAGATGTATTCGAGTGCGACACAGTCTTCCCCCGGGCAATTACCGACGAGCAAATCAAGTGGATTTGGGGATTTGGCGTTTAGTGTGCTGGAATCGCCAGATATGTTGCCCGAACAGGAGATTTCGGACAAGTTCCGTTCAGCGTTTGCTTATGATGAGAAGGAAACTCTACTTGGATGTATGCACTTCGTTGGGTTTTGACTCCTCCATTTTAGACTTGCTGATCCAACACACTTTAGATTTCCCCGGTTACATCTATAGACTGTTACCCGTTTTTGGAAAGCTTTACATCTCAACCAACTATTTTTGCTTCAAGTCGAGTGGGCCTCTAGCTGCTCGTACAAGAGTTTGTGTTCCTTCTTTCCAGCACTCGCCAGCGACCAATGAAATTTTCTAGATGACTCTACCTATACGCGATATCCTCGCCTGCGAGAAATCCAAGGCAACACGTTTCGGCCATTCTGGTTTGATTATCATTGTTAAGGGCCACGAAGAACTATTCTTTGAGTTCAATGCGGAGGAGAAGCGGGATGCATTTGCTCATCTACTCGAGCGTCAAATGGACGATGTTCGTAGACGGTTGGCTCATGGAGACGCTGTGAGCCCTTCATCAGGCAAGAAAGATGCCCTTATACTTGAGGAATTCGAAGCTCGCACTTCAAGTAGCAGCGAAGATGACCCAGCACCTCCAACGGACGCGATGGCCGATGAGCTCCCCGCTGTAATGTTCACTTCGGCATCCTCAACATTCCTTACTTTCAAACCCAAGAAGTCGCTTCATTTTACCTTCCTTACAATTGGATCGCGTGGAGATGTTCAGCCTTATATCGCGCTGTCGAAGGGCTTGATGGCGGATGGGCACAGATGCAAAATCGCTACACATGGAGAGTTCAAGGACTGGATTGAATCTGTATGTGGTGTTCGCGGTTTTTCTTAGGTATAGCACTAACTTTTCCCAGCATGGAATTGAATTTGGTTTTGTCGGAGGTGACCCAGCAGAACTGATGAGAATCTGCATCGAGAATGGCACGTTCACTGTGTCTTTCTTGAAGGAGGGCCTGCTCAAGGTTGGAATTGTTATTTTTCATCATTTAGTCTACTGATGGCGACTCTTCAGTTTCGCGACTGGCTTGACGACCTACTGAAAACTTCATGGGAAGCGTGTCAAGGCACAGATGTTCTTGTCGAGAGCCCTAGTGCCATGGGTGGCTACCATATCGCTGAAGCCTTGAGAATTCCTTATTTCCGAGCTTTCACTATGACCTGGACCCGAACAAGGTATCTCGCTTTGCTGACATTGCGTATAGTCTTCTAATTTTACCTTCCTAGGGCTTATCCCCACGCCTTTGCTGTACCCGAAAGGAAGATGGGAGGTAGCTACAATTACATGGTATGAATATCCTGAGACCGTTTAAGAACGTTGCTAACTTATTTCCCCATACCATTAGTCCTACGTAATGTTCGATCAGGTCTTTTGGAGAGCACAATCAGGTCAAATCAACAGATGGCGACGAAACTTCCTTAATCTTCCACCTACCAGCTTAGACAAGATTGAGCCCCACAAGATTCCTTTCTTGTATAACTTCAGCCCTCATGTTGTCCCACCTCCTCTGGATTGGCCCGAATGGATTAGAGTAACTGGTCAGTCATCTATCTTTTCTTACTGGCATCGTTACTCAGGTCGTATTTATTCAGGCTACTGGTTCCTTGATGACGCCGACGTCAGCGCTAAGAAGTGGACACCTCCCGAGTCCCTTGTCACTTTCATCGACAAAGCACACAACTCTGGGAAGAAAGTCGTCTACATCGGCTTCGGAAGCATTGTTGTCCCGGATCCTAAAGCTATGACAGCTGCTGTAATAGAAGCAGTTGTTAACAGTGGAGTGCATGCCATCCTATCGAAAGGATGGTCAGATCGACTTCACTCGAAGACCAGTGAGGCTTCAGAACCCGAGGAACCTCTACCATCACAGATCTATCCAATTCCTTCGATCCCTCATGACTGGCTCTTTACGCGCATTGATGCTGCCTGCCATCATGGAGGTGCCGGGACAACAGGCGCGAGCTTAAGAGGTGTGTCAAGTAGTCTTTGTCCCACCTTCCGATCACTGATCCGAATCACAGCGGGTATCCCTACCATTATTCATCCGTTCTTCGGAGATCAGTTCTTCTGGGCTGATCGGGTCGAAGCGTTGGGTGTTGGAGCCGGCGTCAGGAAACTGACTGTGGCTGCTCTAACGGACGCTTTGACCACGGCTACTACCGATCCGAAACAGATTAGCAGAGCGAAGCTGTTGGGAGAACATATCAGAGGAGTGAGTTGACTGGCAATAATTTTATGCACAATTTAACCATTTATGTTTTAGGAGGATGGGGTCGCCACTGCCATTGAATCCATCTACAGAGACATGGAATATGCTCGTTCTTTGATTAAGCAACGGGACACTGAAGACCTTGAGGAACAAGGTCTTGTTGGGGAAGACTCGACAATTCGCAATCAAGAGATAATGTCACCCAGTTCATTCGGTTCAAGTGGGTCAGCTCATAGGGCACCCAGTGAAGACTGGAGTGTCATCGACCAAGAAGAGCGACGATCTTCTTTGGGCTCGAATGACGGACGCAAACGTGTGAGCATTGGCTCTGCAGTCAAGGCTGTTGTTCCGGATTCGTTTATTCCTGGAACATCCCCTTCGAAACGTGTTCTTTGAAATGTAATTTTGGGTGCCGGAATCTTGTGATCAATAGACGTATTGCACTGGTTAATTTTTCTTGTAGATAGATACATGTGTCATTTACTCGTGTTTTTCTGATATCTTAACAATAATATTTACGCTGCGGTCCCACCTTTCACATGGTACTCTCATAATGCTCTGAGAAGATCTGCTTACTGAACTGACCATACGTAAGGGTAGGAGAGATCTGAACCTCGGTATTTGGTCCCATGAACAAAGCGAAAGACTCGCGAGAGACTTCGTCTGTACTAGTCATGCTACCAACACGCACGCAGTGCGGAGTCGCAAGTAGACGTCCATTGGTGGCTACCTCGAGTGCCTCTCCCGTCTGGAATGCCAAACAGTCTGGTGGAATTGAGACCCTGGTGAGTTGTCCGCCTCGGGTACGGATGTAAAGACCCGAAGTTGGGGACGGAGGTTTGATAACCTCAGGCGTACCATCTTCTTTGTGACGAAGGAAAAGAGCCTGTACGAGAAAATATCAGTGATTTACACTATAGCTGTGATGGTAGTACCAACTGAGCATAGACCCGTTAGCATGGAATGATCTTTGTGAAATCCACACCAGCTATCCACAGGGTCGTCATCAGAGGGTGGTGCTTCGTTCTTAGAAGGAGGGAAGTAATGCAAGAGGCGAGCCTTCACAGTCCTCGATTTCGAGATCAAATCGGAAAGAGAGACGGTCGAGTCGATCAAGTAAGTTGACGCTGTACTCCTCAGAAATTAGTGATCACTAGGCGGAGACCCACTAGATGTCACGAACCGAATGGCTGGCAAGCAATTGCCATTTCACACCCGACTTCGTAGATCAATCTTCAAGTGACACCAATTAAAGATCAAACAAATACTTAATTGAAAACTCCACCTACTCAGAAAGTTGAATGAAGGCTTCCCTGAAGTCCTCGACACCTCTTTCGTCAGCCTTAGGCCCTGAATAAATGATCAGGGGGAAGGTGGAATCGAATTCTCCGCACATACATATGTTCTCTCCATAGTATTCTGGAAATTCCTCCTTCTCTTCAGCCGAAGCTTTGAGATCAAGGTGAACTGGGTTCGCATAGTAAGATCCTTTTAGGGTGTCTGGACATATTTCAGATCGAAAGAGCGACCAAAAAAAAGGGGACTACCTGGTTTTCCGTTCATGATTTCCTATTGTCAATAGATAGATATCACAGAGACCTTGACCATCATGGATAAATCCCTACCTTGCCGTGGGACCAACCAAAGCTGTAGTGAAAGTTAGGCCAAGTATTAAACTTTGAGTGAGAGGCGTACCTGTATTTGCTGGAAGGATCAGTGTAGCTTTCACGGATACCTTCGTCCAGATGGCCGAAGTGATAGGCGAGTTTCAACAGCTTTTCCCGGTGGTGGACGTACTCTTTTGGGAGATCTTTGACGACAATGATGCCTAGACAGTTTGGATCCGAGCCAAAGCCCTTTTCTGTGAATGTCCGTTAACTTCACTCTATAAAAGTCTGAAAAGTTCAAATACCAATTGACGTTAATACCGACTCAGGCGAGGCCACCAAAGTTGGATATGAAATCACAACGGCACCTTCTGGAGTATACTCAACCTGCCGATGTTAAAATGAGGTTGAAGTCGCGAATTATCCTAGTGGTTTGGCTTACCATTTTTTCAGTGTACACGTAGTCAGAAAGGAAGAAGGGGGCAGATGAGATTTGACATTTGCCATACTTTGAACTCGGCGTTCTTCATGCATCTATTTTTGGAGAATGAATCTGAGTTTGAAAGGAGTGTTTGTGCCAGCATTTCATGTTGACGGCTTGTTTGAACCGAAACCATCATCCCCTCATTCAAAGCTACAATGGCTGCCATGCCTGCTGGGGAAGATATACCAGCTCAAGTCGATAACTGGGTTCAAGAAGACCAAAATCCAGTTTCTGGGGGTATTGAACCAGATATAAATGGTGCTTCTCTCACTGTGGAAGGCCATGATCCAGAACTACCTCAAGATTATGCGCGTGCTTCCAGCACCACAACTGAAGCCACTTTCCGTGAAAAACAGGTCAAGGTGCTTAGGTCTTTCTCGTCTGTCATTGCTTGATTCTTCTGTGCTCTTGCTGTGTTTGGCATTCCAATGCTAGGCTATTTTGGGCTATGAGCGTCATCGACACTCGCTTCTCTGGAGCTTTTTCTACCTCTGTCTTCCGATTGCTTCTTTTGAAACTTTGTCTCTCGACGGGTGTTTACGTTCTACTGTGCAGCCGAACAAAGTATATATTGGCGGTCTCCCTGAGCATACTCGTCAAGAAGATCTCCAGAGTTGCTTCGGTAAGATTGGAGTTATCACCAACATCGAACTAAAGTACGTACCATCCGCAGTTGATTTTTATTTTTACTCATGGACGCACCGCAGAGTGGGATATGGCTTTGTGGTATGACCCAGGCACATGTATGTCTGACCCCGCTGATTTATCATATAGGAATTCGAAACCCGTGAAGCTGCGGAAGAGAGCGTCGCCAAATATCATGAAGGTTTCTTTATGGGCAACAAAATTCGCGTGGAGCTATCTCATGGTGGTGGACGTACAGCCAAGTATGCTGGCGAACCTGGTGCCTGTTTTAAATGCGGCCAGATGGGCCACTGGGCCAGGTTCGTTCATTTTTTTAATATCAAGTCATACCAGCATTAATGCCAATTCACAGAGAGTGCCCAAACAGCTCTGGACAGTAAGCTTATTTTTCGCGATATTTGATTTGGCGCTCATTTGTTTGTCTAGAGGAAATCGTCGTAATCAAAATCACGAACTTCCTTTGGCTGACCGTCTTCAAAGAGATTACAATGGTTACCCCCCTCGTCCTTTGCCTCCTCGGGATGACTATCCTCCTCGTTTTCCTCCTAGAGACAACCGTTATGATTATCCACCGCCACCAGCTGTTGCTCGAGACTATCGAAGGCCTCCGTCGCCGCGTGACTATCGAGACTACGGACCTCCTCCTCCTGGTGGTACTCGTGCTCGAGAATATGATGACTACCGAAGAGGACCGCCACTTGTGACTGATAGAGAACGCTATCCTCCTCCGCCACCACCTCCTGCTGACTTTAGGGGTCGCTATCCACCTCCAGATCCTGCTTATCGAGGATATCCACCACCGCCACCACCAATGGCAGACTATGAGCGCTATGACAGAAGACCAAATGATAGGGGACCGCCTCCTTTCCCACCTGGTTATAGGTCACGCTCTCCACCTCGTCCACGAGAAGACTATGATCGACCACCTCGGTCAGTGCTCTCGTCCTTGGCTATGTTTGCTGTCTGATTCGTGATGTTAGTGATTATTCTGACTACCGTGGTCGTCCTGCTTCTCCGGTACGCTATGCTGAATACGGTCGTGTGGGTGCTGAACCTACTGGAAGATATAGGTCTGTTACACTTATGATGTTATTTTCTTCGACTAATTTCTTGGTAGACGTCGCTCTGAAAGCCCTCGTCCTGGTCCTGCCCCTGGCTATGACGCTTACCCTATGAATGGCTATGCTACTGGTCCTGTCCCGCCTGCACCTGGTCCTCCTCGCGGGTCTCGAGATTACCCTCCGCCTCCTCGTAGTGTTGATCCCGTAGGCTCATACAGACGACCCTAAGCATCACAGGCAGTTTTTATTAACAGGCTACACACCGTCTCAATCATCTTTTACACATCTACTACGTATCTAGGCCGATCCACATGACAAAATCCATACGATATTTAGACATCGGATCTTTTGAATTATCTTGTTCTACGCTCGCACTGCACTATCTTTGCCCTATGACTGAGCCGCAGTAAGAGGTGGGTTTCAAAAAACGTTGCTGAGCTTGCAACCTCTGGCTGCAACGCTTTTCTTAAGTTGTGCCAGTAGACAAGAAACATATCAACATGTCAAGAATTTTGACAGAAGTTTCATCCCATGACTCAAAGTCCTACATTAATCTGTTCTACAAACTACAATGCCCTCAGGCCTTCCCACCTTTTTTCTTCTTGTTGACCACCTTGAATCCCCATTCTGGCTGAGCTGGTTTCGGGACAGATTTAACAACATCTGCAATGGAGACAGACTTTGTTGCCACCTTCCCATTATTTAATGCACTACCCTTCGGACGAGTAGCTGCATCCGCTTTGCGTTTCGTAACAAACTCTGATGCAAACCGTCTTCCGTCCAGAGTTGTGCTATTAGCATAGATAGTGTCAGATATAATTTCTTGCGTCGAAGAATCTGCGTCGATCGGGAAAGAAAGCAGCATAGCCATAATTTCCTCCACTGTCGATACCATGAGAAATATAAACATTTTAGATATGGAAATAGACACATACCATTGACGGAATTGTTGAGCCCCTTGAGAGAATCTCCCAGCCACTTCAAGAAGTCGTGTGAAGGCGTCTCAGATATTTCTTCAACCTTCGTGGATGGCCGAGCTTTTACTACCGAGTTCGCCGCGGGTTTGTGAGTCGAGGTCGTCGGGACACGGCTGGACGAAGCTGTAGTTGAAGGCGCTGATGGACGAGTAGGTGACGCTGCAGCTGCAGCCGCAGCCGCAGCCGTCTTCCCATTGGCGCCAACCGTTGTCCAGACTGTATTGACGGGGGCAACAGGGGAAGGCGAAGGTGCATTCTGTGGATGACGACAAATCAGATAGTTAGATGTTGTGAGATAGATGTAATTGTACCTTGGCCATAGTTTCGGCGTACGCCCTTTTCTGCGCTGCAGCCGCTGCAGATTCCTTAGCAGCAACCTGCTTTTTGCGCTTCTCTTCCTCTTCTTGAATTTCTTTCATTGATTTCTTTGCGGCGGGGGTCTTTGGTGGGGCCGCCCACACCGGTGTAGCTGGCGTGGTTGCACTTGAGGGCGAAGCAGTAGGAAGAGGTTCCCGAATAGAAAGTGAGACACCAGTTCGATTTCCAGCTTGCGAAGTCGGTAAACCCCAAGCGGCTGTAAAAGGTTGGGCGTCCTCCTTGGTTTCAATAATCGAGCCAGTGACTCGAGCACGTTCCTTCTCTCTTTCTGCCGCCTTTCGGCTCTCCTGCTTCTTGGCTTCGGCCTCTTGTATATCTCGCAAACTGACAGATGTACTAGTCGACTTCTTCCCACCTTCATCCTTTGCCCAAGCAGATTTTGTAACCGCAGAAGATTGATCCACTGGAGCGATAATATCAACGGAAACCTTTGTTCCAGCCTTGGATTTCTTGGAACGTTTCGTGGGTTCCGTACTAGGCGCAGGCGCAGAGCTCTCTGAGGCGCTTGTAGATTCAGTGGTGGTTTGGGTGTCCGACTCATCGAGAGAGAGTTTTTGATTGAGAGCATCGGACAACTCGGCGGGTGAAGATGAAGTTGTGTCTGCCGGAATAAAATTTGGTGCGTCCTCGACGTGGATAGCAACTAAGGTGTTGGGTGCATAATCCTGCTTGAGAATAGTAAATCGTGAGACATGAAGTAAATTATGAGAGGCAACACCTTACCTCTGATCCCGCAACTAAGGGTTCCTCTACGACAGTCAGAGCCGAGTTGATAACGGGATCTGATACAGTATTCCATGGCGATTGCGTGGGTATGGAGAAGGAGTCTGATGGAGGTTGAGCTATCTGTGAATTGATCGGCTCCAAGGCTTGAAGGCCAAAACCTGAGGCCGACTGCTGTTGGTGACCAAAGTCAACTTGGTTTGAGAGTTGGTGACCCTTTTCGGAAATTGCGCTGTAGGGGGAACCAGCCGAGGCTTCAAATTGGTTTATATATCCAAGCGAGTTAAGATGAAGAGGCGTTTGATGTTGTTGGACAGATTCGGTATAGGAAGCACTATTACTATTTTGACTGAAAGAACGACCCATGACTTCCTGACCATATAAGCTTTGCGGGTGGTCAAGATGAGATGGTAGACCCGTAATTGGAGGTCCAAGTCCAAAAGATTGAATGCCAGAGGCCATAGGCCAAGGCTCTTGAGATATACCAAGCGGGTTGATTGATGCGTGACTGTTCAAACCGCGATCCAAGAAATTTCCGTAAAGTGGTGTCTGCGTTTTAGCACCATAGTCGTGGTTGTATTCCATTCCACCATGTGAGTTGCTTGGAAAATGTTGTTGATTTTGCATCCCAAAGCCTGTTCTGCCATTGATATCACTGGCAAAGTACGCCCGGTTCTCTCTCCCACCAAACGCTGTAGGATCTGGGGAAGAGTTGCTAAATTGAGAGGCCCCGAATGAAGAAGAGGGAGAATCCGCGCCACCCATGAAGGACTCGAGGGTAGATGTTCTCAAGGATCGAAGAGGCGCAGGTTGATACGGCTCGTTAAAAACATGTTCCTGGGTCGAATAACCGCGCATTGGGGATGTTCGATTTAAACCTGGAGGGGGAACTGGCCTGGGCGGAGTGAGGAAGATATTATCAGTAGTCGCTTGACTGACAAGATCTTGCAGTGTTATCCATTGCTCATCGACATGAATGCGTTTCATGGGTAGGTCTGGAGTAAAATATCCACCTTTGTGCCAACTGTGCATAATCTCCGCAGTGAAAGGCCCTGAAAATGATTTAGACTCACAGAAGCAATGGTAGCCAAAGTAAATCACCTTGAGTTTGTCCAGTTGGATCTTTATAGGACCATTGAATAGTATTCGGATCTATTAAGCCGGGAGGCGAGACAATATTTGTTCGTTCGTTCCCAGACGATCCTATCCCAGAAACATTGTGTTCTGCCCCCATCTGGACCACATCATTGGAGATTGATGTACCGCCCGAAACAGCGCCATTGTAATCGGGAGAAGATGAAGATAAAGAGGCATGTCCGTCGCCGTTGACTTGCTGTGTTGCAGCTGGATGATCTTCTTCTTTCTCCTCACGAATGCCCGAGGTGACAGGCGCCTGTTCAAGAGTTTGGCCATCACGAGTTGCTGCTTTCATGGAAGCTTCTGATGCGCGACGCCTGGCCACCCAGGATTCACCGTTGTTGAGGACTCCGTCAAAGTTAGGTGTGTGGCCAACCCTCGTGCGAGGAGGCACAACGTCGCGTGGTGAATGCATGCCTCCAGGCGACGGTAGGGCCGAAATCGATGGTTTTCGGGGGATCGGAAGTGTTGAAAGGTCTTTCCGGGTGAAATACGGAATAATATTGACATGTTACTCAAAATTTTTGAGAATGACGAAGGCGTACCAGCTGTGCCACCAGAACTGTCCCTCCGCTTTAACCCTCCGAATCGCTCCCTCAATGGGCTGTTTGTCGTGGCAGAGACACTATGCAGCATCCTCGGACGTTCCACAGACGTATTGAGAGGAGAAAGGAAATCTGTCGACTGGCTTGGACGTCGACGCATCTCTGAATTCAGAGATCCTGCAAAAAGCTGAATGTAGGTGTAAGTGACTCGATCGACAGCGAAGAGAATACAGTGTTAACTGACTTTCTTCTCTGTTTCAGACATTTCGCGCAGAGCAACAGGATCCGCTGCAAGTTCACGAACAACCCCTTCCCAACGTTCCACCTCTATACCAAGGCCACCTTTCCCTCCACCTTCTTGGAATATGGACAGCATTTCTTCCTTGGAGTAGCGGAACGGATGTGCATCATCTATCTTATCCGAGGGCGCTGGTGGAGTCGCAGATACTAAAGAAGAATAAGTTGAAGTCCCTGAGGCACTGGCCGGTAATCCATTGGCTGGAGGAGGTGATGGAGGATGCTGAGGTCGCGACGTTGGCTGATGTTTAGTACGCATCCATTCCGGACCAAAATGCATGGTTGTAGTCGACATTATAGCTGGCTTTGAGATTGTATACGGTGAGCTCAAGGTATTTGTACTGTGCAGGTTTTTCAAGAAAAAAAAAACAGTATAGTTAAAGAAGAGCGCCTGGCCGCTTCACACGACCAAATATGTGGCTGCCGTGGGAACATTCGCTTTAGGGCGAGTTCTTCACGGCAATAAATTCGAGGGCGATACACTAATACAGTGGGTATCTACCCGTAACCCTATTACTCCATCTTGACACGCCATACAGAGATAGGGAGTGCTAAGAGTTGCATTTAGTAATTGGAGTTGAGATTGAACTTGAGAAAACATACACTGCAGTCTCCTCGCAGTTGGAAGAATGAACGCCAACAGGAATATGACTCCAAAACCAAGGCAAATGCCCATGGTAATGTAGTAGCCATCTGTCTCCATGTGACAAACTCCACCGATATGCTTGCAGGCCGCTTTTCCGTGCTCGGAAACACACTCTGTGGCTGTAATAGGGTGTCAGCGTTTTTCGATATAAACTTTGGCGTAAAGGTATTGCACCTTTCACTGTTACACCTGTTTTTGGCACTTGACAGGTCGCCACCGTGAAGAGATCGATACCTAAAAAGGCGATAAGTATCTTCACTGTCACAAACAAATGGACCACTAACCCTTGAGGACAAACCATTTTGGCCAGGTGCCTCCCATGTTCGTAAAGGTATTCAAAAGCTATGATTAAGATGAGCCAAGGAGAACATTTCCGATTTTATATCACATTTACCGTCATGTAAGTCCCTCCAATGAGCGGGTCTGAGATCCTAGTGTGGAAGGCAGAGATACCAACGAATTGGACGGTTCTGGGGTACCATGAGATAAGACAGGAGCCGAGGTCAAAGCGCGGCACTTACGAAGCAAACGATGAAAATATGGTGTGTACAACCATAATGATAAAGAAGTACATGGGAATAGGTGGGTGCGGGAAGAAATAGACGATTAGCGCTGCCAGAACAGCGAAACCCATGCGAGGCCAGAATGCGATGATCCATGGGCGAAGGGGTTTGTCGCCTCTCGACCATTTAGCAGCGAGCCAACCGCCCATGATTTGAAATGGGAAGTCAATTAGGACAACAACGGCAAGATCTTCACGTTTGAAGCCTTTCTCTACAAGCTTTAGACTTGTACCAGCATCATTGGCAGCGAAACCGATCTTGGCGAAAAGATGAACTATGATGAGGAGCTGGATGTCTGCAGCAGCATTTTATTCCAATAAGTTTAATGGGTAGGGATTGAAGCTCACGTTTCAGTTTACATATTGCCCAAATCTGTTTGTAAACTCCAATTATGCTCATATCGGCCTCAGTGGCGGGTTCTTTATCCTAGAAATGGTTAGCGTATAAGTAGCTTCGCTAAAAGTCCACTAACTTCTTTCTTGAAAATAATCAGCCACGCTGTGATGGCATAGGTAAAAATTCCCCAAAATCTAAGGTATCCGGCAAGGGTGAGTTGTGGAAAGCCCCACTTATGGCTATGAAAATGGGGGTCAGCAGGTATGTACTGATAAAGATGTAACATAATGAACGTACGCAAATGCCTCGCTGTTGAACGCCAGGAAAACCGTAAAAGATGCGAAGAAGCCAGTGTTGAGTCCAATCGTTTGACAGGTCGACGCATACGACAAACAATCCTTCGAAAGCAGTGTTAAGGCCCACCCTGTCATTATTTTTTTAGCATAGAGTGGAATTTTCAGCGGGTTTTCAAATCATACCGTCCACAGCGATATCTAAGAGTGATGTCAGCACGATGCAGTGTAAAGAATGTGATCATTTACCTTGGGTTGCCGAGAAAGTAACCAATCCAAGGAAAACCGCGGTCAATTCGATAATATTGTGCGCAGGCTAAGTAAAATGAGCTAACGTGGAGTATAGGTGATAGCAAAGCGACTCACATCTTCCATTAGCCTTTCCACATTTAGGGAAATATATAGCATAAGCGAGCCAACAATTAATTGCATTGGAACAATCCAAGATTTTCGGCGTCCAAATGCCTTGAAGAAGACGGCATCTACGATAGGAGACCATAGAAGCTTTAGGGAATAAGGATAGCTGGATAGAGAAAATGTCGCGAGTTGGGAGTAAGAGAGATGCTCTTTGAGGAGAAATGGTACCGATCCTATGGTGCGTCTTTAGTCAAGCATAAGAGTGGGCGCCAGCGGGCTTGAAAACTTACCCAAAGCAAGTCCCAACTGTGACAATAAAATAAGGTTAGGGGGCACAAATCTTATATGGATATTGAATTCCATACCGGGATACCCTGCAGGAGATCTTAAATGTCAAGTCAGTTAAGGAACACAAATCAATCAACTCAGACTCACATAAGACACATAACAGAGCCATCATCCGTTTATCCTTCGCCGAGATAGGTTTCTTCAAATCAGACTCTGAGTCTGTCACTGACTCTTCCTCATCTCTGTCCCTTGCCGATTGTACGCGTTCCTCTTCATTAAGTAGCGACAACTCTACATCGTCATCGTCACTGTACATGGGAGGGCGAGGTGTCTTTGGCGTCCGCGGTGTTATTTGGATGCTGTTGAGAGAGGAAGAGACAGCCATTGGTTTCGGAGAACCGTTTCTCCCCTGCATAGCCGCGAAATCGTGGGTATCAACGTGTGATAAGTGCTCTTGCGCAACCAGCGTACAAGACGTCCCAAAAGTGAGAAAGACTTTTCTGCCTGCGGCCGTTCAGAACTAAAAGACAGTTAGGAACCAAATAAATGTGGACTTGGAAAAGCTGCGCGGTGTGTAGCACCGACACGTCGACCTGAAATTGCACGTGGATACGAGTTCATGACAGCGAAACGAAGATCAACACAGCCACGCTCGTCCTGATCTCGTTGAACGTCCACTCCGAAGCGGTGGGCTCAACTTATCAGGCCTCATGATCTAGGTCCAGCTGCTTATTTGAATGCCTAATTGTATTGGCCTACTTGCGTTTGCATATCTGCTGCTGCTGTCCAGCCGTCAAAATTATGGACTGGTTGGTAAATCCTCGTGCTATTCCGCTGACGGTCACAATTGGGCACCATCGATCTAGATATTGACGGGCCAGCCATTGGGTGCAACGTCCTTCTGCCCAGATGACTTGAACACCTGATGGCCTTTGCATTGTAAGGAATTACTTTGTTTCTTATTTGATATCCCAATTTCTACCGGTGTACTTCCGATAAACATTCTGCCTTCTGGATTTCTTCCAGGTCCTTGCCAAGCGTAGATTTTCTTATAAATACAAGTCATGTACTTCCCGGAGCCACATTACCCTTGTGAATATGAAAGTTCAAAGTCTGCTTACTCTTTTCACATTTGCGGTCGTGTCGCAAGCGGCAGTCATTGTCCCAGGTGCTACATGGACGGACACCAGTGGCAATGTCATTCAGGCTCATGGAGGGGGCATCCTGAGGGTGAGCTTAGCGATTGTAACGGAATAATATGCTAACGAACGATTCGTAGGTTGGATCGACGTTCTACTGGTTCGGTGAAGACAAAGCGCACAATAGCGGCTCATTCAGGGCAGTGTCCTGCTACACTGTGAGCTCTATGTACATGCGAGATACCATGATTAGTACTAATATCCACAGTCTTCTGACTTGGCAACATGGGCCAGGCAAAACGACGCTCTTACACCTGTCAGTGGTACATCGATCTCGAGTTCCAACATCGTTGAACGCCCAAAAGGTATATTCATTACCGCAATTGAATAAACAATGTTTAAATGACAAATTTCTTTCCAGTCATTTTTAACAAGGCAGTGCGTACATGCGAGGCTTTATTTTGACGACCATGTCTTGATTACGATTGCAGAATTCCGAATATGTGATGTGGTTCCATTCAGACACCTCCAAGTTCGTGCGCCTTTGAGCGATGCAATTTGTCTCACTTCAATAACGTCTTTCATTCAGCTACGGGGCAGCTCAAGTTGGGGTTGCTACAGCCAAGACGCCTTGCGGACCATACTCCTTCAAGTCGAGCTTCCAACCTCTAGGCGCTCAGTCAAGAGACATGGGTATCTATCAAGATGGTAAGACAAGTTCATCCTCTTGTAGTTTATTCTGAATCCCCAGGTTCTCATCCTAGATGATGGTTCTGCCTATCTCCTTTACGCCTCGGACAATAACCAGAATTTTAAGATCTCTAAACTTGACAGCAACTATTATAACGTCGCCAACCAAGCCAGTAGTATTCAGGGTATGGACTGTCCTGATGTGCTCAGAAATGCGAGGCTAAGTCAAAATTTAAGGTGCCACCCTGGAAGCACCTGGTATTGTGAAACGAAATGGCGTAGATATAATTTTTTTTGGATAAACTTGGTGTCATTTCATCAAAGCTTTCAATAGGTTTACTATCTCTTTGGTTCGCATACAAGTGGTTGGGATCCTAACCCAAACAAGTTCTTCACGTCTTCGGTTCGTTTGGCACACATTTGCAACCTTAGCATTCAACTCATGATATTCCCAGTCGCTCTCTGGAAAGTGGTCCTCCGAGGCCGACATTGCTCCACAGAATACCCGTACTTACTTCTCCCAGAACACTTTCGACATACCTATCAGCAACGACTTTGCCATCTACATGGGTGACCGCTGGAGACCATCTCTCCTCGGAAGCAGCAGATATATCTGGTATCCTCTTTCTTGGAGTTCGGGATCGCCGAAGATAGTTGCTGCCGATGTATGGACTCTCGACTTGAGCGCAGGCACATATACAGCTGCCACTGGTACAACGTACGAAGCTGAAAAAGCAGCCATCTCTGGTTCGGCGAAGACTATGTCAGGATCCGGGTTTTCTGGATCATCAGCTGTTGGTTATCTTGGTGAGTTTTGTGATATCTGTAGGAATAGATTGGTGATGGTTATATCAAACAATAGGCAAAGGCGGCTCTGTGACGTTCACTGTACAAGGCGCCGGAAAGGCTCAATGGGTTGCTCTTTACTACGCAAACGGTACGAGGTTTTTATCTTCGTGAACCGCGTTTCCGGTTTACGATTCGGTCTGCAGCTGATTCTACATGGAGAAACACCACCATCAGGTACGCATCAATGCGGCAAACTTCGTCGAACTCTGCAGCTCACCCCATATGTAGTGCTAATGGTGGAGCCAGTGTTCTCGTAGACCAACCGAATACAGGCGGTGGAACTGTCGTCCTGTCGGTGCCAGTCAAACTGAATCTAAACAGTGGTTCAAATACTATCACCGTTAGCGCTAATCAAAACAGTGAGTTTTCAAAATATCACATTTTCCGAGTGTGAATTAAATCCTGTCGTAGACTATGCTGCTGATCTTGATAAGATCGTGGTATATACCGCTACGTAGTCAAAGAACACAACAATCACTGTCTATACCATTGGGCACAATCCATGTATATTCAAGTTGACGGTCTGATGAGTCGTGACATACTAGCCATCTTTTTGAAACGTGCACATTATATGCCTGACCTGGTGCGTCTGAAACCAGTCGCATGAGAGAGCTCGGCCTAGAATCCAGAAGATTAATAGTAACTTGAGAATATAGACTAGGTCGTGGTATCGACACGCGGTTATATTTACTGTTGATTAGCGAATTAGATAGGTACACGATCTCTACATGCATCATAGGCAAGGTACCTGAGTCATACTAGATACTTAGTCTAATAGATTCTCAATCAGAACTGGATAGTAGGTGTCCGAGTAGGTTTCCTAATAATTTAGATAACATTCGGTCAGACACGTTCGATAACATCCCGTTGTTCAGCCGCAGCGTATCAGAAGCGTTCTCTCCACATCTTTTTGAGTTGCTGTGAAAAATCATAAGCAAACAACGATGCCTGCAAAGAAGGCGACTTACCTCGTAGAATACGAACATCAACACCGTGTTCGGTCCCAACCGGATAAATGCAGGTGTCCATCCTTTGAATAAGAACCGAACGCCTTCCTGCTGTAGAGATGTTCTCAGGACCTGTGCAAAAGTTGTGTTGCAAGACTAGATAGTGATACATTAGTCCAGCTCGATCACTGTTTCATGTTAGATCCACTGACGCCAGCCATTAATCTCGATCTCAGGACATCGGCGGGGGAACAGACAGCTGTAGAATTGTCATTTCCGTTTTTCGGTGCAAATATAGTAGTTGTGCTCACTGGTGGCAAACATGCCGGCGGCGCAACTTGACATGAGGTGAACGGGAAGCTTGTCTTCTAATTGGCGATCGATGATAGGTAACGGTCCGGATAACAGCACGGACTTGAAGTAGTCGTATCTGTGCAGCACAGATTGAGCGTTGCTGTCGTAGCGGGATATAAAAATAATAGACTCACGATCCCACTTGAGAAGCCTGTGCAGGAGTGAGATAATCGGTTACCGAATGGCAGTGGAGAAACTCACATTCATCAAAACTGCACGAAACTGAGATAACAGTTGGAAATAACTCGGCGAGAGAAACAAAATCCCTCACGCACCGTGTTGGTGCCCAAACCGCGGGCTAGACCTTGCACTCCTTCTGACTTGACCAAGCTGACGAGACCAGAGATCGCATTTGAGTAGTTGTACCGGTTTTCTGGTGCTCGAACGACGTCACTTGTCATTCTTACGAGCAGTATGTCTGCAAAGTGTGAGAGGTTGCTCTAGAAGCCGCCGAAGATCACATACCTGCCGGGTTCCCGGCCACACCGCCCATTCCGCCAGCTAAACATGCAGCCAACAGAAGCTTTGTCTGCGAAGGCTTGCCATCCTTTGATAGTTGCGTCTTCATCTTTTCATAAGCACCCAGTCGAACTAGTGAATATGACATTTGGCGCATCAAAGATGCACTTAAGCCCGCGTAGAGACTTCCGACACCATGTTTCGTAATAGACAGCTGCATAACTCGGAAAGTTGATGGGCGCCTGCCGTCGGGCAACGTTTGCATGCGGCTGAGTATGATATGAGCAGGGCGGAAAGCGTAGAGCATCGAAATAGCACGCACACTTTTGTAACATCTAGGGGGTGCGTGCATGCAGCGGCCACTATAGCTAGTCAGGACATGACAGTCCTCCATGGCAAAACACTCACTTGATGCACCAACTCCTGCACGTTACAATCAACCGTCAGCTAACACCACCCGGACCACTTGTCATGCAGAGTAGACTGTTCACCTCCAAGCCTAAAGATATTTCATGAGTTTCAGAACATGAAAACGATAAACCGGCATACCAAAATGGAATTTCAGTAGGCATCGTCTTGTCGCGGTCGCCTTGAAGCAGATATGTTCTACAGTGCAGAGAGCGAAATGTCAAGGTGAAAAGAATGCTAGACCAGCTATTAATACGGTTTATAATAACTGAAATTCGTCTAGAGGGGAGGCAGCGGTTGCCGTGCAGTCTATAAACCCGCGACGGTGTTACAAATGATACTTGAGCAAAAGTTATGACTGCCTGAGAAAAAAGGATCATATCTAGGCCACGGAAACCACGGCACGCGTCTAACCGGCCAAAGTGAGCACATCTACCGTTCATCTTTGGTGATCTATGTGCTTCAGGGGGGTCATATTTTTTGCAAAGATGTTCTAATTGGGGATTTGGGGGTGTTGTACTGCTCATCTTTGACTTGACTTTGCTCTGAAGGTGTAAATCGTGCCATCATTGGCAGCACAGACTCCTGAGGCCACTGTGCTCTCCGAAGAGATATCGGCTATACTGAAACGGACGCTGTTCGTGAGGACAACAATAAGCCAGCAGTCGAAATCTGGCATGAACAGGTTTATAGAGTAAGTGAAGGATTTAATCCAAGGACGGAGATGCGGGGAAGACATTCTCCAGGTCCGTGCGGTAATTATTTGGCAGGACCTACAGAATCAAATAACGCCACGCCTCGAGTTGGTTGGCGTCGAGTCGTGCCTTGACTCAGTCCATATCCAACCTTTTTCTTGCTCTACTCCAAACTCTGCTTTTCTACTTTTTTTTTCTCACCATGAGCGGCCACGACAATGAGGATCTTATCGACTACGAGGACGAGCACGACATCCCCACCGGCGGCGCGGCGACTGGTGATGACGAGGGCAAGGACAAGAAAAACTTTTCTGGCATTCACTCTACTGGATTCCGGTATGTTTTGAGGCCTATCTGAGATTTGGCGATTGCTGAGCCGCTCCTCGCGTATCTAGTGATTTTCTTCTCAAGCCTGAGTTGCTTCGAGCAATCAGTGATCTGGGTTTTGAGCACCCGTCTGAAGGTAAGAGTTCTCACCCAGATTGTTTTCCGTGATTCTCAACGCGATTTTCAAACTTCTAGTGCAGCAGGAATGTATTCCCCAAGCCGTTTTAGGCATGGATGTGTTGTGTCAAGCCAAGTCTGGTCATGGAAAGACAGCTGTTTTCGTCCTTGCCACCTTGCAACAGCTGGAACCTGTCAACGGCGGAGTGTCTGTTCTAGTCCTTTGCCATACGCGGGAACTTGCTTTCCAAATCAAGAACGAATACACTCGCTTTGCCAAGTACATGCCAGATGTACGCGTCAGCACCTTCTATGGCGGTACTCCTGTCGCCAAAGACGCTGAAATCCTCCGCGACAAAACCAAATGCCCACACATCGTTGTTGCCACGCCCGGCCGCCTCAATGCCCTCGCTCGTGACAAATTCCTCGACGCCAAGAACGTGAAACACTTCGTTTTGGACGAGTGCGATAAAATGCTCGAACAGCTTGGTTAGTCGAATTCCTGGCGCTGCACGCATCCTGCACCATATTTTTGTTTGTCACACCACACAACCGATCACGGCAACCGCCTGCGTTGTGCATCTTCCAAACGGCATTCTCGCCCAAGGGGGTTATGTTAGGCTGGCAATGTATACGTTTTGCACAAGATATCGCTCGACAGAAGATTCGACAGCTTCAAGCCAGATTTGGGTCCAACACATCCAACTGCCCTTTGTCTTTTCTTCTTCATGATGGGGATTTTCTTTTTGCTCCCGAACTTTATCTGCAACTGTGATCTAATATCGACACCATCCACCTAGACATGCGCCGCGATGTGCAAGAAATCTTCAGAGCGACGCCCCACCACAAGCAAGTCATGATGTTTAGTGCCACCTTGGCCAAGGAGATTAGGGCCACGTGCAAGAAATTCATGGCTAACGTAAGTGATATCCTTTTGACTCCATTGAGTTATGCTAATCGCCTGAGCTCTTTTAGCCTCTCGAAATCTTTGTCGACGATGAAACCAAGCTGACTCTTCACGGCCTCCAGCAACACTACGTCAAGTTAGAGGAAGTCCAGAAGAACAGGAAACTGAATGATCTGCTCGACAGTCTCGAATTCAACCAAGTATAACACATCTTGTCACTTGGATTTTATCATCTGCTAATCGCTGCTTAGGTTGTGATCTTCGTCAAGTCTGTTGCCCGTGCCATCGAACTCGACAAGCTTCTTGTTTCATGCAACTTCCCAAGTATCAGCATCCACTCTGGTCTTCAACAAGAGGAGCGGTCAGTATTATCCTTTGGCGCATTAAAGCTGTTTTTCATCGATTTGTAGTATCTCCCGCTACTCTGCGTTCAAGGCCTTTGAAAAGCGCATCTTGGTCGCAACCGACATCTTCGGTCGTGGTATTGATGTTGAGCGAGTCAACATTGTCATCAACTACGACTGCCCTCCTGATGCTGACAGCTACTTGCATCGTGTTGGGTAAATTTTGCCTACCTTTTCCTTCTGTTCTTCGTCTCATAACCCTTTTCTAGTCGTGCTGGACGTTTCGGTACCAAGGGTCTTGCAATCACCTTTGTCTCCTCAGACGGTGATACCCAGGTCATGTCTGCAATTCAATCTCGCTTCGAAGTTGCTGTCCCTGAATTACCTGAACACATCGATCCTGCCAGCTACAGTACGTTCTTTTTTACGTTGAGATAACTCTTTGTTCATTATCAACCCCTAGTGACCTCGTAAAATGTTTTCCTTGGTTTTACATTAGCATTGTTTTCTGAATTGTTCGCTTTTGATACACATAAAATGATCAGCCTTTCCGTGACGTTCAAAATTCTTACCCGTTCTGAAGATTTTGTCCGAGTGCTTCATGATTTTATAAATCGACAAATAATAAGGTCGATTTCTCTATCGAATATTCCACGCCGTAGTTGAATGTTCATAAATCGAATGTCTGGACTCCGAATTGACAACCACGAAACCTGTTGGTTTCCGACTCATCCGACGACGACCTTGTTCGCCTGTATACATGTCTCTACCACAACGGTCGTTGTGAGCTGCAGGTCGTCGGCCTTGTTATTACTAGTACTACAGTGCGGTCAATGTTTATGCACTTTGTATGTTGAGGGCACGTGGCGTGCCTCGCGATTTTGTAGGTTACATCCGACTGCCTCTTGGATTCCTCGCTTTCTCAAGGAAATTTACAAATACAAGTGCAATAAGGTGGTCAGAGTCAAACAACGCTCACGGATGGCCAAAGTGACTAGGTTATCTGCAGTACGATGTCCATGGCAATATAACAAGCAGCCATTCCATTCAGATGACTAGGATACTGATTCTGCTAAACCGCGAAAGGCCTTGTAATCTCTTCCTTCTGACTCTATGGCGTTCTCACTGCAATATTCGACAGCCTCGAGTTCTGCGGATCCCTTGATTGGCACAAAGTACATTTCACCAACCCTTCAAACCTTGTACTGATTCTGGATATGTTTTGATGGCCGGTGTGAGAGCCATTAAGCCTCGTGCCAATTCTCACCCAAAACGATACAAACGAGGATCCAAATGTGGACATGCCCTTGTACTCGACATGGGACTCCCTTTTCGATTTTCCAGGGAATTCAGGTCGTATAAAACCTCGTTGAACAATGTGTGGAAACAACCAACCACCACCCTTGAAGACGTTGCTTCTTCTCGACATCGTCCCTTGTCCTCGACAACAAACGCTCTGTCTATTCGAGGCAACTTAGGGTTCGATTTCTGTGGCTCTTATTTTACCACATCACTTTATCAACACCACCACGTTACGCGTCGCGTCGCGTCCTCAAGACACCCTGCCACCGTCGTAGAGTTAATTAGACTCTACTCCTTCGCTGAAAGCCCGCTGCTCAACAACTTTACTGTTGTCTGAGTCTCTGCTACATCGTTAGCCCACATTCACAGTTCGCTGTGTAAATCAAGTCTCGTTCAGTACACTCGCATCGCATCAAGTCATCATAATGCCTTCCTACTTCTCTCCTCCTGCCTCGCCTACCTCCGGCTTCTTCCCTACTGGAGCTACATCACCTAATGCCTTTGCCGGCTTCCACCAAAACCCACGCGAGACACATAACATGTACGCGACTTGGTCCTATGGATCTTCTCAAGGCGGAAACCAAGGATCTCAAGGAGGCAAACAATCCATCAAGAGATTCCTCTGGTTCTAGACAAGCTGAAGAAAAAGACAAAAACATATGCTTTTCATTTTTCTTGGGATCATCTAAACACTCTTTACCGGGCAACTCTCCACACTCTTTACCTGTTTATTCCTTTCTGTTCACTCACCACCACCCATTGCATTGTTACTTGCACCATTTCATAGATTACTTATTACCCACCCAACTGTAGCCTTAGTACCTGACTTGACTGGAATGAATGCCCTGGAATAATCAGCGGCGAAATTGTTGTATCCCCTATTTCCTGGTCGGGCCGAAGTTTTGTTTCTGAGGGCATGTGATGGGTGGCTCTTTTCTGTTTAACACATCGACCTCCAAATGGCTCAGACCGTCGTAGGTCAACTCAACCCTCCCTACGCATTGACCCTGCTTTCAGAGTATACGCATACTCTCGACTCATTACCCATCGATCTCTCAAGAAACTTTGCTGACCTTCGCGAGCTCGATGCAGTCCTATCGTCTTCTATTCAGTCAATCACGTCCAAGATCTATAGTCTCATCACCATGATAGAAGAGGACAAAGCCCCAAAGGAAGATAGGCTTTGGTTGTTGTCGGACATTGCAGACGAAGCGCAGAGGCTCAAATTGGGTGGAGAGGACAAAATTCGCGTCGCTTGCCAAGGAGCAGACAACCTCAAAGGACACGCAAGTCACCTCAGGGCCTTGACGGACAATATTCCAGGCTTTGATTCTTCGTTATTGGATAGGAAGACGACATACCCACATGTGTCAGAGCACGCATACAGGCCCACTTTTGTTATGGAGACAGGACGGCGGAGAAGGGGAGGCCTGGGTTCTATCATGGTTGCCTCAAACCCTGACCCAAGCCCTGCGAAGCGAAAGAGAGTTGGCGGCAAAGAGGACGATATCGATATTACTGGGCGGTCTCCCAAGAAACCAGCTCACAATGAAGGTAGCTCAAGAGCGAGGAAGAAAAAGTGCGTTCTAATCTCTATGAGCTTCCTACATTCCCCTCTGACACAGGTGTAGAACCGAGCGCGGTGCATCACCCTCTGAATCCCTCTTATCCGTCGCCACACCACTCCCTCACCCACTCACCCACTCTACCTCAGGCAGCGGTAGGAGTGGAGGAGGAGGTTCCAGCACAAGTAGAGGAGGGGGTGGTCAAGGCGCCAATGTCAGTGGGTCCACCTCGGCTGCCAATAAACGTCGTACAGGCGCGAACGCCACCACTCGGGGCACACCTCTCGCCAATGAAGTATATTCTGCATCACACGATCCCCACGGGCAGGGGCACACCAACGGATCCTCATCTCGTCGTGGAGGGGCATCTTCGGTCAATGGAGGGGATGCTTATGGCAATGGCCTCCCACCATCTTCCTCTCATCCTTCACTACCTGTTCCGTCTTATCAAAATGGAACCAATGGGCACCATCATGCGAACGGATACGATGTTCAAGCCAATGGCTTATCCCACATCGCTGGCTCTCAAGACTGGAATAGCATCCCTCGTGCACAGCAACTCGAGGGGCCCGGCATGCCGGTGGCACGAAGCGCATCGATTCACTCGACTGCTGCGAGCGTCGCGGTTGTGAACGGGGTTGCCAACGTTGACTCCACAGACGCTGGAGATGCAGACGGTGATGGAGACGATAGGACCTATTGTTTCTGTGATAAGGTCAGTTATGGCGAAATGATAGCTTGCGACGACGAGAACTGCGAAAGAGAATGGGTATGTTTGCATTATTTTTACAAGGGCCGCACTTTACTCAATTAAATCTACTTAGTTCCACCTTGGTTGCATCGGTTTGGCGTCACCGCCCCAAGGTTCGTGGTTTTGTGACGCGTGTAAAACCAAAAAGACAGGCAAAAAGCAAGCTCGTGGAGGTGGGAAACGAAGAACTGGTGGTGGCAGGGCCAGTGGGCGATGACACTCGTCGAGCACATCGCGATTGCAAGTCGTACTTTCCTTATTTTGTTCGATTATTGGTTCGGTTCTAAAGCTTCGCATTATGGAAGATTGTTGTCATTTACTGGTCTTACTCCTTTTTTCAATATCAGAGTAATTTATACCACTGGCCTGTGCAATACTAATTGCCGAGATGCATTCGCGACAATACAGATACTCGAGCAAGTTTGGAGGGTCCCCGATGCATACTTTTGATCAACGCCGCTTCGAGCCACGAATATCATCCAACCCAGGCGAGCTCCGCCGTTTCCTAGATCAAAGGGTGTCATTTAGAAGATATCAGCTACAGACATGGAACAGACTTACCGGCTAGACACACGTTCCTCCGGTTCCCCACTGGACGTCCTCCGTGACGGTGCATCTCTACCACCTCCGTAATCCAATCCATCAACGGCAGGTGCATTTCCGTCCCTATCTTTGTACTTGTTCTGGTTTCTTGGACCTGTAGGTACGTTTGGGGGTAGGGGAGACGCAGGTCTTGCAGGTGCCGTCGGAGGAGCTATCAGGAAAAATGAACTTAATGAGGTTATCACAAGGAGCTAGGTGAAGATTGACACACCATCGCCATACGCGCTGCCTCGCCCTCGTCCTCTTGGAGCAAATCCTCTTCCTCGGGGAACAGCCCCAGCGGGAGCAGCGCGACCACGGAATTGAGCAGGTCCCGCAGGGATAGCTGTCCCCCTACCAGCTTGCATTGCTGCCGGGACAGTTGGTGCATCCATGTACATTTGTTGCTGCATCATGGGGTTTTGGTCCTGGTTACATATATTCAGTCTAAAGCTGCTGTTCATGAAGGGAGAGACTCGTACCTGCATAACGAAATCCCCACCCATACCCATATTCATCATGCCTTGTCCGCCAGCTTGGCCAGGTCCGAAGCCACTTCCATCTTGCATCATACCTACCTGTTCCTGTCCTTGAACAGGAACACCTCCAGCGACGCCTCCTGGCTGTTGTCCTTGAATACCACCATCACCAGACATTATCCCCTGCATCATTCCACCTCCCATCGCAGCAGCCATGTCGCCACTCATGCCCATGCCTCCCATACCCATCATACCCGACATATCCATCATGACGCCCGGACCCATCATACCCGCATTTCCGGCGTTATTCATCATAGTCGCCGTGCCCTGCATGACCATGGTTCTTACCTCTGGAGGCAAAGCCATAAGTTGGTCCTCGGGCATCGCGGAAAAGGTCTAGCAAATGTTGGGTTAACAGGCTTTCCGATACCACGGACCAGATAAAAACGCACGATAACGTTAGCCTTGAGCACTGACGCAAGATCGCCGACATCCCTACGGATATGGCAATATGCCTCCCAACTTAGCTCATCAAATCCATAGTTAAACCATTCGCTGAGGTCTGAGCCAGGTCTACGCCACGGTTTATCTGCCAAAGCCGTCAAATCCACTTCAAGAATTGAACGTCCATCGAAAATGCCGATAGCACCGGGATCGATGGTTGGTGCACTAGTCGGCGCAGTGGCCGGAGGAAGCGTTGAAGTATCGATACCGTCATCTGGCTCTTGGTTGTCAGGTTGCACGGCAGCGGCATCTTCTTGAGGAGGTATAGCAGCAGCAATCGAAGTCAATGCTTCTGTGGGCGGTATTATCTGCGTAGGTGGAGGAGCTCCTCTGGATATTGGCGTGTATTCTGTTGTTAATGAGAGCCCAGCCGCTGATGAAGGGGTTAGTGTTGAATTTATGAAACGGGAATTTTGTCTACCTCTTGGAGCCGTCGGAAGGTTTGCTGGCAATGGTATAGAAGAATTTCGAGTCGGTTGAGGTTTATTTTGATTCCTATATTAAAGCCAAAGCTCAAAAACCAAGGCGAAGAACTTGAGCGCCTAATCGATGACTAACCTCAAATCAAGCGACCTATTTAGAGGTTCCATAATGATTTCGATATCCTGCAATAGACATGATCAGACAAATGCAAAAGAGAGCGAAACTTCATACGTCGTCGTCGTCACTCTCGTCACCCAAGTCTATGGCTTCCTCCTCTTCCTCTTCCTCCTGCTTAGGCTCAGCTACCAGGACGTTCTGTTGTTGAGCACCATTTGAGCTGACTGACTTTGCCGGCGACTGAGGTTCATCGTCAAGAAAGTCAAGTGTATCATCTCCAGGCTGAGGTTGTTCGACCGGTATTCTGACGAAGGTGGATCTAAGTTGGAAAAGCACACAGGTGTCGAGGTCATGACTTACGGTTCTGGTTCTAAAACGCGACAAGTAAAAAAGAAGATTGAATCAAAATCCATGTTATTTCGTAGATTTAGAAGAGTAGATGGTCAAGAAATCGAGATATAGAAAGTGTAGGTTTGCAACTGCAAACGTTGGCCCACAAAACCCTCCAAGCTGTAGTAGAATTAGTTTTCATACCTAGTGTTACAGGTTTCGGTTCCGTTTTCGTTGAAGGGCCATATAGGAACTCATCTTCCTCATCCCTAAAACAGTTTGAAGTTCAATAAATCGATGATAATCGTGAAATTGAGTACAACTGACATGCTGGAGGGCGCTGGTTGTGGTGAGCTTGTCCAAGAGGTTGTCACGGGTTGTGTGACTTCGATTGTGTCGCGTCACCAATCGCGTCCCGAACGGAAGTCTGAGCACGGCCAATGAGTCAAAATTACTCAGTTGCAAGTCTATATGTAATATAGTATGAACATGTAAATTGAGTAGTCTAAGGTGGAGCCTGCGTGTCGCTGTTCTCCGCGTCCTCTAAACCTTTCTTCAAGCCTTCTAAAGTGCGCGCCAATTGACCACCACCGGCCTGGCCCAAGACCATAGCAATTTGGGAAGCGGGTGCACTGAGCAGCCCAACAATTTGCGCACGTAATGTATCCAGTGTTGGTAGGTTCGATACGTTTTTGACTCCTTCAGCCAACAGTACTTTATTCTCGATGATGGCACCCATAAGCTTTAACTCGGGTAATCGGTCTTGACGCTGACGTTTCATACGTCGACCCGGCTGTGCGGGGTCGGCATTCTTCTGTGCGCGCTCTGCTTTTATGTCGGCCTCGGTTTTGGGTGGTCTTGGTGGTACGCCACGATCCATGGCTTTAAGGATGGCGTGAAGTTGGGGTGGGTGAAATGAAGGGAGTGAAAGAACTGCAAATGAGCCGGCTTGGTTGTTCACCATTTTCTCAACCTCAGCTATGTTTATGCCGGGGAGATCACGGAGGGCTGCCCCAAAGATACCTGTCCGGACGACGGTCAATGTTGGTTGACCCAAAGCCGGCTGTGGTCCAGAAAGTGAAGCCTGAACTTTCTGAGATGCGGTATAGATGTCCGCTCGAAGTTTCTTCAGCCGCGTTGCGCTAAAATCATTGTGGTGGAGAAGAAGTATGGGAGAGGAAACGTTTGTTCGGAGGATGTTGGAATACCAGTTATACTGGAAAGCCTTCTTGTCTTTGAAAACGCGAGGTAGTTTTTTGCCAGGGAGAGGCTTTGGTGATTTCACGGAAATTGCATAGCTACGCGTCGTAAGAGCTGTAGGTGGCCGATGAAAAAGCGTTCGACGCGAGCACAACGACTGCATTATGGTGGATGCGGCAGAAAGAGAGAAAGCGGCCCGGCGCACATCAACACCGTGCTTCAGCCTTCAAGTTGCGCTCTCAGTTCTGACCACAACAATTAAGCATCTTGAGAACTCGAAAAGAGCAATGTTCTCCAACTTGGAGCTTGAAAATGAAGGTCCAAAAGGCTTTATTTTCTCTGGCCTCTGACTACTCGCTTGTTCTTTTTTCTGGTGGCAATGTGTAAAGTAAACCCTTCTGCTACAACTCGAATGACGCCTGCCATCATATCATTGGGCTGCTATGAGACGTCCCTCAAACAAAACTCCCATGTCCGATCCTCTCCTCCCTCTCCCGTTGTACCTTTCCCATAAGCTCGTTCGCCTTTGGTCATACGGTGCTCGTACCCTTTCCATAGACTCCGGTGAAACTGGAATGATCTTAGCTGCGTATACAGAGGATTTGGAGGTGTACTGCCAACAGGAGGAGGTGGATTTTTAGCGAGTCGTGGGAGGTCCCTACCACGAACTTTAGCCATAGAGACAAAAATTGGAAGTGTATCGAACTCGCCATTGACTGTAAGGAATAACATTTCGCAAAGTCACCAAAACTGTGCCTCTTGTATGCGAAGTTTGTTGAGGGCTAGAGTCGTCCTCAGAGTCGCTTGTTTCGTGATCATCGCGCTTGTCTTCGTCCTCGTTTAATTTACGTTTCTTCTTGGGCGGAGCAGTTACAGGTGTAGGACCTTCCTGTAGGAATCTGGCAGCTGAGCGGAGGAAGCCCAAGAACAGCATTTGATTAGAAAGTATATTTCTATCTTGATCTGTAATGCCTTTCCCTGTAGAACAAGTATAAGCTTTCAGAAATGTCGACAAACTAGAGGACATACCAGCATGAGGGAAATTCCAGACAATCCTGTCCCACTTCCGCCCTTTTAGTGTGCTAATCCTTTCAATCCTGGTTCCATCTACGCCAAACAGGACTTCGACTCCTCTCTCTTTCAGACTGTTGATGATCGCGTGAGACTCAGGATATTTTTCGTAGCATTCATCTTCCGTGTCATATGCCGTCGCTGTTATATTTTCAGGAGGTAAGAAGGCCAAGGCTAGTGGGGGATCGACCACAAGTGCACGAGCAAAAGAGAAGTTTCCCTCCCCGATTAGAAGAATACGGTCTGTAGGTTTGAAAGGAACTTTGATAGTCCGCGACGATAATGATGGTTTCTTTCTAGAGCCGTCTGCTGATTTTTTGTTGTTCTCGGTTTTATGCGGCGAAACAGGTTGCGATTGTCTTTTCCGCCTGACTTTATCTTCGGCGACCTGTACGGAATGTGATAATTTCTGCTTCGATTTGAGCCGACTCTGTTGGGTCTGTAGGGCTGCTTTGAGACCTTTCCCTTTGCCCATGAGAGCGAACAAGATTGGAGCAATAAATTTATTTACCACGCTATCTTGCAAGGCTTTTTGGCTGTAAAGAGCTCCGTATTTAGGTGTGGATGTTGTAACAACACACTGATCTCAGCTTGAACGTCCAGGATAAGATACTCACATTTGAAATAGTAAACAGCACTCGAGAGCTCCTTTGTAAGATACATATCGGCAGTAACAATGGCAAAGTAATTTTGTTCATCAATAATATGATGATTTGATCAGGTTTTGGGAACTGAATTGTACAAGTTGAAAGTTACACTGTTACATGAGATATTTTTGGGTAGATCGACATGGATTAGAGCTCAGTTCAAACCCATAATGTCGCGCTCCAACTCAAGGTCGTGGACATTCCCAACATCCAAAGAGGTCGCAGGGGGATACCAGCGATGAGGACCCTAGGCAACCTCATCTCGACAGTAAAAACACCGTGGCCATGTTAAAATCCTTCTATCATATCGTCATGATGCCATTCGTCAGTCACACTGCATATCGTCCAACAAGGACCGCTAGGAAGGCGCATTTTGAGAGCATGTTTCGTGTCCGCGCGTTGTGTGTTGAAAGCATTGTCTACCAATAGATCAATGTTGTTGTCGGGTTGCTCAATTGCCACAGGCTTCTTTTCTGAGATACCTTTGATGATCAAATAGACTAGAAACTTGTTTTTTTTTTTTACAGATTAAATTAATTTGCGTCCCAGAAGCCATGGAACCTGCCGTTTACCTCTGCTAGGTGGACCAAGGTCAAAGAGACTATGTGAGGGCCATGGGGCCATTTTGCAAGGCTGTTTTTCGTCAAGAAGTTTCTGTAGCGCTTCTTCGTATGTCTTGTGCATACCAATGACAGGTCGAATCAACGGGAAAACGTCCCGAAGGCCTTCGTAGTGTTCGCCCAAATCAATGTAGCTATAGATGGGTTCATCGCCGGAGCTCTTGCTAGTTGCAGGCTTTTGTTTAAAGAGATGAGAAGAGCCCCAGCAAACGCTCTGAAGATCATGGAAAGCACAGCGCCCTACTATCCCGTAAGAACACACTTCTCGATGATAAGGCACACTACTTTACCATAGGAACCTGCGGCAAGAATAAGTCGAAGAACCAGGAAAGGCATAGTAAAACGCACAATCCGTAAAAGCAACAAGGAGGGGATTCATGAGCTTTGGCTCGGAGAAGTAATACTGTACTAAATCGAACACATAACGAATAGCAAGAGGGAAAGCAGACTGAGTGCGGTATGTACATGTAAAGTCGTAATCCGAAAGTTTTGCATCTGGTTCAAGCTTGACCAGTCGCTGAAGATTTTGATATGGTGCCGGCGTTCTTTCGCAGAAAGAGGTTCGGTAGGCATGTACAGTGTGACTGGCCCGCGAAAACTTATCCGTTGAGCAATAGAACCAGCGAAATCTATCACCCTAGCATTTATGTCCGATATCGATGGGAAAGGTTCGCGTGCAGGAATGCTGGCAGCCACAAACACTGTGAAACGTATTTTGTTAGACATGGTCAAAGGAGGACGCAAATGTTTCAAATTCAATGATTTCAAGATTCCCAACAGACTTTCGGTTGGTCGAAAGACTTCTGGGACAATCAAGAGCAAACATTGACTTCCTGATTTGGGCAATAGAAATGCCTTGTGGAGGTTCGCGAATCTGCCACGTTCACAGACAACCCATTCACATCATCCACTCCTAGAGGTTTTGCACCACTGAAAATTCTTACACTCTTTGAACTGTTCTTTTATATACCACAAAAATGGTACGTCTGCTTTTCCAAAACATCAGTGCTTTTGACTGATCTCCGCTGTTAGCCGACCGAATTCGAGATGAGGCAGCGAAATGCCAAATTCGCAAAGGACGTTCGTGCAGGCAAGAAAGCCACACATCCATCACGAGCAGACAAGCTGGCAAATAGGAGTGCTCTAAGTCTCTGGGCACTTGGATTGGTCGTTTTTGTTGTCGTCGGGGGAGGTACGTTCGTCGAAACTAATGGATTGAAACGAGCTGACCGATCTCGTGCAGTATTGTTTGAACTCATAAGGATTATATTTCTGTAAAAATGTTGATAACATCTTCGACAACCGTAAATGTTGTGTAAAACACAGATATTTTATTGGAACGAGGATACAAAATGACTGAAGAAAGAAGACCTAGACTTGCAGCACTCTTAATCGTCCTCAGATTCATCACTGACGCTCATGCTCTGGCCTCTCAAGCTTCCACTTCCACCGGCCTTGCTCTTCTCAGCAGCTGCCTCGACACCTTCCATTGCATCAGTCTCGAGCTCGTTTTCTCGAACTTTGACTTCGTCCCCGGCCCATATGCGCATGGTAGGTTGCCAAACCATGACAACATTGTCTTCCGAGACGCTGGCAGCAGTCCAGTGTTCGCCCTCTCCCGGAGCCCAGCAGAAATCTGTTGGTCGAGATGTGTGTCCTGTGAATACCAGTAAAACATCAATTCTCGCAGCAGTATATTGGGATGAATAGCCATACCTCCGTGGATGAAAAGAAGTTCTGGTGGACCATCCTCCTGATCATCTGGTGTCTGCTCCTCGCCAATCTTCGAGAGGTCCCATATATTGATCCGTCGGTCGCTTGAAGCAGAAGCGAAAATTGCTGCGTTATGAGGTGACCATGTGAGGTGGAGAACTTCATCGGTATGTGACTCAAAGACATGAAGTTTTCTGCCTGGGCTTCGCAGGTCGTGAAGCACAGCGGTCTGATGTTGATTGTCAGTCCATTCTCTCTTGTTGCACCACACTTCTTACACACCTTGTCAGCACTCCCGGTTATCAAAAGGTGTTCTGCTCCGGGGTTGAACGAAACTGCCAGAATTTCAGCGTCGTGGGCTTGGAACTTCACAGTAGGGTCGATAGGCGTTCGTGTATCCCAACTGCATAATGATTCAGTAGACACAGCTGCACATGAGCAAGAAACACACATTAAGAGCATCTTATCATCGCCAACGCTCGCGAGAACTTCCTCTTTCGATGGGTGCCAATCTACATCCTGAGTGCAGATATGTATAAGTGAACTCTTTGGCTGGCTTTCGAAGTTAACTCACCCCGACTATAGACGTATGACCCTTAAAGGTCACCAAGGGTTCAATTGACGCTTGACCCTTTGTATACGAATTAACATCCCTTGAAAATGATTTTGTTCATCCCCAATCTTGTCATAGCAGAAGCGAAAGTTACCAGCAGCAAACCGTCATATCTTCAGAAGCGCCCAAGATATGGCCAGCCTTAACTGGGTTCCAAGCTAGGCCGTACCTACATTACTTCAGGAAAAGGTCAAAAAGAGACCAAGAAAAAGACGTACCCTTCGCGATGTTGACCGGTCAATCGAATATCAGGTTTGCACACCCCACCTCTCTCCGGCTCACTCGAATGCTTGGTCCGATCAAAGATAAGAACTTCGCCTTTGACCGACTTGGTGGCAAGCAAGTCTGGATTCTGAGGCATGTATCTTGCGCGGTTGACTTCACCCTCATGGTTGATCCTTTGGATAATTTGAATGCGAGGCGTCGGAGGAAGGTTGTGTCCACCAATCTCTCCCCGTTCATCATCGTAGTCTGCGCGATCAAGTTTGTCAGCTCCCGTGGCTGGATTGCCGCGTTTTGGAATCTGAACGGTAGCGATTTGGAGATAGTCTTGGGCTTGCCCAGAGGTGTGTGTTCCAAGAAGAAGCCGGTGAGTGGTATAAGGCTTTTGGGCGTTTCTGGATTACAACGACGCGTTAAAGAAAATCTAGAATTGTAGCAAAACTGGAAGCTACTGACTGTTCTTTGTCTGGGAACCATTGACACGTCAAACTGGGCCAGTCGAGGGCATGGGTGATGACCATATCATACAAGTATGGTGCATTCTTTTTCCTACAAGCACAGATTCAACTAAGGACCTATTGCAGCTTGATCAGATTAAGCACCATGTTTTATATTCCTAGAGGTCATAGTTTTAGATGAATGAGTCTTGCATGTCCACTTGACGAACCTCGTTTATCAATTTGTTCTCCTCCTCGGCGGCAAGATCATCCTCAACTTCCTCCATCTGAGCCTTCATAATGAGCGTCCTGACGTAGTGAGAATCGAGTAATATGAAACAAGCTGGATTTGTGAGAGACACGATCCGTTTCAATTATGGTATTGGGTCTTGAGGGACGAAATCAACAGAGCAGCCATCCTCGGAAATCCAAGACGCGACGCGCAAATTCACACGGCCAAGAAGAGTTTGTCAACTTATAATAAATGGTGCTCAAGAGGGAATGATAGATACAAATCGCAGGGTTGTATTTTTGGTATCGAATGAATTGCAAAACTAGACATTAGTTGGCACACTTCTACTTCTTGCCGACCGGAAAGCGAACGACACAGGGATCTGTAAGTCCGTTGGGACGCGTGTAGTAGACTGCGAGGGAGCGCGGAAGATGTTGGGTAGATGCGCAAGTACTCTATTGACAATAAAAAAGAGAGAAACACGAATGGGTTTATGAGCTCTGCTCCCATTTCGCTATCAGCTTGTCTAGGTCAAACCGCGGATCCTCCGGGTCAGTCACAACTTCGGAGGAAGGAAATGGACAAGGTCAGCCACAGAGTGGAGGATCTTACAAAGTCAGACTCACGAGCCGTGTCTTTTGAGACCTCGAGCTTCCTCTTCCAAGCCTCCTTTGCTTCATGAATCAGCTTCTCCCTGTTATGTGTGGCCTCCTCCAGCGCATGCTTGTCATGTGTTGACTGTAATGAGCGACGGTGAGACCAGCCATAGAGCACGCCAGAGAAAAGAGCGGTATATCGCACAACCTAGCACGCGCAAGACATGTCAGCTAATAATCACAAAATATACATATGCAAGCTAGACCGACGTTGGTTGTAGTTGAAGCCATGACTTTTAGTTGACGACCACAAGCCGCTTCAGAGATCAACCAAAGAAAGAGCCCTGAGTCAAAGTAAACTTAGTGTCCTTCCTCAGAGCTTTAAGGCTGTAAAACCGACCTGATTTGTGGTGGAAGAGTTGGTGTCAACAGTTCGTGAATGGTGCGGAGAATTTCGGTAGCTGCTGATGTAAGCACGTGGCGGCCCGCCTAATCGAGTGCGCTTCCACGGTTGAGGCACACTCGTTCACTCTAGACCTACTCATCGGTACCTAGAAGCCAACCGAATAATCGTGTGGCCAAGTAAAATTCTGCTGATAAATGTAAGAAGTCAATGGAACATGATTTTTACTCAGTATTCGCCAGTACTGAATCATGGGAATGTTGGCGATGAGGCGACAACATTCCAAATAGATCATTTACATAGTGAAGGAACTGATATGTGTGTATGGCGTACGCCGGCCGCTTTCTGTTCAAAATTCGAAATACCTGCTCCCTGAAAGAGCTATAACCGTCCGGCAAACTACTCGACCGGACCGTCGATACTGGCAGTCACGCCCTCTGCGAAGTTCAAATCTGGATCTCTTCTTCAAGATTTACCATGTCATCCTCAGATATCAGCCACACAGGACACTGCTTTTGCATGGCAGTTGGGTATCAAGTCACTGGCAAGCCGTTTTTGAGTGCATATTGCCATTGCACCCTTTGTCAGAGGTCTCATGGTCAGTACAACCATGTTCATCCTCATGGTAAATTAGAGAAATGATATCTGCATGACCAGGTGCTGCCTTTATCTCGAGCTTGCATTTTTCGGCTTCCCGATTCTCTTGGACTCACGCAAAGCCACACGATACTGCACTCGATGTGTTTGTGACTTCTGAAACTGGGAAGAGGTATCGATGCAAAGCTTGCGGGTCGACGATCGCATTTTTCAACTTGGAAGCAAATGAGTGGAGTGTTTGGGGTGCCCAACTAGATCGAGACGAAAAGGGAGACTTTATAGGTTGGGACTTGCTCAAGCCAACAGCTCATATCTTCTACGACACTCGTTTGGTGGACGTTAAGGACGATCTGGGGAAGTGGACTGGATACGAAGGAGAATCTCAGAGGATTGCTTGAAGGAATGACGTTGGGAAGTATGAGACCTGCCGCTTGGGTAGTAGGAAATCGATTGAAACTTTACATGTGACGGTCTATTTGAGTTTGACTTCGGGTTAGAAGTAGTGATAAAAATAGGCGCTGGGCAATCGCAAGCGCCTCAATCAATAATCAGATCAAGACATAAGATTCAATCTAACGATTTTTCGTCTTACCATGTCATCTTCCGATATCATCCACACTGGCGGGTGCTTCTGTAAAGCAGTCCGTTACCAGGTTACCGGCAAACCAGTAACCAGCGCGTATTGCCATTGCACCCTTTGCCAGAGATTACAAGGTGAGGGCAGATTGTGCGACGTTTTTTTTGATCATAATCGTTGAGACTATAATACCGACGACTCGGAGCTAATCACTTTATATCAGGTGCTGCCTTCATTTCAACCTTGCATTTCTCTGCATCAAATTTCTCTTGGACACACTCTGAACCACACGACGCTGCGCTGGATGTATTCGAGGTGACTTCCAAACCCTGGAAGAAGCGCCGCCGATGCAAGAATTGTGGGTGTACTGTGGCATCTTATAATTCCAAGTCGGAATTATGGAGCGTGTGGGGCACTCAATTTGATCGCGACGAAGATGGTAAGATCAAGGGATGGGACACGATAAAGCCAACAGCGCATATCTTTTACGAGACTCGCCTGCTAGATGTGCAAGATGATCTTGGGAAATGGACGGGATATGAGAGCAAGTCTGAGAGGATTGCTTGACAGAGGTCAATAATGTTGCCAGTATGAATGCGTGTAAAATCCAGTCCTGACTGGAATCATGAGAAACAACAATTATACTTGAAGCTAGCTAACTCAACCAGTAAGAATAAATAATCGAACGACTCGGATCGGCTAACACGTATTGAATGCATCTCCAACTTTCCCAAGGATACCGAAATTCTTATCGACGTCGGTCGATTTCCAGGCTTGATTATCTGCTTCAAAGGCATATAGCTTGACGTCCCGATCTTTTGAAGCTGCACAGATAAGACCTGACAATGCATTACTCTCTGCTTGAGGTGAAGCAACGGCGATGCCATTACTACCTCCTTGAGATGGCCAGCCAGATCTGATCGACAATGATTGTGAGCCAAGTAGAGAAGCAGGGGGGAGTGAATAGGGATACTCGGTGATGTAAATTGGCTTTCCGGGACATTTTTCCTTGAGCGCAGGTATCACAGTTCCATACACGAAGTCACCAGCTTCGGCCGCTGTACGACCGCCGTCGTAAAAGGCACTGTCATAATCATGAGTTTTCATACAAATCTTCGAACAGCGAAGCTCTGAGGACTAACTGTGCATTTGCAAAAACAAAGTCCCCACACAAAGCAGGCTCGTCTCGTACTCGAACCCACGTATGAGTCGTAGAAACTGGTGTATTGATTCCAGCCGAACGTAAAGCACCGCGAACACTGTCGACTTTATTGACAATGTTTGGAGTATTGTCATTTGCCTAGAATATTTGAGAATGAGCATACTTTCTTCGTGAAGTGACCACATTTGGAAAGGAGCCATATGCACCTCGTTACCAACTAAAAATCCTTCGTAGAGCCCAGCACCGAACTCGGAGACGGCGGACACAAACATTTGAACACCATTGCTTCGGAAGAACGTAGTCAATTTAGCTCAAATAAACTTTCTAATGAAGTGACCTCACTTAATGTCGCTTTCAGAGTTAGCTACGGTACCCTTTATGAGGTTGTCATCCAGGTTAGCTGAATTCGTTCGCCAAAAAAAGTACTCACATGAATGAAAATCGCAGGAAGCACAGTAAGCCCGGTCTTAATAGCAGCTCTGGATGCACTATGAAGTGCGTCGCAGTCAAGACCAGAAATGAACAACGAGCCGAAACCGTTGTCTTTCGTGCTCCTTGCAAGCGAGTCCCACTGTTTTCACCAAGAATCAGCTGATATTCAATGTCCAAAAGTAGTGAAAAGACCCACATCTTCTTGGGTGCGGCAGGTATACGTCGCTATTCCACCTTGACTATTTGAAGCTGCAAGCCCATGGAAGTTGTTCCCAGCAAGTACCGGTGCGACTAGGAAGATCAAAGCGGCGAATGCTGAGAAGAAATGCATAGCCTATGGTTGAGAAGGAGCAATTGCGAACGTTCGGGATCAAATGTTCTTCTATACGAACACTCTTATATACCCTCAAAGCCAACCGGCATGATTCTGCTGTGACACCCCCTGCGTAGGTGCACGTTGATAGCTCTATTGCGTTGATCTCGTGTAGTCGTGGGCGACGTTGCACACTTGAGAATATCGGTACGGAATCAAAAGCTATCGGACAAAGGGAATGCCATCTGTGCGTCTGAGTAAGAGAGAACGCTACAGGCAGGCTTGGTGTCCACGTTCTGCGTATATTAATCTTCACAAACGGAACTGTGCCCATTTATGAACGGGTTGCGGGGTGAAGAGACTACCAAGCTGAACGTTTCTCCTGTGAAGAGCGGTAAGACAACTTGAAACCCGAATCTTATCAAAAAATATATGATAAAACCAAACATTTGACACGCACTCATGATTGGGGATCATAGCCGACGTTAAATGCACAGAAGACGCATATCATGTCTACAACGAGATTATTTTATCAAGATAAGCTGCAAGGCGAGATTAGCCGAGTAAAAACAAACAAGCAAATGTACAAGCGTCGCCTCAACATGAAATTCCTCTTGAATGCTTGCAATAACGAACTGAGCCCCTCAGCTGTGGTCTCCTTGGCGAGTGAGTTTCACTATGTTCACCAGTAGACATTCGCCTTCAACAAAGACCTGGATGTAGCAAGTATAGGTTGCGGTGTCACCATTACTACTCGAATCGGCGGATGAAGGTAGTTCCTCGCAAATACTGAAGTGCCTAGAAAAATAGTAGCGGCGATAGCTGATTAGAAGTACATCACTGGACGTTTTGGGATCAAATATTATCCTCCACGAACGGCCTCATAGACGCCTGGCAATAAAACGATTCCGCACTCAGCCTTATCCGCTTTGACGGTTCGTCTATCCGAGAGCAAATCTGTTGTTCGAGAAGAGTTGGAATATCAGGTCATTCTGTATGAAGACGAGGACCATGTTTGAAAGCCTTGCTTGAGGTTTGGTTTGAATGGTAGAAATGCATCAAATTGGTATTGGTCGACTATTTGCCGCTCTTATATGAAGGGTTTAAAATTTAAAGACCTAATAAGTAGAATTAGCGTCGAAGAAACTCGAGAATGAACATGGAGCTTACCTGGTCCTCGGTGTAACCCAATTCCTTGAGAACACCACCAACAGCACCTTGCTTCATGCCATCCTTCTTACCAGCAACTGCGTTCACTTGTCCTGGAGGGCCGCAGATGAAGATCTTGACCTTCTCCTTCAGCTCTGCCGGGCCAACATTTGCCTTGATCAAGTCCTTGTTCACATAGCCAACGCCACCGGCCCAGCCAGCAGGAGCTTTGTCGACCACATACAATACATCAAAGGTAGCTGGGTATTTGGCTTTGAGGTCGTCGAGTTCCTTGCGGAGTAGGATGTCGTCCTCTGAAATGTTGGCGTAGATGAGTTTGAACTTCGTCTTGTTAGATTTGTCAGGGAGTGCGTGGGTCAAGAGTTGATAGAGGGGCGTGCTGATGGGAAAGTAGGAAAGTGCGTATTAATAAGAGGGAAAAATGCGAGACAGGGAGAAACACACATTCCGGAACCTCCGCCAATGAGAGCGACCTGGTCAAACTCGTTGGCTGGTTGAAAGACGCTTTAGTAAGAGAAAATTGCGACATAAAACACGTGTAGTAAGCACCTTTGTAAGGGAACTTGGCAATGGGTCCTTTCATCGACAAAGAGTCGCCTGGCTGTAGCAAAATTGTCAACGCAGAGTCGACAAGTCATGAAGAATGAGAACAAACCTTGAGGTCATGAATATGTTTCGACATTACACCAGTGTCGTATTTCTTGATCAGAAGCACGAGCTCTCCGGCATGATCAGATTCAGAGACTGGGGTGTATGGCCTGATGACTGGTTTGCCATCCTTGGTTTTCAAAGCTTCTGGGTCTGAAGACTTGACGACCAAGCAAGAAGTGATAGGTATGAGTGAAGCTTCATTGTTGGGAAGCTCGAAAACAAAGCTGAGTAATCCTATTAGCGTGGTTATACTCTGGCCTCGGATGTGAACTCACCGAGCTGTGTTGTGGTTGTAAGGTTCGACTTTCTTGAGTTTAAAGTCTTTAAAATTTTGTGGGTCGAGAGGACTCTTTTCCTGTTTTGTTTTAACAGGTGCAGCCCGGGAGTCTAGATACCAGTATCCGGCCAAAGAAGCTGCACCTACACCTATGAGAATGGCTGGGAGGTTGCTATTTGCCTTTGGTGCGGCTGGCTGAGCCGTCGAGTAGCAGCGTGTCCTTGCGCCGGCAAGCTAGAAAGAGTAAAAGTGAATAAACAAAGCAGAGGGCAGAGGGTAATGACGTCTTTACCAGCGAGCGTCGTGCAAAAGAAGTGAATGACATGGTTTGCAATCAAAAGCAGCAGTTCATCAATTGTCCCTTTTCACACATGCACACTATGACGTCATCCCATCAATCCAGAAAATAATCCCCAAAATGCCGAAAAATAAAATAAAATATTCTGGGCTGTAATCAGATCCAGGGCAGAGCGTTGGGACGGTGGTCAGACAAACAATGGACGAGATCTCAAAAATTGGAGTGGAAAAAAGGCAAGCAAGGCCGAGATAAAGCGGTATTTGGGGAACATCCGACAATGTGACCAAGGGTTACAACCGTTTGCGCTCAAAAAGAGACGCAACAACCAAACTTTGGTCTATAACCATCATCACCCCTCTCCATCTTTCCTTTCCTTCAACTCCACTTGGCTCTGATGTCTTTTGTAAAACTAAGCATTTTCGGCACTTCTTTCGAGGTACGCTCCTCAGCACCACCGCGCTCCCTTAGATTTGAACTAAATTCCCGTCTTTCACAGGTAACCACCAGATATGTCGATCTTCAGCCCGTCGGAATGGGTACGAAGTTTTCTTTTGTTCTGAAATGCATAACATCGTGAATTGACAATATTTTCTTGTTCAGGCGCCTTTGGTCTTGTCTGGTAAGCCTCTGATGGTCCAACCATGTCGTAGTCCAATTTTGCTCATCGACCGCCCAGTTCCTCAAAGGATCAACTCACAGGGGCATCGGTGGCGATAAAGAAGATCATGAAGCCTTTCAGCACGCCCGTTTTGAGTAAAAGGACCTATAGGGAGTTGAAGCTGTTGAAACATATCCAGCACGAAAACGTGTGTCAATTTTCCATTCTTCGCTGCCACTCGCGATTGACGGCTCTTCAGATTATCAGTCTTAGCGACGTCTTTATTTCCCCTCTGGAAGATCTGTACGACTCTTGCATCCAAAAATTCAGAAAAATTAGCTCATTTTCGACTTGTCCAGGTACTTCGTGACAGAGCTTTTGGGTACCGATCTCCATCGTCTCCTTACATCGCGACCGCTCGAGAAGCAATTCATCCAGTATTTCCTGTACCAAATTCTCGTACGTTTCTATTTCTTGCCTACTTCTTTACTCTTGTTCCTTAATCTCCGCCTTGTACAGCGGGGCCTCAAATACGTACACTCGGCTGGTGTAGTTCATCGTGATCTGGTGCGAGATCATTTCAACTGTTAGCCGTTTGAAAATCTGACGCCTCGGTTAGAAACCCAGCAACATTCTTGTCAACGAGAACTGCGATCTCAAGGTACTTGGCCACAATTCAACAAGTCATTCTATTCGGTTTGTTGATGTCCAATTTGGTAGATCTGCGACTTTGGATTGGCACGAATTCAGGACCCTCAGATGACGGGTTATGTGTCGACACGATACTACCGAGCACCGGAGATCATGCTGACATGGCAAAAGTATGACGTCGCCGTCGATATCTGGAGTACAGGCTGTATCTTCGCGGAGATGTTGGAAGGCAAACCGCTCTTCCCAGGCAAAGATCGTGCGTCATTTTTCTGCAGCAATAACCCATCCGCAACGCCGTTAATCCTCGTTGCTTTTCCAGATGTCAACCAGTTTTCCATCATCACAGAGTTGCTGGGCACACCTCCAGATGACGTCATTGAGACAATCGCGAGTGAAAATGTGCGTTGCATCTATTAACGTCGATCCCCGTTAGAGTATCGCAACTGACGTTTTTGCCGTTCTATCTTCCGTTCAGACTCTTCGATTCGTGCAAAGCTTGCCCAAACGTGAACGCATTCCCTTCTCTCAGAAGCTACGCACTACGGATCCAGATGGTGAGGTCATATTTCATCTCGTCAAAAAGTTTAGACGCTAATTACGGTTCTGTCATCCAAGCTATCGACCTCCTTGAGAAGATGCTCGTATTCGACCCAAGGAGACGGATAGATGCTACTCAATCGCTCGGCCACGAGTACGTTGCTCCTTATCACGATCCCACGGATGAGCCTGTCGCGGACGACAAATTTGACTGGAGCTTCAATGACGCGGATCTACCGGTTGATACGTGGAAAGTGATGATGTACAGTGAGATTCTCGGTATGTTCCCTCCCTGTTGTTGCCGTTATCTTGCCGATGGGTCTAATACTGTCCTCCGCAAAAGATTTCCATCAAGTAGGAGATAACGCTGCCAATGGAACTCTCTCAGAAGGACCGCTTGCGGGACCGGAGCAACCTGGAATTGTCGCCAACTAAACACGATGGAATTTGAATTTCTTTTTCTCGTCTGTTTCTTCTTCATCTGTAATCGTCAACGACCACCTGTAATCACGAATCCATGGACCAAAGAATGTCGTTAGAACCCCGACTGTATTGCTATGATCTCCGTATTCCCAATCTCAACAACGGGCTCACGTTTTCTCTCCATCCTTCCGCACACCCACATCCACATCCGCCTATATCCAACCTTCCCCCTTCTGGTTCCAACAAATTCACAAACACCCATGCCAATCTGTAGTACTATCTCTGGCTTGTTCTTTCATGCCTCACAAACACACGCAATCCTTACTACCTTACACCATTGGTACCATAGTTATTTTTTTCTTTGACTCCCAGACCGGTTTTGTTATTATTTAACCCCTTCTTTTTCATTGTGCCTTCAACTTTATGATCCCGCAATATACACGCGTTGGGGATAGAGGACAAATTTATGCGACTGATTGAGCTTGTTCGCGGGTTTATCGGACGCGATCTATGACAATGATAATGGCCAACGATTTTCGAAGCGATCAGTTGGCAGGCTAATATGTACTAAATTTACCAACTTGACAAACATGGTGTATGGCTGGTAGGTTATTGAGGCGCCTATCGCCATCACTGGAGTAATTCAATAACTCGGTTGCCACTCTTTCCACCGCTACCAGGATTTCCGTGAACCTTCAGTGTCATTGGAATTTCACAAATTTCCTGTGACAACACGGAGTAGAATGCGGAGTCTAGACCATCGCCAGCCCCAGCGCGGGCGCCGTGCGCTACCAATTAATGGGCAGAGCTCCTGTGGCCTTGTGAATGACTGCGGCATGCGACGGCACGCAAACAGAAGGTACTTCATGTCAAGCGGTCTTTCGAGTGAAAATTGGGAGCAGAGGTAGAGCAGTTGTGGCTGCTGTAACTAAACCCACCACCGTGGCCACCAGTGCGACAGAGAGTGGGTATAGTAGAAACAAGTATACGGCCATAGCCATCGCCAGAAGGGCCACGGATGTTCCAAGTAGCTAAGATTTTGATGAGTCAATCAATGGATTCAGGTGATTTTTTCGTGTGGTCAAGAAACTCACCCTGGCAGATACAACTGCGGAACGAAATGCTGCAAATTCGTGTATCTGTTTATGACCATCCGTGATAGCGCTCAACATGCTATGCGGTCGAAGAGGACTTGGAGATCTTGCAGTCTTCCCGTGGTCATGGTGAACCTCAACATCTCTGACCGGTGTTTCCTTATGCCATCTGCCTCGTATAAATCGCACGATGCGCTTTGTGATGCCTACATGAGAATCATGATACCCGCCGTGTATTGCGAGTCCTGCGACGGCTGTCATGGTCGATCCTAGGCTTGTGATGAGTGCACACCACAGGAGGGCTACAACGACTGATGCCTTGGCGGGGCGTTGAAGAGGGTCAGCACCTAGGGCGGCGGTCATGTCTGCGGAAATGACGCTCGTGCAGGACGAGACGACTGATGCGATGAGTGGGGCCTAAAGTTTGAGGTCAGTAAATGAGTAGCTTTAGCTGGGCTACCGTTCTTACACCAACAGAGAGAGCAGTGAGGATTTGAAGTTGGGTCTTTGGCGTGGAATCCGCATGGTGGTCATGATAGTGTTTTCCGTGGATGGATCCCGGTACTTGGAGGCTGTCATGTTCAATAGAGGGACGATGGCCATTGGCGTGTGCGAAGTCCACAAAATGCGTTGTCGCAGCTGCTGGTCCTGGAGGTGTATTCGGTTGAACGACGAGCGTTGGGGGTAGTTCTACCTCTTGGTGAGAGGACATTCTATTAGCGCCCATGAGCGCTGATGTTGAGATATATGACCGCCCATCTCCATCCAAATATTTGGAGTCATTGGTCAACTGTCAAACGGTGGGAGGTGCTGTGTCGACCCTGATGCATACATACTTTGAGTAAGCGTTAATTCCACCGCGTTTAGCCCCTAAGATTTAGTAGATCGGCCCGAATTGATCTTGCATCACATATTGCCGTCTGTTTGGCCTCATGGGCTCTTCTGGAGACGCCATGCAGCGAGAGACTATAATTGCTGGTTAACATGGCCACACCGCCAGTCTCGTCGTCGTCGTCGTCGTCGTCTTTGTCGTCGCATCATGCTCCTTCCGGATTCCGAAATCCTTGGCCGAGCAAGACAACACTCTCCTCATTCCTTCACATACCTTTTACACGTTCAAAGGCGTCTCCCACATCCACACCTATAGAGCCTGTCAGGACGGTTCCATGCGATCTGCGACCATACTCGGATGAGGAAGCGGAGAATGGGAAGCAGGAGATACATGCGACATGGCTGGGCCATGCTGTGAGTTATGTTGTTCCATCGAATTCATTCTGGATTGCTGACAAAGACTGAAAGGGATTTCTAGTACAATTCGCAGGAATACGCATTCTGTTTGACCCAATCTTTGCGGAACGTGCTTCACCTGTGACTTGGTTTGGTCCGAAGCGGTATTTGCCTACCTGTTGTCAAACGAAAGACTTGCCCAAGATCGACTTCGTTGTGATATCACATAACCAGTGTGTACCAACCTCTCTTTTCCTCAATGAGCCAGCTAAGTCGAACTTAGCTACGACCATCTAGACATTGAATGTCTTAAACAAGTCACCCTCAACTCTCCGGAGGTTCGTTTCTTGGTTCCACTGCGAGTCAAGCAGACGATAGTTGATGAGTTGAGTATATTGGAAGAGGGAAGAGTGACTGAAATGGATTGGTGGGATGTTTTTCAATCCAAAGGACTGGAATTCATATGTACACCTGCTCAACATAATAGTGGTAAGAAAAGTTTTTCGCCTCTACATATTTCTTTTCTCATATTTTTGGTCCAGGAAGAGGCATCATCGACCAATCTAAATCCCTTTGGGCTTCTTGGGTTGTCCGTACTGCATCGCAAGACACGTCAGTCTACTTTGCTGGTGACACGGGCTATTTGGGTTGCACTGCTTTCGGCGAGATCGGTCAACGCTATGGACCCTTTGACCTTGCGATGATTCCCATCTGGCGCGGGGCTTCGCTATCTGTTCTAGGTCGAGTGGGTCTACGTGTAAGTTTTCCAATGGCGCTTGGAGCGTCATAAATCTCACTTTCTTTCGATGTCAATAGTTGACGGAGTCAGCGACTTCTCTCCTTGCAACTTTACACGCGACGCCTTCTGATGCGGTTCAATTATTTAAGGACGTTCGAGCTAAGAGGGCTATTGCGATGCATTTTGGCACATTCTGCGGTAGCGAAGATGAAGCCAAAGAGCCTCTTGAGCTTCTTGTTGCGGAGCTGGAGAGGCAAGAGATCAGTCTTTTGCGAGAGAGGTGGGAAGGACAGGGGTTCGGATATGTGAATGTGGGCGAGACAGTGTGTGTGCCAGCACGGGCAGAATCACTCGCTCCCAGCTCTTCCACTTCCTCGGACATCTCTTCTACAGTTCTGAGCTGAGGCATCCAACGATCATGCCGATATAGTGGCCAAACCCGTAATTTTCCTTCATGTTTCAGGATACTATCATCTCTAAAGCCGAAATATATAAGCGAGAAAAAGCGAAGAACGAAAAGTACATCGGCCCAATACTAAGAGATTTGAATAGTGCTCTAATAACTAATTGGCGGACATATCGGACGCGCTTTGGGCAGCGTTAACTTACGACATGAGGAACGCGTGTGCACGTGAGCGCGGGCTTCCCTGAACGCAACGTCGAGCGTCCTGTTCGGGTTGTCCACCTTGACTCTGAGCAAGTCGTCTCTGCTTCAATTCTGTATCCAAGGGATCGATCTTGTCCGTAGGTCGGTTCTCTGGTAGGATTGGCTTGACAGACCTTTGTGTCAAAATGTCACGGCGTCATCGTGTGTCAGCACTTGACATGTCTTTTGGTGTTGACCCTATGGAGGTGGATTCAGATAGCCCTTCTGCTTCTGCTCAGGCCGGACCTTCCAGGGCTCAAACTGGATTTTCTTCTCCCTTGGTGGGCGAGATATCTCGAAGTTCGTCAGTGGCCTCATCGACCTCTTCGTTAGGAAAACGGAAAGGCGCGCACGAGGAAGACGATCACAGGGCAAGTTCTTTTGCGCTCATTGTTTTGTCACACTTATTGACTTCTACTGTCTGCACATGATAGGTTCGGAAGAGGCCAAAAGGTGAACCAACTTGGGGTATTTGTATTAACATATATTAACGGTGAATTACAGGACTCAATTATCATCCACAGGGACGAATTCGTCGAGAAGATGACAAACTTGTGGTTGAAGGCGAGGACCCTTACCACGAACTTGAAAATGATGACAGTGAAGACGACGCATCCTTTACGGCCCCTGATAAACCTATTCGCGAGCTGTTTGAGTTTGTAATTTTCGATCCTCACAACGGCAATGAGTATGTTACACTTGATGCCCTAGAGCTAAACGATGGCGTAGACAGGAACTTCGAAGCTGTCGGGCGTGTCAGAGCACACTTCATGAGCGAGGATGACGGGATGGAGGAAGAGTTGTATGGAGATGAAGAAGAGGACGAGGAGGTAGGGGAAGCCCTAAGACCCGTGCAGAAGAACGGCAAAGGGAAAGGCAAGGACGCTAGTCGACAGAAAGGAGAAGAGAGGAGAGGAGAGGCGGAGAAATCAAAACTGGAGATGATTCGCTTGAGTTCGATTCTGAGGTATTCAGTGGATTACACACAAGAAAGCGAGTACGTCGGATCTCCGAAGACATGTTCGAATTTTCTCTGATTAATATTTTAGGCCATTCTATATCGAAACTCAGTATGCATGGTATATCTTGAGGACTCCTGACGACCGCTACACGGAATACTACAAGTACTTCCAATTTCCAAGGCGCATCGCTCAGCTGATAATTTCGGGAGCCTTAAAAAGGCCCAAAGAAGGCTATTCAGACTTTTTGAAGAGATTTTCGTCTCGAGTTGATATCTTCGGACACACCTATGTCGAAGAAGATCTCTTCAAGTCCGTGAGTGCCATCTTCACATTGGTTTGAATAACAGCTGACTATCTATACAGGTAGACGAAATACGAGCCATTTCCAGTGGGGAGGCTGATTTCCATATTATACAAAAGGCGCCGTTTGTCAAGCACATCCTTCAACATGGTATATCCAGTGGACTTGATACGGCCAGGCGAACATTTCGACTCGGCAACAAGAACCTTCCAGCAATAAAAAAGGTTTTGGGAAATCCTGACTTGGCGGTCTTGAAACCTGAATATCAAAACTCAACGCATGTCACACCTCGGATTGCTCAGCTTGCTCAAGGGTTATTCCGAGAGGAGATTGTGGTGATTGGGCCACCACCTTCGACGATAAATAAGGACCAAATAGAGGCGCAGAAAAAGAAAGACTTCAAAAATCTAAATGTGTTGATGGAGAAGGTTTACCAGAAGAAGCATGTCGAGCACGATAAGAAGAACTGTATCGATATGATCAATGATTTCTACAGCACCGTTCGAATAGATGGGGTCGTTTACACAGTGAGATCTATTTTTTCTTTGGGTCAGTAGCTTGTTAAGTGTCCGATGAAGATAGGAGACATCGTGCTAATGCCAAAAGCAATCCTCGCCGAAAAGAAGATTGTACCTAATATACACGATCGCGTTGATCAGCTCTTCTGGTGTGTTTCCTACTTCGGGACTATCTCTTTTTCTAATATTTTGATTCAGGTATGCAAGGATTCAATATATCCAAATTGGTAGTCAGGATGTCCATGTCCAGTGGTTTTATCACGCCTCCCAAACGATCATGGACGAGGTCTCGCATCCCAAAGAGCTCTTCCTGAGCCACGAGTGCGGAGATGAGAGTTTGCAGAAGATTGTGGGCAAAGTCAATGTTACCTACTTTTTGGACCCGAAGCTGCTGAAGCCTGATGGATATTTTTGCAAGTACGCCCTTTGTTCTTCCCACAAGATCCATCCGTTAAATAAATTTAGGTTTTACTATGATAGAGAATTCGGATCTTTTGAGGAAATCCCCCGACAACAATTTCAAATGTTGGCTGAACTTCAATCGGCTGGAAACTGTGATAGCTGCAGCATCAGAGCAGATCTCAATCACAAGAGAGAGCCGTCTTTGCTTGAGAAGGATGGAAAGGTATTTGGACTGGCTTTTGCTGGGAAATGCCTCCATTTGAACGACTTCGTCACATATCGTGGAGACAGCGTATCCAACATCGGGTATATTGTCGGTGTAACAGTGAACAAGAAGAAACACATCCCATCTGAAGTGCTCGTTCGAAAGGTCGGGCGAATATCAACTCTCATGTCAATCGCGCCTGGCAATGTCATGAAAGATGAGGTATCATTGATTCTACTCGTTCACCGATTCTTGATTGATTTAAATTATTCAGCGCCATCTTTATCTCACCGACGAGCAGGATAAATTCCCTGTTCATGATTTTGTGGACTTGATCTATGTCAACTGCTACTCTAGCTTGCAGCAGTCTAACTGTCCGCTTGAAGATTGGCTCAACCTCTCGAAAAAACACTTCTACATTCGATACATCTTCCCCTGCCTGAAAGTCAAGTCTTGGAAGAAACGTCAGAAACTACATCACAAAGACTTTGACTATTGCGTCGAGTGCTCCAAAGAGAGATTACGAGGGAGAAACCAAATGCTTGAGTTCCTTGAAGTCATGAAAGATAAGCCCCTACGGACCCTTGACTTGTTCGGTGGCATCGGCGCGTTTAGTGGGGGTCTATCTCAAGGTAGTGGCTGTCTAGAAGTCACACATGCCATTGAAATTAGTCCTAGTGCCGCCAGGACGTTCCGGTAGGTTTTTTAAATACCAAGATTGCTTACGCTTGTGACATAGCTAATGTTTTCTTATAGGAAAAATTCCCCCCGGACTATCGTGTATAATCAGTGCGCCAACTTGATGTTGCGCTACGCGATTAAATCAAAAGAAGGTCATGCTGTTGACCAGCTTCACCAAATTGACGATCGAAGTGCAATACCCCCACTTCCTCGACCAATCGATATTGATGTTATCGTTGCTGGATTTCCTTGGTACGCTTCTTGCATGCTCAATTGCTTGATCTCACATACTCTCCCTGCAGCCAATCACACTCAACTCTCAACATGTTCAAGACTTCTGATGACCTTAAAAGTAATCTTATCCTGACAACCATATCTTTCATGGACTTCTATCGGCCTAAATATGCCTACTTCGAAAACGTCCCAGGTTTCGTCCGATTTGGGCTGAATGCCGACAAAGCTAATCAATACGGTGTCGAGGGTGAGATACCCAAGGGAGGCATTAAGCTTGTCGTGAGGGCATTGGTCGACATGGGGTATAACCCTCTTTACCTTCACTGAACCACTAAGACTAATTTCTAATAGATATCAGCTGCGTTTTGCAAATATGCAGGCTGTGCACTACGGAACGCCTCAGGGACGCTCTCGTTTCTTTCTCATAGCGGCCAAAGCAGGCTACCCTCTACCTGCATTCCCTCAACCCACCCACCACCACCCGAAATTGAAAGATGAGACAATCAAGTACAAAGATGGTTTGGAAGACCCGGAAACGGAAATAAAAATCAATCCTATTCGATCCATGCCAGGGACTGCCCTGCACCCGCATGTGTCGATATGGGATGCCATTGGAGATTTACCTGCGTTTGACTGGTTTGTGTCTAAGCTCTGGTCATTTTTTTGTCCAACATCAAGGCGATTCCTACAGGAAACATCCAAAACCAAACTCCGAGACCCAGGCAAAGCGAGAAGAAAGGAGAATTCGAAGAGAGGTCGACCATATTCCAGTTCTGGAGTGTAAAAAATCCGAGCGTTGGTGTGGATTTTCCGGGAGAATCGGGTATAGGAGTGAACCGCGAACAACATTTCAGTACACCTCTCGTCTAGAAGAGACAACCGACATACAGCAGTACACCAAATGTATTATACCTCCAAAAGTCTCTCGAACTCTGGCTATACCTCTTCGAGCTGGAGCCGACTATCGAGGTCAGCTATTTCTGTTGCGTGTTCAGCCAAATCATAACATTTATCGCAGATTTACCCCAAAGCGAGCACGACTGGTATATGAGCTACGCCACAGGTGCTTCAGCGCGTCATGGTTATCGGAAGGGTATGGTGGTTTCCCCATGTTCCACGCTGTACGCTAATGCTACAGTTTTTCAGGTATCTATGGTCGTTTAGATCAGCATGCAATTTTCGGCACTACTGTCACGAATGTCGACCCCACAGCGAAGCAATGTCAAGTATTGCACCCGACGGTATGTCTATGCCATGTCGTGCTATAATATGCTCTAATAAGGCTCATTTAACAGCAACACCGCATAGTGACCGTTCGCGAACTCGCAAGGTCTCAAGGCCTCCCTGATAGCTTTGTGTTTGTGGCCATCAAAAACAGTGTCGTGACGGTGCGTCTCCTCTCGTTTGTAACCCACTCGAGCTCACAAATTATCGTATAGATGCACCGACAGATTGGTAATGCCGTTCCAATACCCGTTGGTCAGGCTTTAGGCCGAGAGCTACGCAGGTCTCTCTTCACCAGGTGGAAATCTCAACGAGAAGAAGCCATCGTCATTGAGGACGACGAAGACGACATTGTCAGTGAAGGAAGTCGTCGATCCCTTCCACTACCTTCTGACAACTTGGACGATGATCTGGACGACATGTATGAATAAAAAGTTTATATTGGAATTTATCTTGAGGACGCCTGCGAAGACGATGTTATTATGATATACAAATAATGTATCCTATAAATATTGGTCATTATGAATTTGGATGTTAGAGAGGCCCCAGTTGTTTGGGTGCCATCATGAATGCTACAAAGATATCCGCACAAGCCGAAAGGAGATAGAGGGAGAAGAGAGATTATGTAGATGCGCGGGATGAGGATCAAGTGCGGTATGCTAGTTAAGAGTTGTATGTAGCACAGTTCGAATTGCAGGGTTGAGGCAATGCAGAAATAATAAAGAGAGTGGATGCGGTCAATGCTTCGAGCGAGAGGAATCCTAAAATGAATGTGTCTATGGTTGTTGTGATACATCAAAAAAGTAAGAGCAGCAGTAAACGGAAGTAGAAGGCATGGTATGCAAAGGTGAGGTATATAAAACACCAACCAGGGGAGAACAATAAAACAGGACTGCAAACGAGCGTATAAGACAGGATAAAAATAGCCGACGAACAAGAAGAAAGCAGTGGAGAGATGACCAGCAAGGAGTCAAAAAAAAAAGAGGGCATTCCGTATATCAGTAGCCTTTCCAAGCTCGCCTGAAGCAGCAGTGCGAGTTCAACAGAGGGACGATGCTCTGCCCTATAGCAAAGCAGCGCCTTCCTTACCCTCAGCCACGAGAGCTCGCCACTCTTTTCTCCACTTGACCATGTTGGCTCGGAGTTTCTTGTCGGCAAGTGTAGCGCTAATCCAGGACATAAGAGCATCTTCGTTTTCGGGAACGAAGAATGAGGAAAGAAGGGAGAGGACGGTTTCAAAGTTGGCTGAGGAGGACGTGATATGATCTAAGAGAAGAGAATTAGTTTCGAGAAAATCTGCAATGCAAATAGTGACAAACCTCGATAGACCCACACGATAGCCACAGCCATGGCCACAAACAAGTCATATCCCTCGGTCAAGAAAGCATCCCAAAGCCGAAGTTGCGTCTGGAACGGCACAGTATTCGCAAACAGGGTAATATACCACTTGGTCGCGTAGCTCGTTGTACCAATCATATGCTTCTTGAACGCATCATAAACTTTAGGCATCATAATTTCCGTGATGCGTTCTTGAATGTAGATGGCTTCGAGCATGCCTGGGAAGCCTGGGCTGAAGACGGTGTGGAGGTTGTAGGAGGAGGCATCGTGTAGGACGACGAGGGATGCGTAGACACGTTCGGGTTCAAAGTAGCAGAGGAGGGTGGCGGCGATGGGACCCATGCCTTGAACGTATCCACAGTCGGGGCATCTGAGCGAGAAGGAGTGGAGGACGTGGAAGAGAGATCGTTGACTAGTGAAAAAAATGTTAGCCCAACTCTTCGGCCGAAGAACTAACAATTAAATTCTCACCCAGCTCCATATCTGGTCCTGAACATGATATGCCCACTAATCGTCCTGGGCACATCCAAATCAATCTGAACATCAAAACTCGAAGGTTTCTCAAGGCAATCTCGATATTCCCTCGCAAGATCATCATATCCCTTTGGCGACATATTCCCATGTCTTGACATCATTAAATCCCAAGCTGCTCGCCTCCATCTGTCGGGGATGCCTTTGTACACTCTTTCGCGGAATTTAGCTTCTTTGGAGGGTCGTATCCGCCAGCTGTCGACGTTACCGCCTTGTGTTGATTTATGTGGTACGAGCATACGGTTCCATTTGGCTATCCGGGAGGTTTCCTTAGGTGAGACGGTTGCAGCTGGTAGCGCACGAACGACGGTTGGGTTGGGAGTAGCAGACGGTGAGCCCGCTGGGCTGACGGAAAGTTTCTTGAGGAGCGGTGGACTGTGCAGAAGCACCAACCGGTCATGAGATGTTATTGTGAAGAAACCGTATCTAAACACAAAAAAAATGTTAGAAATTTGAAGAAAGGAGGTGTAAACCACATACCGATCAACGCTACTCAGTACTTGGAGCTCCTTTACATCCAAGTCCTTCGTCTTCTCTGTTCCATCACCCAACGCAGCATCCGCCTGCAGCTGGCTGGAACGACTATTACCCACCCTGGCCCGTGTCCTCTCCACACCCTCCTCATACCCGTCACCTTTGACGCCTGATGCCTCGAGTTGTGCGTAAGTGTTTCGCACATGGAAAGCATCGTTGTCTTCGCCTTCTGAAGGCACCAAAGAGACCTTGCTAGAAGGTGACCCCATTACACTAGGTGGATGCGAAAACTTGCCCGTTGCATGCTTCATGGACGTTTTGGGAGTGAGAAGTCCAGCGGCTGGCGAAGGTGATGGGTGCCTTGGTGGCGTCGATGGTGACGGCGTTGTCTGCCTCGACGGTGGCAGGGGTGGTAAGTCCCTTAACGACTGGTGATGATGCAGCATCGACGAAGCGGTTGTTCTGGAAGAGTGCTTCGAGTTGGGAGAGCCGCTTCTGAACTCTCTTGAATGGGCCATGCCAGGAGTAGTGGTATAAGAAGTCGTCGAAAGATCACTAGTGCGAAAATGCATCCCTCCTGTGCTTCTAGAGTCGTCGAACAAGTCAGAGTTTGCGCGCAGCGAGGAAGGTGTTGCATAACTTGATGGTGGGTGGTGTGTGGAAGATTCTGATGTCGCTACGGATATGCGTGGACTGCTCATTTCCTGCTGCTGTTTTTGGTAAGATTGCTGCGGTGATGAAGCAGGATTATCGTCGTAATAAGCCAAATCCGAGTCTTCATAGGCCAAAAACGAAGAACGCTGGGGTTTGTGGTGGTGGCTGTTGGAGAGGTTGACGGACCGCCTGAATCGATCTGGTTCTGCAGACTCCCAACTGGTACTGGCTGTTTGTTCGTCTCCGTACATTGAATATATGGAAGATATACTATTGTCTGCAGATGACCTTGGAATTCCTTCTGAAGCCACAGATTGCCTTGCTAAAGTGCTGCGACGCTGGTCGAGCCGAGATGATGGATGCTGAGAGTAACGGTGGTGTGGTGGCTGAGACGGCATATCATGGCCGAATTTGAGAGGAGTCGGAGGGACGAGTACGAGAGCTGGCGCATCCATGGTCGACAAACCCTCAGAGTTCTGACGAAACAGAAGTTTTGTGGTAGCACTCCCATCAATTGTCAGGGACGAACCAATCACCAGAACACTTTTATCCCCATTTCTTATTACAAAATTCAACTTTTCAAATACAAGAACTTTTGCGCAACCTTGTGCCGCTTGGTCTGCTGGCCCTCAAAACGGGAGGCCACGATGGGAACACCGAGTTATTTCAAGGACTCAAGCTGCTCTTCTTCTTTTCACCCAGACATATGGGTTCAGCTTCTTCCCTCAAGGATGTCAGTCATTACCGCCCATAAACAATTACAGATATACGGGCTCCCGTAACTCATACATAGCCTCAAATCGAAAGTTGGTATGTTTCACTAAAGCGCTGTGGAGGCCACTAGAAAAAGAGTTGGCAGCGGAAACTTTCCGTATTTGCACGCTAAAAATAGTGCGATAGAGATTTGCTTTGATTCCGTTCTTTCATTTCAAACCTCTTCCAAGAACCGCCAGCTCGCATCAAAAGAAAGCCTGGCTACCTCAAATTTAAATATCACAATAACAAACTACTACACCCTCCTCTCTGTCCCTAACGATGCACCGATAAACCACATCAAACACGCCTATCATCGTGCCCTACTACACCATCATCCCGATAAACAGGTCAAATTGAATGCGGACCATGTTAAAGACTTGAACGGCGATACCACGGTCTCGGACTCAAATATCATCTCTCTTCTCAAAGAGGCATTCTTAACACTCTCAAACCCCGAATCCAGACTCGTGTACGATGCACAGCTTCAATCAACGAAACACACAGCTGGAACTGGCCCACGACCAGCTCAGGTTGTATCACTTGAAGATTTCGAGTTGGATGCTGAGACATCTCGTCTCGGAGACGAGGAGGAAGACGGCCCATGGCGATATCCCTGCCGGTGTGGAGGTTGTTACCGGATTTCAACCGACTTGATGGAGAACGGGAAACATTTGATTGGGTGTAGTAGTTGTTCAGAGGCGATTTGGTGTGGGTATGAGCAAGTAGAAGAGGATGAGATAGCTTAATTAATTTACGCATTGATATAGTAGTACTTTGTGGTTTCTGATGTTGTGCACACAACATCGCGGTAATTTTTTTCGAATTCATCAAACATATCACCGATACACATCGCAATCTCATTCTGATACAGCGCAATATGTACTACATATGAAGGTTCAAACTCAGGTGGGAAACGCCCGCCAAAATCGATATTTTCCGGCTCCAGATGCAGCGACCCATGCACATCGGTCAATATGGGCCGCAACGGCCATATGAAAACGCGCTTCGTCGTTCCACGAACCCCAGTCCTCATCAAGTCTCTTCATGAGGGCGCTTTTCTGGTCCGAGGCGAGAAGGAAAGGGCTGCCGTTAAGTCCCCCCTCAGTACTAAGAAGATGGACTTCATAACATTCTTGCTTAATGTGACTGTCCTACGGACGCCAGTGTGAGCTAGTGACGGCGAGGCGTCAATGGCAGCTCAATTCTTCTTCGTCGAGATTGATGCGGTGCGAGTGTTGACGCAAAGGCGGTGATGACAACACTCAACAAGTCTTTCTGAAGCTGCTGTGTAAGGAGATTAGGGGCTATGTGAGCCTTTTATGGATACGTGGGAAAGGTCTTTCGATCAAGAATTTTCAGAACATGGCTGAGAAGACATTCAACCCAGATTGTTGGTCCTGGTCGCTATACACATAGAATGGTTTCAGTAAAAAAAGGGCAACTACCTTCCAAGACAAAGTCTTCGAGCTCCAATATTTCTTTGGCCAAAGTCAAAGGCGAAAATTTTTACCGCAATGCAAAGCAGGTCTCGAGACTCAAGGTGCTCAATGGTGGCAAGGCCATCCGAGATAAAACAGGGAAGATTGTACAAGCTGCGGCTTATCAAAAGGGAGAGGATGAAACAAAACCGGGGAGAGTCCAACCTGATAGAAGGTGGTTTGGTGGGTGACTTTGCTTATGCGTTTTATCTTTTACTGGGCTGATGAATTAAATGGTTAGGAAATACTAGAGTCATCTCACAGACTGCGTTAGATCACTTTCGGACAAATTTGGGCTCAAAGAAAGATGATCCGTACTCAGTACTACTGAAAAGAAACAAACTCCCTATGGCTCTTCTGGACGATGCGGCTAATCCAAATCTTCGAAAGGTAAGTTACCTGCTCTCAGAACACCCAACTGAGGTTTCTCTAATCTCACGATCTCTTCAGCGACCACACATTGTCCAGACAGAGCCTTTCTCCGACACTTTTGGACCGAAAGCACAACGCAAAAGACCAAGAATAGATGCAGGAACCTTTGAAGAGCTTGGGCAGATTGGAGCAGCCGCCGCCGAGGAAGCAGAGACGACCGCTGCATCTTCCGGACAAGATGTAATAGGTGCGCGCTCTATTCTTCTCTCCTTCAAGGAAGCGGGCATGGCTGAACATTAGCTGCAGAACCACTCGCCTCAGCTCTTGTGGAGGCACCAACACATGCCGACTATAACGAACCCATCTATGCCAAGGGAACTTCAAGGCGCATATACGGAGAGCTTTATAAAGTAATCGACTCATCCGACGTGATTCTACACATTCTTGACGCCCGAGACCCGTTTGGAACTATGTGCGACTCTGTTCTTGAGTACATCCGAAAAGAAAAGTCGCACAAGCAAGTTGTTCTGGTAATCAACAAATGTGATTTGGTACCGAATTGGGTCACGGTAAGCTGGTAAATTCAACCATCCAAACCTACCTCTCTCTAACTTTCATATAGGCACGATATATTCAACATCTTACGCCTCTCTATCCCACAATCGCTTTCCATGCGTCTCCAAACCATTCCTTCGGCAAAGGTTCCCTGATTCAACTTTTGCGACAGTTCTCCCGACTACACTCGGATAAGAAACAAATATCGGTTGGTTTCGTAGGGTACCCTAATGTTGGCAAAAGTAGCGTTATCAACACCCTCAAAAGCGGCAAAGTTTGCCGCGTGGCTCCCATTCCAGGGGAAACCAAAGTAAGAGACTCGAATCAGTCGATTAAACATTCAACTAACTATTTATATGTTTAGGTTTGGCAATACATCACACTCACCAAAAGGATATACCTTATTGATTGTCCAGGGATTGCTCCTGCATCCTCGAATGATTCACAATCAGCCAAAGTTTTGAAAGGCGTTGTTCGAGTGGAGGCCCTTCCCACTCCATCAGAGCATATCCCAGCTCTTATGGAACGCGTTAAACCTGTTTACTTGTCGAGGACGTACGGTGTGCCCATTCCCGATAGCAACGATCCTACCAAGTCTTGGGAACCAGAGGACTTTTTGGACAAGCTTGCCAGAATGAAAGGCCGATTACTCAAGCAAGGGGAGCCTGATCTCGATTCGGTGGCCAAAATTATCCTGAGTGACTGGGTTCGGGGTCGAATTCCTTTCTTCGTCCCACCTCCAGATCGCCCGGAGGAGCTCAACGAAGCGGAGGCCAAGAAGAAGAAGAAAGACCTGAAAGGCAAAGGAAAGGTTGCGGAAGTCGAGGTTCCTGGAGTGAAGCAAAACCTCAAGACACTGACACAGAAAAATACTTTCCTACCCGAGGATGTTCAAAAATTGGACGAGGAGTTTGAGGAGATAGATGGGGATAATGCAGAGGTTCAGAGCGACCAAGAGGGCACTGAGGGTCCTGAGGTCGAAATAAATGGCAACGAAGAAGAGGAATTGAGGTGGAACGATGTCTTTGAAGGTATCAACCTCACTACTGCCGAGAAGGAAGCCAGAAATGATCACAGTAAGAATATAAACTGGAATACTTATTGAGATCGACTGATATCTTCTTGCAGGCTCCGTAGAACAGAATGACGATGTAATGGGCGCCTTACGGAAAGACCCCAGAATGAAGACAAATAAAGTGAGTAATCATGAGCAACTGTGGCGACTTTCTTCTGATAATGGATTGCAGCGTAAAGCCGCCAATTTCTACACGAGTGCGAACGTGAAAAACAAAAGCCGGACCAAAGCGGCTTTAATGAAGTCTTTGCCTGCAGGCAAGAAAGGACCTAGATCCCGTTGATGCTGGTTATGTAACAGTTCATGTAAATATTTCCTTTTCTGCCCAAAAAGTGCTTATTTAGGACAACTTCAGGTTTGTGTAGAGGACCAAATAGAACACCTGATTCGCTTAGCGTTCTGGGCGCTTTTTCAAGAGCTGAACTTGCGAAGAGTCTAAGTCTGAACATTTGACGATTTGGTTTTCTATCTCTCCGATTATACCCAGCGGTCATTGATCGGCCTGCTGATATGCTCAGCGTCCTCGTGGGAAATCTTGGGAGAGTATAGTAAAAGAGATCGATCGTGATAAAGTTTTCCTCACAGCCAGTCCTTTCTTTCTTCCACAACCTTCAAGTTATGTCTATCACAAAGGTCCACGCTCGCCAGGTAATAATACATCTTTTTGGGGCTTGAAATCGAGAAGTTGAGAACTTTTGCCATTAGATCTTCGACTCGCGTGGCAACCCCACTGTCGAGGTCGACGTTTTCACCGCCAAAGGTATGTCTATGCATTCTGGAGCAGTACAACCTATTCGTATTGAGATTGAATGCTTCAAAGGTCGCTTCCGCGCCGCTGTTCCTTCGGGTGCATCGACTGGTATTCACGAGGCTGTCGAGCTTCGTGATGGCGACAAAAACGCCTATGTCGGCAAAGGTAAGACCTCTGTAATAAAAGCGCGAACTTCCTCATAATTTACGCGTCATAGGTGTTCTCAAGGCTGTAGCTAACGTCAACGACACCATCGCACCTGCTTTGGTCAAGTCTGGACTCTCCGTTCTTCAACAGAAAGACATCGACGACTTCCTCATCAAGCTTGATGGAACCCCAAACAAGGGTAAGCTCGGTGCCAACGCCATTCTGGGTGTCTCTATTGCAGTATCAGAGGCTGCTGCTGCCGAGAAAGGTGTTCCTCTCTATCAACACCTGGCCGATCTCGCTGGTATCAAGCCTCCCTTTGTCCTCCCTTGCCCTGCCTTTAATGTCATCAACGGTGGCTCGCACGCTGGTAACAAGCTTGCCTTCCAAGAATTCATGCTTCTACCGACTGGTGCTACTTCTTTCACTGAGGCCATGAAAATTGGCACTGAAACCTACCACACACTCAAGAAGGTTATCAGTGCTAAATATGGAATTGATGGTGTGTTCGCTACTTGTTCGGTTTAAATGCTTGTTAAGCGCTCGTTCTTTGCTGTCGACAGCCGTCAATGTTGGTGACGAAGGTGGATTCGCACCCAACGTCTCTGGTGCCGACGAATCTCTGGAGTTGCTCTCAGAAGCCATCAAGAAGGCCGGTTACGAGGGCAAGATCAAGATTGCTCTCGATGTCGCTTCGTCTGAGTTCTATAAGGAGGGCAAATACGACTTAGACTTCAAAAACCCCAACTCTGACCCTACTAAATGGATTTCTGGGACCGAGCTCGCCGACCTTTACCTCAGCTACGTCAAGAAATACCCGATCGTCTCTATTGAAGACCCCTTCGACCAGGATGATTGGGAAGCTTGGACTCACTTCACAAAGCAGAGTGGAATCCAGATTGTTGGTGACGACTTGACTGTCACAAACCCTCTGCGCATCAAAACCGCCATTGAGAAGAAGGCCTGCAATGGTCTCTTGCTCAAGGTCAACCAAATTGGAACCATCTCTGAGTCCATCCAAGCGTATGTCTCTTGCTTAAGGATCTTCAGATGGCTCTGAATTGTAAATTTAGTGCTCAGCTTGCACAATCTGATGGCTGGGGTGTCATGATCTCTCACCGCAGTGGAGAGACCGAAAACACAATCATTGCCGACCTCGCTGTTGCTCTTGGTGTAGGCGAAATTAAGACTGGTGCACCCGCTCGAAGTGAACGTGTTGCCAAATACAATGCTCTGCTTCGCATCGAGTACGTTTTCTTGTTTTCAAATCTTTTCAGTCCACTAAAATGAAACAGGGAGGAACTCGGAGACAAGGCCAGCTTCGCAGGTGATAAGGGACTGTCCGCTGGCCCAACTCCACCGGCTTTGTTGAAGAAGTAAGGTGATCAGCGGTCTTTGCATTATAGTTAAAATTTGTATCATTTGTACAACTCAACATGCTCATCTATCATTCGTCATGAGGAGTTGAATACTTGTCCTACGGTCTTCAAGGCAGCTGTTTCATGGTATCTCCCATTCAGCCTTGACGCGCTTCAACATCTCCTCGCTCATCGGCATTTCATGATCAGTTTTCCGTTTCTGCTTCAGTGATGAAATGTCATCTATAAGAAAACAAGTAAAGACCACGCACCTCCAGAAAAAGCCGAGCACTACGATGTGCCGCATCCGCAAGTTCGTCTTGAGCTATCAGTCTCATTTCGTACCGTCGTTTCACTTTCACGACGTCGGCCGGTCCAAATTTAGCTGGATCAATGGACAAGGTTCACCCGATCCGAACTCCTGTTTCGACTAAGCCAATATTCCGTGCAAACATGAAAATGCCTACGCACCTCTCGAAGAAGTAGGTCCAAGAACTGATGAATGAGTTCCAAAGAAGCCTGTGTAGAAATGATGTCATGTAGGACGACCTCATAGAAAAAGAGAAGGTTTCGAGGTAACTTCTGAGGTCCTCAGACCATCGAGCATATAATGCTGTATGAAGGAATAAGGAACAAGATAGTGCGGGTGGTATAGATATGGAAGGGTCTAAGGGTAAATCCCTCGAATTATTTAGCTTATTAAATGTAATATGAAGATACCTGCCTCACTGGCACTATAATGCACTCTGGTTCCTTGGAAAGTCATCATCCAATGGCGTGCAATCGTTTCGTATGCCAGGCTCAGGTCCAGCTCAAAGTCTCCAGAGCGGTGCGAGTGACGCAGATAGTCGAACAGAGAAGCATGGTAGAGCCTCGGTTCTTCGGTTCTCCCTGTAGGCATGTAGACTAAGGACAGAATGGGATCAAGCAAGAGCCAACTGGCCTCTTCGCAAGTCCAACATTTCTTCGACCTCAGCCAGAGCAATTGACATGCCGAAAGTGATCCTTTTATCGTGATTCATAATATAAATCAGTCCAAAAAAGCGTATCACCAATCCTCGGTTCTCGTCCTCGGTGAGACCTAGGATGTATGAGTATAGTGCGTCGAGTTCAGCGAAAGGTGTCTCTCGATTGGGAGGGAGGGTTAGGCCTAAAACGATCTTAAGATCCTCATCTGGAACGCCTCGTGGATATTGGATGTACTTCATCGCAGTGGAAATAGATATAAATTGAGAAGACGATTTTGTGACGAGGTGCTCGATCGCGTCTTTGGAGGGCCAGTTTGGATCGAGGCTTTCGCGCAACGGGTGAGTACGATGGATCTGTTTGAATTCTTGCTGAGAAAACTTGCGAATGTCGTTAGCGGACTGCGGTTCATCTTCAAGGTTGATACGGTGACATTCAATCGAAAGAAGCGACAAATCATGGTTGAACGTTGCGAGAAGATGAGACTCGGGGCGACTAGAAATGAGAAATCGGAGAGGGAAAGGTAGTAATGGGAACGCAGATGCAATGACTCGAAGCAAATCCTTTTGTATTTCGAGATCCTGGCATTCATCAAGCCCATCAATGACGATGAGACGCGGTTCGACTTGATTATTAGAAGCTGGAAGTGATTCGTCGACGCGAAATCTTCGTTTGAGGCTCTGTCTGATGCCCTTGCTCTGCTCACTTTTACGATCGGTGGCGAGTATGTGAAGTGGGCCAACGATGAGTTGTTGCATCTGCGATTTACTCGACCTCGAGAAAAGAGCTGGGTCCTGGCAATTACTTTTTCTACAAGCTCTTTGAGGCCTGAAAATGCTTCTACTAGTTGCAATACCAGAGTAAGGATGACGCGAGTACCGTCACTCCTCTCGGCGGAGCCCAACCGAGAGAAGAAGAAGCTTCCAGCATGCATTGGCAAGTTCTGCAATTTTTAGAGCAATTTCTGACTTCCCAGCATTCGGATGGCCCACCAGTTATCCAGCCGATGAGGCCATCGAGAATGTTTACCCTGGTAAAATCCGCCACACGTGGAGGATCAAACCGCTCGTTTGAATCGAGGAGGGCACTAACAACGCAGTGAAAGGCAAGTTTGTCTAGTCCTGGTAGAACAGAGGTCTTTATCCTAGGAAGGTAGAGCATGTGCTTGAACCCATACCTGTTTCGACACCTTCGTAGAATTGCTGCAGGTTGTTGATGGAAAATTTTCCTCCCGGTGACAATCCCCTCAGAATTATTAAACATTCAGCAGGTGATGTCGAAGAACAATGAATAGGTTTGATTTGGCATTGCCTGTGTCATCCATGCCCACGCGTATTACTAAATAGTCTCAAAGCCGCGTTCTCACAAACTTGCCTGAAGAGTCTGGCAGAGTCGTAAGTGCTAAGTTAAAGAAGGTTCACCGGAAAAGTGCAAACACTACATACTAAGGAAAATGCCGAATACATAGATTCAAGAAAATATCGGATAAAATCAGAGCGTTTCATGGTACGTTGATTCACGTCAACTTCCTTCGAGAGATTAACACAATCAGGCCGAACTTGAACAAATTCCTAGAATTATATGCAAGAGAGTATCTCTGTTTGTCCTGCTAACGTTTTGACATCCCATAACTCGATTACATCATCCACTTGGGTTGACAATGCTCCGCACAACAAGCATCTCCTCCGCCGACAGTTGATCAACGACTTGACCGAAATTGTTGACGTTTTGCGAAGCACAATCTTTTAGGAAACCTTGGAGATGAGCCTATGAAAAGAAATGAGAATGGCCTGACAAAAGCATAGCTCGCAGGAAGCTTACCTGCATGTCGATCTGCGATACAGGGTCATTTTTCAGGTCTTCATCGTCATTATCATCCAAAATTTCATCATTGTCGAAGGCCATTCCCTTAGGACCAAGCATATCAGACAGGAAAGCAAATTCATCAGCCTTAAATCCTTGGTGCGCTTTCTCTTCTTCCGTCCATTCTTCGTCCTAGAGCAAATTTGAATGATATTATAATTTTAGCGCTTACTTTAAGTTGACTTACACCATCATCAGAATCAATCTCGAAGTTACTGGTTTGGGCAGCAGATATAGTTGCCGCGTCTCCACCGGATTGAACATCATGAACGATGATCTTGAGCGCTTTGACAGGGAAAGTGATGGAGGTAAATTCGTGAGGCGCTGGAGATAAATATAGTCAACTTTGTTGTAAACAAGATAATCAAGTATTCTCACTCGACTTCGTCTTTGAGCGGGTCATAATAGCTGCATGACTCAATACGAGAAGAGAACACAGAAGAGGAGCGGACTTACTGTTCTTTGTCTCAGGTCTGACAATGAGATCGCCCTTAACCATCAGGTTTTGGAGGCTGGGTCGCCCAGCAACGAAGAGTTTAGTGAGGGCCAAGGTACTGATACGAGACGGCCAAAAGCCTTGGAAGGTCTCGGCATTTTCACACCATGTTTGGATCAATATATCCAAAGCTGATCGTCCATTGATATTAGTGGATTCCAAGAGTGCGAGAACAGTTTCTGGTTGATTGTTGATTAAGAAAGCAAAAGGTATGACAAGGCTCTGGATCCCTTGGGTGAGTTTGATAAGTTGGGATCAAAATCAAGACTAACCTGGAGGAAAGTTGCTGTTTTGGCACTTGTCATACGAGTTACCATAGCCTGTAACAACTGTGGTAGAACGGGGAGAACTGATTCTCCAGCTCTTCTGAGTAAGTGGATAATTAGATCGCCAATCTGCAGGCCTCCTGATTCATCTTCACTCTCCAGCATTTTGGCTATAAGAGTGAGCACCCAATCCAAGCCGCCACGACCGGTGGGATCGGTCCAGGACATGAGTTGGTTGATATCTTTCCGGATAACCAAGGTCAAACACGATATGCCATTCTAAGCAGCCTATCAGCAGTGTATATCTTATTGATTGATTTAATTACCTGAAGAACATCCCTATCTTCGGCATTGGAAAGACAAGTGAACAGATTGGGACCAAGCACTTGGAAAAAGCCATCTCCAAGACCTGATTCTGGTGCGCCAGAAACAAGGCTGCTGGCAAGTTCGATTCCAGAGGATGCTACCCAAGATTCTTGCTTTTTGGCAGAACCGATAGCCGTAGCCAAAGAAGGAAGGGCCTGCTTAACGACCGATTGGTAAACACCTCCGTTCTGAGAAGCAGCGAGGTTCGTGAGGATATCGGACAGTATCGAAATGAAAATAGGGTCTGGAGGGTTGTTCAATGCTCAAGGGGGTAAAAAAAACTGCTTAGAGGGATACCTTTGTTATTCTTTGTCCAGACTTCGAGGGAGGCTGTTGTCAAGGATGATGCCAGCTCAGATGTTAACCATTTGCCTTGATCAACCTCAAGAACAACAGCCAAGGTTTCGAGAATCAGGGTCAAAGTATCTTCGGAAGCGACAAGGATGAATGGTCCAAGATCCTGTGCTATTCGCGGTGCAAACGGAATGATGGCAGCGTCGTCGCCTCCATTGCTGAAACTAACATGTGGAGCTCGAGTTAGCAGAGCGGAAGGATAGTACGCAAATCACTGACTTGTGGATAGCTTTGACTGCGGAGACCTTCACAGGCACACTCGCATCACTTGCCTCCAAGACGCGAACAGCAGCGTCCAGGTACTGCCCAGCCAGCTGTAGAGGCAGAAGTCGAGAATATTGACTGGCAAATACAAAGGCACGACCTTGAAGGAAGGGGCTCTCTGCAAAAGCTTAAGCTTCGAGATACAACTACGCAAACTTTGCGTTATACCTGGGGTATTGAGGATTGGGGGGATAATGTTTGCAAGGAGAGATTCGATGTCAATAGGCTTTGTGCGGCCTGTTTCTTGTTCGTCGTCTATACAATCTAGGACCGATTCGGCTTGAGAGCCTATCGCGGCGAGCGAGGCCTCAAGAGGCCGCCACCTGGAAACACAATGTATTTATATTCTTCTTGGTCAAATAAAATAAACATACCACTCTGCATCGCCAGAAGCCCTCGCTTGTTCTGAGGCAACGATAACTTGTTGGATAGTACTTTGGAAGGACGTGACAGTTTGGGTAGCGGCTCTTTCGATCAAAGACTACCTTTCAAATCAGCCTAAGAGATCAGAATGGGCGCATATACACACCGCTAATAGATCAAATCCTGCGACTCGGATGCTATAGCTTTGAGTTTCGTCCTCTTCTTGTGCAACGAAGACATTTGCGTTGTTCGCCCATGTGTCAGCCTAGAGTTTTTATTGGAGACAGACGTTGAAGTTACAATATGAACCTACATCATCATCTGTCATTTGCACGTACGCAAAGACAGACGTTACGAGCGTTGAAAGATTTTCAGGACCAAGCCAGTCGCGTGCTTTTCCTCCACGGATCGTAGCAGCAAGGAAGTCTATAATTGGCGATAGAAGTTGAGGCAGTTCTACTGGTTCGTCTTCAGAAGTACTTGGTGGGCTTTCTGTGGCTGAGAGATAGTAGGTGGAGAATGTTGGGTACAGCACACGAAGGTGGTTGAGCGATGCAGCGAGTAAATCCGGCATAAACGGAGTAAGGGCACGAGGGAAAGAGGTGTGAAGGGTTTCCAGCGTCTTGATAAAACTCAGTCAAATGGGGGAGAAGAAAGCATGTAGCATACCTTGAATATTTGAATTCTAACCGTTAAACCATCCCAATTCCCATTTGATACGTCTGAAGATGGATCTTGATGAAGAAGCACCTTGAAAGCCTCCAGCCACACCGGAAGGACTTGAGCAGTTGCTTCTTTGACTGCCTGAGGATGTTGATCTTTCACCATGAAGAGAGCTGTGATGCATTGCCGAAACACAGACACGGAGCGTGAGCGTGTTGGGGCCGAATGCGACTACGAACTGTGAATAAATTAACGGCACGATTTCATAGACCACATACCTGATGTGAGCTTAGAATAGTTAAGAGAACCGGAAGCAACTCTCGGAGCACAGGAAGAATCTGATCTTCCGTCAAATCAGACTTGATGAACTCAGTGAACACTTGGAGTGCTCCGTGAACTGCGTCAGGTGAGTTCGAGGAGATTAGGCCAATCAAATTCTTCAGCAAGTCTGGATATTCATCTGGCCAATCACAGTTTCCAATGGCAGAAAGTGTGTGCGCCTGGAGATGGTGCAATCAGCGTCTACTACAGATTGTTGTGAGAATGAGACTGACGCATAGGGTTCGAATTTTGCGATTTGGATCAGAGAGCCCATGAAATACAGCATCCCGGATCTGGTCCTTTGTCTGCAAAGATATTACATGTCAAATATCTTTAAAGGAAGTAGATGGCTTGAGTCCTACTTGAACATTTGGTGCAGAGCCTTTGAATCCAGAGAAGTAGGGTGACCATCTCTCGCGAACGTATTTCCTCAACGCGATGCTGGCTGAGTAAAGTAGTGTCAAATTTCGTCAATGAGTTTTGTTACATGCACATATCTGTCTTAAGGACATATCGGCATCTTGAGCCAAGAGAAGCTGAGAGAGCGCCAATCCAACCTCTGTGCACGCAAAGTCAGTCACGATAAAACGAGAGACGACAGTGCTACGCGCCTGGACGCGTAAACCATTCAGCAAGCTTCAACTCTGCAGAGATACGAACGTTTGGGTCAGGATTAAGAGTTGCGGTCAAGCATTGCGCGACTTCAGAGGTGGACATCGCGGTGAAGATACAACCTTCAGTACGATCGCAAAATGCTTCCTGCCAACTTGGGTGTCACACCACATGACATATGCGTAACGCGTCGCAAACCAATTTCGGGTTCTCGTGTTTTCAGGAGTAAAAACAGAGCGACTATGAATATTGAGTTCATTGTTGCAATCTGAAATCATTGGGGAGAAATGTACATTAATATTCGTCATCTCGTGTCTCAAACTGTTTGCCAAGCGAAAAAATAGTGCGGCGTGACAGCAACATCAAGCTGTGACCAGCTCCAATTTATAGTGAACTCGGCTACAAATGGTTTTTGTTCGCGACCGCCATCTTGTTGTCGCCAACTCATCGTCGTTCTCCCAATTCGCTAACTGCCGTTCGATATGGAGGAAGAACCCCCACGAAGTTCTCGGCCTGTTCGGGTTACAAGGTCAAGCAAAAAGGCAAAAATCGATATCTCTGAGACCCAGGCAGCGGCGCCTACAACCAAACCTCAGGCACCGAAACCCCGCACTAGGCTTGTGCGCAAAAAGGGCATACTTGCGGAACTTCAGAACTTTCCACTTGACGTCCTCTTCGAGGTATGGATACAATTCTATGCGGCACTCCTAGTCATAGCTGAGCACAAGCATCCAGATATTCGGCCATTTATCCCCATACGATCTTCTGAAACTAGCCAGAACTAACAAGGAATTTCGGCGTCTCTTGCTGAACAAGTCCTTTATTTCGGTGTGGAAAACTGCGTTGGCCCGTGTGCCTGGACTTCCGCCTTGTCCTCCCGATATGAGCGAACCCGCCTTCGCCAACCTTGCTTTCTCTCCGCATTGCTTTGTGCGTTCAGCTCTTCATCTTCTTTTCGCCGAGGACTCATTGCTCTATACAAGTCATGTCTTGGTCTTGCAAAGTCTGTCACATGGCAATTACGCGTTCGCTATTGTGCAAGATGCGCTAAGGAAAAGTACGTAGATCTCTATTTCTTACCACAGGTCAATTCTCAATGTATCAACTTCAGGTTGGAACCTCTAGTACATCACAATAGGAGTGCAGTCTACCTCAATCAGCCGCCAGATGCCAAACTGAAATTCTTGAGACTGTACATCGGAGATTACGTGCCCAATACCTATTCCAGTAAGGTGATATATTCTCTTAGTGTTGGATGATTCTAATGGTGACATAGAAAAAATGGCCCGTATGACCCATCTATTCGCTATAGACGATTTCGCCGAAGAATTCTTTGCTCTTCCTGACACTGAACGCACGAAATTTCTTGAGGAACGTAAGGAGTATCTCGCAGAACGAAGAGCAGTAAGTTATTTTGCCTATCTTGGAACAACTGCTAAACAGTCGTTGTCAGCATGCCGGCCTTTGTGAAGCTTGGTCGTTGACTCAAGTAATGGACCGCAGCGCAGAACTGCACCAACTCAGAGAAGATCGAAGGATTGCGTGAGTGGCCATACAAGAGATGATTTCAGAGTTAAAGCTAATTGTCTGTCCAGTGTTGAGAAAGAACTCGAAGATCTTGGATGGGGGGATGAAGTCAAAGGCATTAAAGCCCCAGACTCTCTCGCCAAGCATAAACTTGTGGACCGACCGCAGCGATTAACGTCCAAAAGTCAGCTAGTTTGCATGGATTTGCGACATGTACTAATTGGTACCTGCAGTATGGGTTAACATAAAACCCGGCGTCCTGAAATTTATGGAAGAAATGCGTCAAAAGCGCCTCAAACGAGAGTTTAATCTTGTCCTTTTCGAACGCAAAACCATCGCCATGGATATCCTCATTGAATATAAAAAGGCCAACCCTGACGATAACACCTTCATGCCATCGCCGGCGGATTTCTGCGACATACCGATTTGTCGAGAGATTTTGCACCAACCAGTCGAGGTTGAAGTTAATCGAGAAAGTTTTGGCGATATCATTCCTCGACTAGCCACTATTATGGATGAATGGCGTGGCTCTATTCGAAAGGAATTGGTGAAAAGAGTACAAGACTTTCAAAAGGACAAAGACACTACACAAGCACTCGAACTCGCCACCACCGTCTTCATCTGTTTGGAGTGTAATAATCCTTCTGGAAGGTTTTTCGACGATGACATATATACAGGAATGTCATCTTCGAGCCTCCTTTTCTATCCCCAAGTTCAAGCGCATCGCTGCTTTTCGCGCAAGAGCGCTTTCCTCTATAACAACGACTCAGAGGAACCACCAGATCCCATTTCCATAGTCGCTGATTATTTTGCCAAGAGAGTTGCTTGGAACTCTAGTGATGTCGCATTCAGTAATGATGCGTCCTCGACTGTGGCCGAACTCGTCAAATTTATTGGCTTGAATCCGTTAACAGCGACGGTAATGGATATAGACAACCTCAATCTTCGCTTCCACTGCCAAGTCTGCCTGCAACAAGGTTATAGCACTCATCCTAGTGGTCCCTTGCTCAGTTGGAGAGCCGCGGTTAGTGCGAGACAGCTCCAAATTGGTTGCATGCTAATATCGAGATGAATTAGGTCCGACATTTCCGTGACGCGCACATGCGACACAATACGATCCCGAAGACTTTCAAAAAAATCCAAGTGGAACATATTCCAGAAACAGTTATGGCAGCAGAAACAGAACATCGAGCTAAACATGAAGGCATCTGGCTTTGTGTTCTTTGTCGGGATACAAAGAAAGAAAACCGGCCGTTGACGATGACTGAGATGGCAAACCATTTCCGCCACGCGTGAGTTCGTTATCGAAAAACATTGGCAAAAAGCTGATTTTCATCCCCAAGTCACGAAAAGGAGTCTGCTCTTGTACGAAATGAAGATTATTGCCTGCATTTTGCCGCTCCCGATCTTCAAGCGTCCGTAAATGCCCTTCGAGTGGGTTCCAAGAACGGTCAGCTCGAAGTCGTATCGCAGCAGCGACTTCCGGAAATCTATGACCTGTTCGATCTGGATGATAGCATGGATGAAGATGACTTTTACGATTCCGAAGAAGACCTTTTTGATAGTCTCTTTGGCTTTCATTATTTTCTTTGAACTCGCCTAACCCATACTTTACTTCCTTTGAAATATGCCTTCGTGCTTAACTCTATAATCATATTCTCTTCTCGCTGCCTTTAACTTGTAACGTATAAATTGTCGTATATTACAGTACATTCCACTGCGTCCAACATATTGTCGTATGAATTTTCAAAACCCTTCCTTGCCTAGGTCCCATTCCCTTACAGAACCTTTCTTACTGTACTCAATATCCATAACATTAATGGCGTCTGCACCCCACCTCTCCGCAACAGCTGCACTAGAGGGTTCCACCGGACCTTTCTTCTTGACTTTGAGGCTCTTATCCTTCTCTGGAAGTAATCCAAGCCTTTCCAACCTCTTCTTTTCGAGCTTATCCTCTCGTCGAACTCGAATAAGCTCAAGCATAGCGTCCCATCCTTCAAACTCGGCATCATTGATCAAACCTGTTGCAGGAACTTGAGGAGGCGCAAGAGGCTCCACATCCAAGCGAGGGTCGTAACTTTCTTCGAAATAACGGTCCATCTTGGAAGGTAAGTTGGCGGCTGGTTGTGGGCCAGGAGTAGGTGACCGAGATATTGTCATTGGAGTTAACGATCTTCTTGACGTCGACGTCGAGGCTTTTGGCCGAGCTGAGATTTCCACCTGATCTGATAGCACTGCTTTCTTCGAGTTCTTCAGATGTTGTCTGAGTTCAGCTTCTCTTGCTGTAGCTACTGAGTCCGTAGTAGAGGGAGAAGAACGCTTCCGGGGTTCAGGAGAAGATGTTTCATCCCGCAGATCATCAAGAGCATATTTCGGCGACCTAGATCGTCGTCGCTTCTTGGACTTCCGGTCGTCTGTACCAGTTGTCCGGCCAGCAGGTGACCGCGACCGTGAATGAGTGTGAGGACGAGAACGTCGATAGGACTCTTCGCCAACTCTCCGTCTCTTTCTCCTCCGAGAGTCGGAATCCTCGTCTCGGTCGAGACTTTTGTGTCGTCTTCGTGGAGAACGACTTCGAGTACTTCGCCGGCGATGCTTCGAGGAACGTTCAGGATCGTCGCCTTCAACCCTCTTTGATGGCCTCGACGGCTTCTCTGTATCCCGTTCTCTACTGCGCGACCTTCGACGCCTCTCCTCCTTCTCCCTGTCGCCTGCATCCTCATCATACCCATCCCAGGTCTCCCAGTTTCGCGATAGTTTCTTCCTCTCTTCTGTTCTACCGTCCCACCTATCCCAACCTTCAGAGGTGTCTTCCTCATTTCTTCGGCTGCGCCTCCGAGAACTCTCACCGCCGCTCCTTCGAGCTTCAACAGCCTCTTGAGCCCTTAACCGTCGCTGCTGCCTCTCTTGTTCCCTACGCTCACGCTTTACTTCCTCTGCAGCGTCAGATTGGGCCTTGAGTATAGTCCTGTTGTGTTCGTCCGTGCTCTTGATGATCGAACTCAGGAACCGCTTGTTCGCTCTTGGAGCGTTGCTATCTGACCTAGCATAATGCAGTTCAATAGAGTTCACAAATCTAAGTACTTGAGCAGAGCATACAAGCTGTTAGTAGTATAGGCTCTGACACCCTTCTGCATATATAACTCTGCCTTTTTCTTGGCCTCTTTAACTATTAGTTCCGCCACATGGCGATCCAAGTCATCGTTGGTCACCGAAGAGGGTACAGAGGCTCCCATTTGAGCTCTAACAAGACCAGAGACGACAGAAGACAGCGAAGAAGACATGCCAGACCGCAAGAACAGAGACAAACGCCACGACTCAGAAGTGTGGCCTATTCGAGTTTCAGCAATGTTGGTGGCACACAGAGGTGGCTATACACCAGAAGCGCCGGTATGGTTCTGTTTGGGCAGCGACTCAGGGATTTTAATAGCTGACTTCGTTTATGAGCGTTATAATATTTCAACTCAGGAAATACTATTGGAAGTAATTATGGGATTATGAATATGTATCTTTGTAACTTGAAGAGTGGGCTTAACTCGAAGAATCTGCGTAGTAATATCCGCGTTGAGGGTAAAAGCATTCTATGTACTTCGAAACTAGAAGGAAGTGTAGTTGTGTAAAGTCGAAGAGTATAATATAGATCGAAGGCAGAAATAAAGCATCGATTCCACGTAATAGGAAAGGTCGAAGGTGTCGAAGATAAATGCACTGGGCAAAGAGAATAGATACGATGCAATCTAGGGTGGAAACGTGGTGTGTAACTGCGTGCTCGTGGTGGAGATAATGAGGATGGACGGATGCTGTTATTATACAGTGATGTTGAATGAGCATGAGATGAGGCAATCGTAGAAGATCATAAAAGGAACGAGGCGTAAAGTTTGGGCGTAAAGATCGTGAAAAGATAAATGACAAACGTCCTGAAACTGGAAGCAGGAGTTAATGACGAGTATCAGCGACCCGAGGTAATCATATTTGACTCACTCATACGCATTGACGGAAAGCAGCCAGATTTGTTGTCAGAACGAGATCAACACCACGATACGCGCAAGCCATCTTCAGTGGGGACAAAAAACGGTGCTTGTGCCCTCCCTCCCACACCATTGCATTGATGGTCTTGAGAGTTTCGCTCTTGCGAACCAGATCAATGATGGAATGTAGAGGCGTGTCATAATCCAATCCGAATGCAAGATGTTCGAGCTCCTTGGGAACGCCGTTGGCGCACGGAATGGCTGGGTTCTCGGTGTAAAGTTGGCGGAGATGCCGACAGCTGGAGACCATCTTCACAAACTCTGGGGATATTGATCCTGGCATTCGAAGGGAATCTAACTGGGAGCCGAAATCCTCCATCAGGTATTCGAAGGCTTGGCGAGAAAGATCTCTCTCACAACGAACGCGGCGAAGAGATGCAGCGGAATTGTGGAGAAGCCATCGCAAAAATTCGACAGATGGCGTGGATTGGAAATTGAGAGACAAACTGTGAAGGCTGCATGGAAAAGGAAGCCGCGTCTCTTGGGAAAGTCGAGGAGTTGTGCCACCGAGGGAAAGGTGTTCGAGTGATGGCCAAACCTCGAGGAGTTGGAAGACGGTTTCCTGATTCTCTGACCAATTCTTGAAATGAAGCGACTTGATTTGGGGACCAGATTTGAGGAGTGAAATGGCCTGATCGTCAAACGAGGGTGCTAAACGGCGAAGGCGAGATACGTCGGGCACGCCGACAACATCTTTACCTGGCTCTGGGCAGCCGTAAGACGCGATATGGAGTTCCTCCAGGTTGGAACACGCCGAAACAGCCAAGGCAAATGAATGATGATGAAGGCTGAGCGGTTGATTATGGTCGAGAACGACGCGCATCCATTTTACCGAGTCGGCTAGCATCTGGCCATGGGTAGTTGTACGGTCGATGGCGTTGATGAACAGCTGGAAGGAGGGTTGGCTACGGAGGATGACTCGACTGAAGAGCAACTTTTGCATGCTTGGAGACCACGCCCTGCACACAGTCGAGCAGGCTGATAACAGCGAGGTGTTTTCCTCGTCCGTTCCCTGGGAGCATGCGAACTCGACGACCGCGAGAACAAGCTCGAGTGGTAAGTGGGGTGCATTCACTCTTGAAATGTCTTTCACTGGTTTAGTGACCATCTTCTTGGACATGGTTGAGTAGCAAGAAATGGTTGACCGCCTTTGATAAGGATACAAGGTTGAGAAGAGCGGCAAGAAGACCCGGAGTGGCCAAGCTCTAGCCAGAGAAGGCTGGAGAGAGCAATCGTGGAAGAGTGGCACGAACATGACAAAAAGTGATACCCTGTGGTCTGAGACTCAGCGTTTGTGGAACCAGCTGAAACCAACAGAGGGGCCCACTTGCAAGAAATTGGATGTTCATTCTTATATATGGTGGTCGGGAACAAGTTCCAAGGATATTATTATGGCATTTCCCATTTCCGCTCATTGGCTCAGGGTCATCCGTGCGAACCTATGTCGTAGATTTCCTCCATCGGATCTCACACAATTCATTCTTTTTCTTTTGTTCTGCTAACCCTCCTGCCCATCGCATCTTCATCTCCGGCCTCACAGCACAAATATCTTTAAACCTACTCTTTCAAATCTTCTTCAGCAGAAGAATAAAGACTGTCATTCTCTTTCCCGACCTTGCCCGTCCTTTAATGCCGTAATTCCGTCTCGTTTAACTTGCTCCAGGCCGACCAAGTCGCCGTTTCAGACAATTCTTCCGGCTTTAGCTCCGTTTACTGCCTAAATTTCGCTTTGTCCAATTGTTGGCTTCATGCCGTTGCGCGGATGGTCTAACCTGTTTCACTCAACGCCGCATCACAATTATTCTTCCAACCTCGTCTGGGGCTTGATATCTACGTTCTTACATGCTTCAGAGCCTTTCACACTGTTCATGCGAACTTTCGGCAGTACTCAGCTTCCAACGTCTCATGGTAGTTACTTTATCTGTCAGATGATTAACCTACATTTCTGAAATGCAACCATCTCGACCTCTTATTGTTCGCCCTCATGAATTGTTTCCAAGTTTATATCGCTGCCGGATTCGCTGGGACGCTGTATATTTGCCGACTCCACCTCATAAAAAGAAACGGAGGACTCGGCCGGTCTGATTTTGGTCAGATATAAATCTTAAACCTTCGAGTGCAACTAGAACAAAAAAAAAAATAAAGATTTTCTATTCCACTCTCGACCCGACCTGTCCAAATCACTTTCATCGAGGCTGACATGCGACCATATGCGCCACTCATCTGCCTTCAGTCTCATCGTGTCATAACAGTTCCAAGATGTGCCTTCTGCTCTTTGTCCGCCGGAAATACCGTGGTTCTACGATTCTGTTCGCTACAATGAATGGCCATCGATATCGATTATATTCGAGGCCATTTGGATCTCTTAGCTCCATGAGCGCTTCAAAGCAAAGTTGAAATCTCCATTGTTCGATAAACGGAGCGTTCTGAAAAAAAAAATCAGTTTGCTTTGATGAACCTCTCAAAACAGCAACCGATGTCTTGGCCGGTGCCGGCCACTCGTTCCGATTTGTTGTGGCTCAAATCTCAGGCATTCTCCTCTACCGTGTAAAATAATCTCACCTTAGACGCAGGAAGTCAGGTAGGTCTCTCAAGCACGCGTATCCGAGCCTGCTAGCCTCAAGCGCTGTCGAAATGTCTTAAATCGAGTCAACATGTCAACATGACGTTGCGAGATACCCCTTTCATGAACTTTCTTTGGCATATCAAACGTCTCCCGAAACCAGATTATGTGGCTTCATCATATTTGGTGGCGTTGTATAGCAAGCTCGCAACATACAGATTCGTCAATCAGTTACCGCTCTCCCCTCGTTAAAGGATATTTCTCTCGCAACCTATCATAGCGTGTTTTGGCATTTGATCTCCAAGAACAGAACGCTTGGTGGCCTAGGGCCTCCAAGTCTATCAGTGTCATGTCTATTGAAATCTACCATATGCCACAGCGCTCGAATCTATTAAAAAAAGAGGTCACTGGCCACCTGCGTCTCTTCAACCGAGTCTCGAATGAATACCCCACTTCGAGTCCGTTGCTTGAGGGGCCATCAGGCCAAGTTTCTCAAGAAGTATCTGTAGCTTGACGTAACCCTCAAATCGGTACTTTTGCCCAATTTAGAGCAGAGCTATGCTATCTTCTTGTCGTCTGTTAACAGATGAGTGTGCCAAAGCGGTCACTTGGCCAAAACGTATTCTCAGATTGAATGCTAGCACATTTCTTCCTCAGATAACAACCTGAGATGCGGTAGTTTGGTTGCTTATCGTACATCGAGACCAATCATTCTGCGTGAGTAAGAATCGATGAATCATTTGCTCTTTCTCTCCGAGGCCACGTTCAAGGGAGCAAATTCATGGGCGTATCACAATTCATCTAGTGGCAATGCCTACTGCGAAGTACAAAGTAACACGAATACACGAGTACGAATTTATTACTCCAAGGAATTGAACATGATTGGATTCGAAGCATGTAAGAAACACGCTGCGTGATAATAGTACGCCTTGTTCAGACGCTATCCTGTATCATACCCGAATGCCGCATAAACACAAGGCTGGAAGATGCCGGTGCTCAAGTTTAGCTTCCGTTTGCGGTGTGAACATACTGTAGTGACATGTCTCCACCAATGGCGGACGTAAAACTCGGACCGAGAGGTTACCTCAACCAGAGCAGGCTGATTGCTTAGCGCCTAGCTTCTGGTGGGCCTCGAAATTTTCGCAATTTCTCGAAATATTTCACGGTGATTCGTGGTAGCCCTGAGCTTGGCTTCTCATCGGTTCACACCGCATGCTATGACGAACAATGGGTGCTACGGCGACGAATTTTTTCGGTCCAACGCGAGGTAACTTAGGCTAGGGTTGTCGAGTGCTTCTAATGACTCCAAGGGACACAAACTGCTGGAGGACCAGAGCGTTCCGATCAGCGCAGTCCTTCACCGCGTGCGCCGCTGCGCTGGTTGTCCGCCTTTTTTCTCGTGGTGAATCATAACTGGTTGGAAAAATACATCGCCGGATACATGATTCATGCAAGTTCATAACACGGAGAAATGTCCCTCATGATCCCTCGTCGGTCCCACTATCGTCCTCACTCCCACTACTTTCTCCTTCATTCTCCAACGCGAAGTCTTCCCAATCCATCACGATCCCCGGCAACAGTTCCCCGCCACTTGTGAAATTCGCGTCTAATTTCGTGCTATAGACTCCTTCCACGAGAGCTCGCCTCATGAATGGCACGAACACTTTAAAAAACACCTGCCCGAACGCGATGAGCACGCGATGTTGATGTTCTTTCTCCGTCTCCTCGTCATTCCTGGCATCACCGCTTGATCCGTCGACCGTAGCTTGTAACTGATGTTCGTTGCAATATGCTTTGATGTAAGAGAGGATGATATCACCACTCTTGAACAGGATCTCGTCGTCCAACATCTTGATAAGCGTCTCTACAATGCTCGTTGGCGCAAGTAGCCGAAGTCCATTTAGAACACTGAGCAGGGCATTAGTGTACACTGCAATTGGTGGATATGACGCGAGTATTTGTGGTGGTATATGTGGTGGTCCTTGTGACAGAAAAGGTGAAGCAGAGAGCGGAGTAGCTGGCGTTACGGGCACAGGAGGAGCTGCATGCATGTTGGGAGTCGCAGATCCGAGCAGCCATTTCGATGGTTGTTCCCATTTCGGTGCTCGCGACATCGTACGAATTGACGATAGCGCAGATGCAGGAATCTGGAATCGAGCTACGAACTTCTCCCGCGCCGATCGCATGTCATTGCTGACCACTTCCGCGACAGTACTCGAGAAGAGTGTGGAAAGAATTGTTCGAAAGTCAAGACCGACGCGAGCAAATGCTGTTGAGCAGTACGTGAGTTGGGTGAGGAGAGAAGGCAGGAAGGTGAGAGAAAGGCAAGGGAGGCTTGGTGTCAGGATCGGGAGAAGGTGAGCCGAGAGTGCCCTGGATGCATAAGTTGTGATAAGACTGCGTAATCTTGCCCATTCTTGATAGCTCGGCGGAGAAATAGTTGCAGAAGTTGGAGTTTTTGGATGCCCATTCGCTGTTTTCCTGGCGGCAAGTAACGCTTGGGCAGCAGGCGAGGTTTTCTCGAGGAAAATGGTTGTAAACTGTGTTATGACATCGTGTACGCCTTCGCGCCAGAGGTCAATGTACTTCTTGAGATACCTAGCCAAATCCTCTTTTTCACGTTCATCCAAACCTGGATTATTCGTCATGCGGAGAACATCTTTGCCCGAGGGCTCCAGAGTGGATCTGAGACACGTTTCTCGACCAACAAGGAAAGCTAAAGCGATTTGCTCTTCGCTCGTAATCCCATCGGTTGCGTCTCCGAGTCTTTCCCCATCGACCACAGATAACGACGTCGTTTGGGCAGATGCGAATGGGGAACCAGGCCCGAAAACGTCCATTTTCCGAAGAAAATTGACGGCCTTGTACAAGGCCGGCAACTTTCGATTAGGTTCGTACAGTGTAGTGAGAAGTGACAGAAGCATTTGAATGATCGAGTAATGGATCTCTGCGAGAACGGATGAAAGCAGGAGCGGAGGTGGTTTGTTGGTAGCTGAAGCGTTCTCTGCTATAGATTTGGCATGCGATACCAGCGATAGAGCTTCTGCAAAGTATCCATTCCGTACACATGTATCGATCAGTATCGGAATGTCCAAGAGGTCCCTGATCTTCTCGTGTTGCTCAAGAACCATGCGTGCTTTGCTGCGGTCCTTGAGTACACTATCAGTTTTGTCTTTCCAGCCACCTGCGCACGCTTCTAATGCTGGCAAGCTCGAATTTAGCAGTGAGTCGAGAGAAGACGAAAGCGATGTCAGGGAAGTAGTCAGGGCATTGGTAGTCTGGTGAAGTGACAGAAATGTAGGATAAGAAGTATGTGTGAGCGATGTTAGACTCGATGTGAGATGATGAGATTGGGTTTGGAGGGCGGAAGGTTGCGCAAGAAGTTCTTGAAGACCCAATGTTGTCAGCTTTGAAAGATACACTTGAGAGCTTGGTTTTATAAGGTGTTCCAAAGGAGAGTTTGAGGATGTCGCAAGTACATTTTTGAGCAACGACACGTCCGTCAGTCGCGACGAGCCCTGCGCTGTCGCAGACAGTGGTTCCTCCATGCCGACGATGGTGCTGGTGCAAAGGGCAGCTGGCTATGGATTATGTAATTGCATACACTGCCACCCCCTGTTTGCTCGACGTTACAATGAGCGTACTGGGAAATACACCATATGGAGGAACAGAACTCATATCCGTACGAATTAGACAGAATCTAAAATAATTACTCTCTAAACAGAATAACTACTACCAGCCTGAATTATACTTAACACTGGTTTGTGCATGTGTGCTGGGACTGCCAGCTCTACCAGTGGCTTCAGATCATCTAGTGGGTGGTGTCTGTGTTAGTCCAGGGGATACCTTTTACGCGCTGAAATGAGGTGGCCCCTGGTCTTAAAGAGAGAATCGCGAAAGCTCTTCAAAGCGCCTGTATTACAGTAGCATTCGTCAGCTGGAGTGCCAAGACGGCATGAACGTTGACATCGGAAGAATTCGTCAGCTAACCGATATCTTTCAACATATCCAACCGTAGACTGCGGCAGTCACTCACCCCGATTCACTCGAGCCTGTTCAAGACGACATATTACATGACCTAAGTTAACCCCGCATACTTCGTTCGCGTCATCAATGATCGTCGCACAAGCTCTCAGTTGGTTTAATGTATTGTTCTATACACACTGTTCCCTAAGTAACAGGCAGATAAGCCGGCGTCGTTCAAGCACTCATAAAATTTGCTGATAGTTACCCGAAAATTTTACCTCGTTCTGCTTACCTAGAAAGTAGCCACCGCGAAATTTCGCATTTATGATACTACCAAGTAATAGATACGGAGGTTCGTGTACGTCAGAGGATGGCCAAGTCTAGAGCTTCTGATACAATCAATTTAGTCTACGTATATGCAGGCATAATTAAATCCAAAGAGCTGTGATCAGCGTTTTGATCGTCTGTAAGCGTCCAGGAGACCACTGCGCATGAAGGCCGTGTACGTCGGCCTCCCATGCAACTATTCATATTCTGAGCTTCTTGGCCATAGATATCGTAGACTTGGCGTTCTTTTTTCTATACACTATTCATTGTTATAGTAGTTTCTCAGAAAAATTTGGTATATGCACACAAGACCACCCGCGGCTATTTTTAACTTCAATTAGGCGCCCGATATTGACCCTGAATCGGCACAGAGAATTCAACGAGTGTCCGGTTCTACGCAGACCTTGAGAAAAGTATAGGTGCCTTTCGGAGACTCATATAAGGGGTTATAGAGTTTTCTTACTGCATGGAGCTATCTATTTTTCGGGTACGGCTGCTTTAAAGTTGTGTATTTCTTACTTTTCTCATCACTCAAATGGTGGCAGGTCCTTAACCATCACGAGGAAGAGAAACAGCCGGCCAAGCTGTTAGATTATTGTCCGTATTACTCTACCTCTAGGCGCTCTATAGATAAGAGACGATCCGGTTCTGATAGAGCACATTCCAGACCGCTGGGCTGGACGCCTATAAATCAAATGACCTAGTAGTAAGGCTTTTGAGCTTCTTAAAGCCATCCCTGTGACCATTTACTTGTACGCAGCAACCTTATTTGGCGCTAAGGGCTGCTGGTTGTTAAATGGCTCTCACTTGGAGTGTTGACCGGCTTTCATAATCGCAAAGGGGAGCCTTTGGTTGCGAGGCGCCCATTCCCGATGTCTTTCTAACTTTAAAAAAGACGGCTTGGGTACAGAGATATGCGGTACTTCATTTTCAGGGGTGTTTATTATCTAGCAAAAAGTGCCAGCGCTTTTGAGCAGAAGCGTCAGCCGCCGCGGAGTTGAATCCTTCAAGATAGTCTGGGAAGGGCGAAGACGCTGTGCTGACTGGCTGACTGGGTACCTTATTGCCGGATATCATCATTACAAACGAAGCTAACTCTTTTAGTGAAATAATAGCCTAATACTGCAATTTTCTAATGAAAGTGTCCTTCTTAGATCTATGTGCCAGATAAGTAAGTACAACAAAGAACGGGCGTGTATGTATATATTCGAGTATGCTGTTGAGTAAGATTGAGAGCGCTGTGTGTATGTTTCCCAGTCTAGTCCCTTTTCGTGCATTATTCATGCCAAGTTTCGTTATTCATCATCACCGTCATTATCGTTTTCCGTGTGCACCTCGTCCTTCTTTCCATGATTCAAGACAGCACAAATACCGTACATAAGCATGTCCCAAGTCAAAGTCATCAAAACTCCAGGATGGCTGTCGTCAAATTTTTGGTAGTCCCGTCGAACCTTCATCGCACCTTGCTTGAGAATTTCGGCGTCACGAATCCGAAAATATAGGAATGTGATATCACAACCAAGTACGTCAAGGTCGACGGTGGTTAGTGGGTCTCTGAAGATCTTGAAGAGCTCAGAGGGGAAGGAATATAGACTGTGGAAGAGTTGGCTAAATGAAAAGTAGATAATTAGGGAGGGATTCGAGATGCCACAGCGAAATCCGACATACCCGAATGTAGAAGATTTGCGGTAAGCCTCTTGTTGTGCCAAAGCAGGCATTTTGGTCCACTTGGACCCCTCACTACAAACGATGAGTGATCCATGATCTTCGGCCCAGTTCCTTCGTAGTAGAGCCTTGACGTCGCCGTAAGTATACATCCTGCGGCGGACGTTGACAATGTGCCACTGTGATACTTCCAGATGAAGCTTGATTTCGTCATGTTGCTCGTCTGGTCGCAAACCTGGCTTCTCGACTTGCCCATTGTAGCCTTCTTTTGACCCCGTTAACGTAGAGAATTGGATTCTGGATTTTAGATTGTTGAGCCTGATGGTTTCTCCATCCAAGATGGTATAGATCATGTTATTTCGGAGGAGTTGAACCCATCGCGGTGTGTTTTCGGAGGTGAACACGATGACTGAGAAACCGTCAAGGGATGTGGTAATCCATGGTCCTGAAGTCTGTCGGAAGAAGACTGGGAAGAACCAGAGAGTTGAGGCCCCTCGTAGGAAAGTTACGGCGCAGTCAGCATCCTTGAAGTCGCACTCTTCGGCGACTATGACAGCCCATGAGGGCTTCCGAGAGGTCGGAAGATGGAACCTGAGGGAGAGTTTGCCGATGGCAAGCGTGTATGTGGGCGAAACGAGGGAAATGCCCTCAACAGACAGATCGAAGACATGAAGATGTCGAAAGTGCAGGGTGTATCCAAATATACGAAAGATGAAAACCAGGGATCCGAATAAAAGAGGTGCTAGCATTGCAGCAGAAAGTAATGTCTTTTGCTGTAGCATCGTCTTAGACAGAGAGACACGGAGCTATATGATGTCATGTTCCTGGCTGAGTATATATTTGAGGGAGACCCACGATGTTTGGATGTCGAAAATCAAGGAACAGCACAACGGATTTTATTTATTTGGGGACACCATGTGAGATAGGAGCTCATGTTCTATTGGGAAGAGACATGTCCAAGTCGTCCGGACAACCCTGAGCGTCTCACGTGGCAATGCCCAAACTCCCACAATAGATGGAAAGTTCTGTATTCCGGGCACAGTTATTCATATTATCCACTACTTGTACAACTAATCTTTTTATTCTCCGCCCACTACGTCTCTGCATGTCATGCCAAAGGCAAAGCTAGAGCATCCGCCTGCTCGTCGCAGGACTCTCTCAGATCCTCTCGCGGCAGCTCTTCTGCCTCCTCTCGATGAGTCCCCAGTAGAACGGGAAACAAGGCTCAAGCGGGAGATCGATGCGAAGAAGGTGTCAGATTCCATCGACGAAATGCTCCGTCAGGAGCGAAACGAGAGGAAAAAATCAAAACCAGAGGTTAATGTTCTTCTTCTCGGCCAGTCCGAGTCGGGAAAGAGTACAACCCTGAAGCGTCAGTTATCTCTATCTCTCGCCAATTCGCTTAACTCCAGTTCAAATTCGCGAAATATTACCATTCGCTTTCAAGTCTCAGTCTTTGCAGCTTTTTACACTGCTCTTGGTTGCGTCGGGTCTTTTTTCGGGGCGATGAACTCCGAGGCTCTGCGCATTGCTTTAATTGCCTTCCCCCAGACCGTGGTTCTTACTCCTCTCTTTTTTAGAATTTCAACTACTGCATTCACCCTCCGCCTTCTCCGCAGAGCGGATAGCGTGGCGTGCTGTTATTTATCTAAACCTCGTTCGTTCGATTCGGCGGTGAGTATCTCAATATATTTTCACCCAAGACATTCTGATCTCATTCATTTCCCTCAGCATACTCGAGGCCCTTACCCCAGAGGCAGACACTCTAGATGATCACGACGATGGCGACTTTGAAACAGCATCTGTTATCATTTCTTCAAATGGTCGGCCACCCTCTGCTATTCTTGGAGGGCGTGTTAGCAACTACGAGACATATCGGCACAGACTAGAGCCCCTGGTCGACCTTGAGGAACGACTAATACGTCTTCTGGCGGCCCCGGACGAAGACGAAGCGACCCATCTAGGCCCTTCGCGCCCCATGTGGGAGCAGTACGCAGCCCTTTACAACAACGAAAACCTCGCCCCGCCCATTCGTTCAGCCTCAACGACTCATAACGGCCGCCCCGCACCGACGATTATGATTCCTCAGAAGCGACAGACTCCAAACTCTGGTAATGTTCGGTCAAGTAGCGTCACCTATCCCCCAACGTACACCAATGGTGCTTCCTTCAAGGGCAAGGAAATTGCCGTACACACGTCAACAAACTGGAAGAAAGCCTTCCAGCTTGGCAGCAAGTCCAAGAGCCCAAAGAGCGCGCATACCGGAGAAATCGAAGGGTGGTGGGAAGACCCCGATGACCCCGTACACACACTAAATGCCTGCGCACAAACAATGCAGGAGCTATGGCGGGATCCCCAGGTCAGGACGTGTTTGGACGAGAAGCGCTTGCGTCTGGAAGAGAGCAGCGGATTGTAAGACAAATTTACATTCCTTTCTGGGGCCACAATGCTAACACTGTCGTCCAATTCTAGCTACCTCGACGAGATTCCTAGAATAACAGCAAAAAAGTACATCCCCACCGATGGTACGCAACTCCATCAGAATACTTAATTGTTGCGATGTCTCATTTGCGATTTTGTTAGCCGATGTGCTAAAGGCAAGGCTGAAGACGATGGGGGTAGTCGAACACACTTTTTCAATATCATCCGGGACTAATAGGGGCGTTCAATGGCGGATATACGATGTTGGTGGCGCACGGAATCAACGACAAGCCTGGGCACCTTACTTTGAAGATGGTGAGCTTTGTAGTTGGCGCCGAGATTTTTTCGGCTGAAGATCTTCCAGTCAATGCTATCATCTTTCTAGCGCCAATATCCGCATTTGACCAGGTCCTTTCAGAAGTGAGGATTTCAACTGTCTTCTTGTTCCATATTGACTCTCAATCCGTCGGTCACAGGATCCCCGTGTGAACCGACTGGAGGACTCGTTACTCCTCTGGAAATCGGTTGTCTCCAACAAGCTGCTTTCCAACGTGAATATTGTCTTGTTCCTGAATAAGTGCGATCTTCTTCAGGTAGGAATAATAATTTTTCTCGGCCAAATTCTTGTCGCTAATGTTTAAATTCAGGCCAAGTTGGAAGCAGGTGTTAGACTCAACCACCATATGATTTCCTACGGCGACCGACCCAACGACTATGATTCTGTGTCTAAATGTACCTGGCCTTCTTTTTGGAACTTTTGACCGTCTCTTATCTTCCTTTCTCACAGACTTCCGAAACAAGTTCGGAGTAATTCACCAATCGTACACTCCCAACAAAGAGCGAGAACTATACAGTAAGTTCCAAGATCGTCAGCTGACAAATGCGCGCTCAACTATCTTTAGTCCACTTCACCTCCGTAACCGACACAAGAAGAACGCACACTATCATTTCGACAGGTAGGTCTTCTAAGACGATTCTATCGGACGGTAGCTCATCTCCTGTTTCCTCCGCCTAGTCCGCGATATTATCATCAAAGGCAACCTTCGCAACATGCGACTCGTCTAATGCAAAGGTCTCGACTCCGATGTCCTCATGCTCTCGCAATCTGTTTTTGAACACTCGCCCTAAACGACTTTGATCGACCATAATTCGCATCAATACATTCGCCATTGTCTCGCTCTGCTCCAAATCATTCCCCGCACCTACAACGTCCGCCTCTCTCGCGATGCGGACACGCGCAACTTTGAGTCGCCTCACTCCTTTAACGAACCTGTCACTCCCGCGGTCCACGAACTAACTTCCGGCATTCTGCTCCTTTTCGCATACGCATCGCTTTTTTATCTCACAACAACCTTTACTTTAGTCTGGACACTTCCTTTAATTGCATTGGAGGCGATATCCTTGCCCGTTGTAATTTGCTGCTAGTCTCTCTATTTTTTTCGTCCTTGTCTTTCGGTTTTCTATGTTACGCTGCAATTACTTACTTGAAATGCTGTTCAGTGTAATTTTTGAGGATACAATTGAAGAAATAGTCACATATACGCGGTTTGAGCGTATCTTAGCATAGCTTTCGCAGTTTCTGGAATACTGTGGAAATTGAAAGAAAGATCGCGACCCCTCTCCAATGGTAATGTAACCCCCGACAAGCACCGCCGCCGCCAGGGCATCGCCCCTGCACTTTCCTACGAATAAATACCTGCTGCCCAATCACGAGCGTCTCAGAAAGTTCGTGTTCGCTTGCCACTCTCATCTTTTTGACGCTTAGCGCTCGACTACTATCATACTTGCAAGACGATGAGAGGAGTTAACCAGTTTACCCGAAACTTGGGCATTGCCTCTCCTGATTTGCTTCGCCAGCTGAGGCGGCAAATGTCTCGCAATGGGATTCGGAAACGTCCCTATACCAGTAATTCTTCCAGACATTCATGTCGCGAAATTTCAGGGCTTGACAAGGCGACATGCACGAGTTCAAGCAGCTCGCTTTCTTCCGGTTCAGGGAGCAGACACCTGATCCGCAATGTGACTGGCTCTTATCCTTCATACACCAGGCAACACTCAACTAAACCAACGACGATGCCGATTGACGTGTCCAATACAGCGATCACAGCGGTTTCTACGGATAGTAAGTCGTTTTCACTACCCAGATATGCTTTTTTCGATTAGATTATACATATAGGGTTCTAATAAAGCCTTCCATCGATTCTGTAGAAGCACCTTCCGCGATTGGGCCGTACTCGCAGGCCATCAAGGCCGGCAATGTGTTGTATTGCTCAGGGTGCATCCCCCTCGACCCAGAGACGATGCAGATTGCAGGATCTACTATTGAAGAACAAACTGATCGGGCCTTGAAGAATCTGGCTGCAGTTGTGCAAGCCGGAGGTGCCGACTTGTCAAAGGTAGTGAAAACTACTGTGAGTAATCCATTTGAAAGTCATATGTTGTGGCTGAGGAAAAGGGCGCTATAGGTTTTCTTGAAGTCGATGGACGACTTCGTGAAAATGAATGAGGTATATGCGCGAGCATTTGGCAGCCACAAGCCAGCTAGATCTGCGGTAGAGGTTTCTAGACTTCCAAAAGACGTTCTCGTGGAGATAGAGGCCATTGTTAGGTAAGTTGATAGTTCGTCTAATTTCGCCTCCCATCCTTATAGCTCTTGCAGTTTGCAATAATGAATTCTGTACAGACTCGGAAACTCGTGAAATAGTTGCCAAGAAATGTTATCTCAACTTGGACACGCGTCGTGCAGATTGAAATAGTAATATATTATGTCTTGGATTTACATGGCTTCGATCACTTCCTTCAAGCTGACTTCATCCAAAATCTCAAACCCTTTCTTTGGCGTCACTTGAGCGAGTTGTACGTTGTGTTGATCGAGCTTTTCCTCCATTACTTGCTTTAGTACATTTAGCGTCAGGAGCTGCGCCTCTCGCAATGTCATGGACTAAAATGTTTGAATTAGTATTCAAACCACTAAGATAAGATGAATTCATTTACTTTATGCCATTTGTCTTGTAGTTCACTTTGGGCAGCTTCTGATCCTGAGCCAATGGCTTTGGCATCGTACCGCACAAAGGTACCAGATGGGTCGGTGTGGTACCTAAAAGCACATCAGAAATCAAAACCTTTGGATCCTCCAACAGAACAACATACAGCTGCGGTCCTAGTTCATCAATCCCAGCGATCAGAAGAGCCACACCAAACGGTCTGCTCATCATAGCTTCTTCGTCGTGTACACTCTCGCCAAACCTAAGCGCGAGATCGCAGACAGCCTGCGTTACACTCTCGACCTTGATCGCTTCGTCGTACGTAAAAGCATGGTTTTGCGACGTTACTCTGGCATGGTCGATCATCGTCCGCGCGTCAGCAGTGAGACCAGACATTGCACAACCAAGGTGTCTGTCAATCTCCATGATTTTCTCAATAGAATTTGACTCTAGAAGTGGCGATTGCACTCGTTTCTCGACAGCCAAAATGACCCCCTCTGAAGTCCTGATCCCAACTGTGGTCGACCCAAGCTGTGATTTCGTTTAATCAGATGTTTCTCACACACACTGACGATTTTTCGTACCTTGATGGCCTCAATGGCATATTCGACTATACTTTTGCATTACTTTAAGCGATCTTGTCTGGCCATAGATACGCACCTTGGAATAGACGCCCCTCAGGTGAAAAGGTGTTAACACCACGATCTACAAACATAATGGGTATCTGAAATCAATGAACATATCATCCAGAAAATACCGTATTCTGAACGCGTCAAGAACATATTTTCGTCGCAGTATATAGAGGTAGAGTGAGTGGAATGAAATGTAATGTATACAGGAGCTTGCGTACAGTCGCGCGACGCGTGTACGGTCGTGGGAATTTCTCAATCTTATCTCGAAAAACTAGCCTCTAAATAAGGCCTCTGTGTAATTCAAACAAGCTCGAACGATGTGCCGACATAGCACGTTGCATTGCGTGGATGTTTTGCGCTAGAGCAATGTCACTATATCAGAGTCAATCAAAGAATACTCGGATAGATCCCAATCTATCTGACCAAAGCCTGATAATCCTGTGTAGATATTCACCTCGTGAGACAACGAACCTTGAACGACAACCATGTCGACACCAGAGCTTACTGCTAGAGATCTGCAAGAGATTCTCTCGTTCACAGTTGCACTTGCTTATCGTGCAGGCGAGCTGATTATTGAAGGGTCAGAGGTGATTATTCAAGCACCTCCTGATTCAGAGTCGGGTGTTCTAGAGAAGAAAAACGCTGTCGACCTTGTAACGGAATACGATGTTCGTGTTGAAGAATTAGTAAAAAAAGAGCTCGGCAGCAAGTATCCAACTTTTGGCTTGTAAGTGTGGATGCATCGAATACTCTTGGAATAGGCTCTGAGATCTCTCTATCAAAGCGTTGGCGAAGAGTCCTATTCTGCAGGATCGCGACCTCCCCTCACAGATGCGCCTACATTTTGTGTTGATCCTATTGGTATGCGCTTCTATTGGCTTGAAAAAAGGTTCTCCAATGATCCGTGCAAGATGGGACTACCAATTTTGTGCATGGGTTACCCTACTGCTGCATCTCTCTCGGTCTAATTTACAAGCGTCGGCCCGTGCTTGGTGTGGTCTTCAACCCCTTTACAGGACAGCTGGTAAGAGCATGTGCATTTATATCTGGCAGTTTATCATTAACTACCCGTTGTCATAGTTCACTGGAGCGAAGGGCCAAGGGTCTTTCGTCCAGCAAGGCAAAAACTCACAGCCTCGTAGATTGCCTTTTGCCCAACGACCCAGAGGTCTAGCGTCGCTCAGTCAGGCCAATATTGGTAAGTTATGGAAAATCGAACATTTTGCACCTCTTAACATCTCCCTTAGCTGTAGAATGGGGCTCGGATCGCTCGGCAGAGACCATGCTTTTGAAGACGCGCTCGATGACTCGGCTAGCCGGAGATATATCTGCTGGTGGTAAAATGGCTCACGCTATCAAATCTCTGGGTAGCGCAGCTCTCAACTTCTGCAATGTAGCACAGGGAGGTCTGGACATCTACTGGCACGTCTGAGCCACATTTTCTAATGCAACGAAGCCTGATATCTGCCCAGGGAAATTGGTTGCTGGCCATGGGATGTATGCGCAGGCATTGTTATTTCTCAGGAAGCGGGTTGTGTGATTACCGGTTCCCATGATACCTTCGCGATTTCCAGCTCCAGCCCGGAGTTCGGAGATGTCACGGAAGAGATTCTGACCGGCAGAAAATACATAGTCGTTCGAGCAATTGGAGACACGAATGTGCGAGAGGCGCTTCTATCTGATCAAATGAAAGCTAATTATTTCTTCTAGCACGAAAAAGGCAGTGAAGCACAAAAGAGGATCATTAAAGAATTTTACGATGCAGTTGAAGATTTTGAACCCTAGTTTTGACTAGCCACACATGAAGTATGCAGAAATAAAGTATATTCTTACTTCTATATGGCACTTTGAAATACAGTTTGAACAAAGTTTCTTCAACCGTTTCCCCGAGGTTCTCCCTCTTACTCCTAAAAGTGCCCCTAAACGCGATGCGAACTTCGCACGTGGATATAATAAACAGTCAAGCGTGTGACACTCGCTCACTTCTCTTGGGTCTCTGCCAGCTACTTCAACGATTCTAAATTGCCGACACCTGCACAGATACGACAAAATGCAACGAGAATCTCTGTTATATGAATTTGATCTTGCGAAAGCTTTTGGGAACGGCATGACGAAATGGCGCCAAAATGCTAACTGAAATCTATCTATAACGCTGAATGAACTTCTCTTCTTGCCTCATGATAGAACCTAGGTCTCTTCTTCGGTGCCATTGACAATATATACAGTTGTTCCTGCGAATATCCGTATGTCCTTTCTGATGTCGGCCCGGCTTGGACAAACCGCACAACTTGCAATGTTGCATGATCATTTGACCGCGATACCAACCCCACAAGTACAACCCTATGCATTGAAAACATCTATTTATTCTCGTTCAGTGTCAATGTTCTTAGACGTGCTTTCTTGACTCGATACCTTCCACATCTGTTCTAAAGTTCCTGCAGCAATGGCTGGAAAAGCTGTTCCGTCAAATCGATATGCAATACTTCTTGCCATATTCATCGCTTTTGGTACGGGATATTTTACTTTTCGTTAGCGCTAAAGTCAAACTAGTTCAACAGGTGGTATATTTGCCATTAAAATGCATGGATTTGTGAGTGGCCTGCTCTAGATCTTGCAGAAGTTGTTCTGACTTGGCTTTGCAGAACCGTCTCACCACATATGTATTTTAGGATTTTTATTTGGATACGATATCGGAGTCATATCAGTTCGTGCTTGATAACTTCAAGCTCAAATGCCTCTCTAAGCTCATGACCGCCAGGGGTGCTTGATTATGCCCGATTTTATCAGGCGGTTCGGGGAACCTGACGGCAATGGTGGTTATTTTCTATCGAGTTCGCGCCAGTCCATCATAACTTCCCTCTTATCTGCTGGAACATTCGTGTACGTACTTGAAATTTACTAGGGCCAGATCGGATGCTCAATTCCTTTAGCGGTGCTCTCGCGCAAGCATTTACTTCTGACCGCTTTGGTCGGAGAGGCTCGATCCTTATTTGGGCAGCTATTTTCACCGTCGGAGTTGCTATCCAGACAGGAACTGAATTCTCCGTCGTTCAATTGACCATAGGTCGATTTGTCGCGGGGCTGGGGGTTGGCGCTCTTTCTGCTATCGTTCCGTAAGTTCTATATGATATATCCGCTTCCATATAATACTGAGAAATTCGTGGTTTTCGTAAGACTCTACAACGGAGAAACTGCTCCTAAGGCTCTCCGAGGTACGATGCTTGTTTTATACCAATTGCAGATCATTGTCGGGTACGTCAGATTTTTCAACAGCTGCGTTCAGAATCTGACCGAATACCAGCTTGTTCTTGAGCTACATACTTGATCTCGCTACCCATAAGATCCCAAGCTCTGCCTCATGGAGAGTGCCAGTGGGCTTGCAACTTCTATTAGGAATTATCTTGCTGTCTGGAATCTTCTTTTTACCAGAATCACCGTAAGGTCTTTATAATTCATCCGTTACAATTAGCTCACATGTACAACAGTCGTCACCTTCTTGGAATCGGGCGCCGTGAGGAGGCCTGTCGAGTTATTGCGGCCTTAAATGGCGTGCCAGAAGACGACATTTTAGTTGCTGAATTGGTTGGTGAGCTTGACTACGCGATCAAAGCCGAAAACGAAGGAGGAAAGGCAACCTGGTTGGAATGTTTCTCGACCAGAAATAGTTTGTGGAGGCGCACTATGAATGGTATGATGCTTCAGTTCATTCAACAACTCAACGGACAGAATTTCTACTGTGAGCCCTTTCCAAATTGCTCGTTAGCCTGTCGTTAATCTCGTACACAGACTACTATGGCGACACTTTTTTCCAAAGTGCTGGAACAGAGTACGCCTGACCATATGCTATTGGGAATTACTAACTTCAAACGTAGATTATCTCCGTACGTCATACAAGTCATTTTGGGAGGCGTTTCGGTTGTTGGGACTATTCCTGCATTGGTCAGTAGCACGCTTGCATGGCTGTAGTTAATGCTCTAACATCGATCATTCTTCAGCGCTTAATTGAGACCTGGGGACGGCGTCGTGTAAGTCGTTGTATAATGCTCATCTTAGGTCACTCACGAATGCCAGGACTTTAGTCTCTACTCACTGGCGCTCTACTGGAAGCGGCCTGCTCACTCATTGTGTGTTTATCGCGTTACCACTAACTCTGTGTGCTGATATGTTTTAGGCTGGATTGGTGGGCCACTTTACCCTGGCGCCAGCAGGAACCCCGAAGGACCAATTAACAAACCGCAATAAGCAAGGTGGTGACACCCTGATTGCCTTTGCCGTCCTTCATGTTTTCTCTTTCTCGGTCTTCTGGGGGCCAACACCGTATGTGCGGAGAGCATCCTTCTTTGATTTTTTCAATGACGGTTTCAATAGGTGGGTGTATCTAGGAGAATCATTCCCTCTACGTGTTAGGCCAAAAAGTATCGCTCTCGGAAGCGCAACTAACTGGTAAAGTCTGCCAGTACTCTACAGTAACTTAGAAGATAACTGAAGCAATATTTATTCAGGCTCTGGAACTTTTTGCTGTCCTTCTTCGCCCCCAGGATAGCGGCCAAGTATGTTAACTGGAGTAGAGGCTTCTACACGATTTACTGATAACCCGTCAGGATCGGCCCCTTGATCTTACTTATTTTCTTCGGCATGCTCATATTTGGATTTGCCTATGTGTATCTCATGATCCCAGAGACCGCCGGACTGACTCTAGAAGAGGTAGTTGCCACTTCCGTACTTAAAAGTATCAAGACTGAATATTTCTAGGTTGACGAGCTCTACCGCGCGGATGTAAAACCTTGGCAATCCGCAGGCTGGAAACCTCATCTTGGTGAGGAAGCCCACCGTCATACGGTTAAAGACCTCGACGCAGAGGAAGAGAAGAGAGGCTCTCCTACAAACTGAATCGTTCAAGCAGAAGATATTCTGTTACTATCCAAGTTTTTCGTACTTCTGGACCCCGGTAGCTGTAGATCTGTAAAAGTTGAAAGAAAACGCGTCCTGTCACGCGAATGTCACGGCCATCCAACGCGTTTAGCCGCGATTGAGCTTACCAGCAACCGTCACCATGTCTGAACAGAAGCCAATACCACCAAATCCAAACAGGTGGAAGCCGAATCTTAATCCTGCCAACATTGTGGTCCCAGGACTTGACACAGAGGCATCTACCAGTGACCAGATAGAGCAGATAGAGCAGCTGATAACTATCAAATTACAAGCAAGTAAGGTCATTTATTAGTCGTGAAACAAAGCTGATCAACCGTTAGAACATTGATGAAAATTTCTCAAAAATTCACAATGTATTGGCGAACAAACTTCTGCCAGCAGTGAAACGGTATTCAGTGGGGACGGAGCCCGTTAGAGAAGCTGCAAAAGTAAGTCACGTATGTGCCGGTTTCAAGATTTTGAAGTTAACCGTAAGGAAAGTTCTGGACATCTTTCTATGAACAGGCAGCTCAAATACGAATCCCTACGTTCGATGATTACTCAACCGTGAATGACGTTCCCTCTGAACGCGACGAGAACACCATGTCGGAAGAGCACCAGGGCTCTGCAGTTGAAGTCGAAGCATCTGCAGACCACACACAACGTCCGGACGACATCTACGAAACGACTGTGAATAGTGAAACCTCTTTCCTCCCTGGTCACGGCGCGTTCTCATCTACACCAGCGACCGCTGCACGCATCGCTAGCACTAATCAGAGCTACTCTAGTCAAGTTTCCGATGATCCATCTTGGGCTCAATCGCCCCTTGTGAAGCTCAGTCAAGAATTAAAGCACTTCTCTCTGCAACCAGAGGCGCAACCTCAGAACTCTTCCTCTTCAACATTTGATTCCATTCTGGAAGATAGTTCAACCGACTCAACAGAAGACGAAACTGTCAGCATTCCCCGATCTGCGAAGGGCAAAGCCAAAGAAACACCCCAACCATTATTGAAGAACGTTCTCCGCCATAATCTATACTCCGCGAGTGATAGTTCAACTTTCGAGAACAACCTCAAGCAAATCTCTCCTCTCAAATTCAAGGCCAAACCAAAAACTCCACTACTGGACAAGAAATCGAATCCATATCTACCGCCAAGTGGCGATTCGTCAAGCTGGAGTGGCGTGGTCGATCTACGCGATCGGTCTGTCTTGACTCCTCAACGTCAACGACAAGGAAGGGGAGATGCCAATAAATCTTCGACAACACCTGGCGCACCTCTGGGAGATGATGACGACGACTCATTCGAAGCACTTCCTCCTGGAATGTCACCACCTGTCCTTATGTCACCCGTACGCCCTGCTCGATCTTCCACCGAGCTTGGTCTTCATCGTTTGGGACAAACTCCGATTCGGGAGGCGTCTGAGCGAATTCAAAGAGATCTTATCAAGTCTGCACTCAAGAGTGTACACAAATCAGGCCTGAAGAATGCGAAACTCTCACAAAGACAACAAGTAGTGGATTCAAGTATGAGCACAGTGCCTACTCCGCCATCTCTATCTCGATACACTCGAAGGCATGATTTCAGTACGACGGACAGCAGTATAGACAAAGATCCCAGTTTGGAGAGCATGATCCGTCATCTCAGCGCTGATATCAAAGGAAACAAGTATCGTCGTACGAGCACGAAACCGATACCAAAGGCAACGAACGCAGGACCATCAATTCCTTCGTATATGTCGTCAAACCAACATCTGCAGCAGTCCGATTTCTCCATTGATTCTGATTCTGATTCTATGGAATTTAATGATACGGCCAATCCGTCTGCTGCGTTCTTGATGGCATCGGGTGGTGCAGCTGCATACATGGACGATGATTCTTTTGGTTCCTCAAATAACTCAAGTGATTCATTGGAGAACGATGGCGTGGGCGCTTTGGGAGATGGAATCGTTCCCGTGCATCCATTCGCAGCTAACGTGGCTGTATTGGACGATGGGTTCGATGACGAGGACGACGATTCATCAGATGGTTTTGAGGTTGGACCAGCGGGAGGACTTGCTGGGGGTCAGGTCGTTGACGATTTCGAAGATGAGACAGTGTTCGGCGTGGGACCCAGGCAAAGCGTTGCAGGCGTTTATGATGGTAGGAATCTTCGTATGCTGGGAGAAGATCTGTTGGAGGATACAATTGGCATTGGAGCGCATATGGCAGCTACTGGGAGGGTCGAAGAGAGCCCCACGCCCGCAAACTGGGGTCGATGATCAGCTGCAAAGCTCTTGTCAATCGCCTCAGAAAGGATTTGTTTTTGTATCGCGTCAGGCGACATCAATTGAGGGTGTATAAAATACCATAATATATGTACAATTGTCCCAGTATACAAAGTTCCATGATCCAAATTGTCCGTTTGAAGATTTATTGAAATAACATCGCAATGATAAAAAGGTAACTCGGTGGTGTATGAAGTTCTAGTAATGCAGCGCCAGCGCCACCGAGGAGACCATGGGACGGCCCTTCCTCCACTTAATGCCCGAGAAGGAAAATAGTCCAAGAAAAGACTTGCCAGAACCCATTAGGGGTTCACGTAGTCATTCCGAAGAGGTTGCGCACACGCTGTTGCAGAGATAGCCTGTTTCCACGTGCTCCATTTGGAAGCGTAGTAGGAATGTCTTGCATAGTGCGAACACTCTCTTCTACAAAAGATAACACGAAGCTGATTAGAATCAAAGCACCAACGAAAGCATATGCCAGCTGCCACTTACGATACAGGACAGGCCCCACACCATCGCCATCTTTTGGGAAAAACACGCTGACACCCGCGTCTTGAAGGAATTGAACGCCCAGGCGACTTGATTCACCTGGGTTAGCGATTTGTAAACGGGTCGAAATGCCTTGAATTGAAAGAGTGACTGTGGGCGGATCATCTGATTCATCATAGGTTTGGTTGGGATCCAAGGAAGGTGGGAGTTGTGAGATTGGGTATCCAAGGGTAAGGAGAGTTTCCCTGGAGATGAGAGAATGAGGTAGGCTGGTGTCGAGGATGAAATTAGCCACAAGGGATGTTGTTTTTGGCGGTGGAGTTGGAGCAGAATCGTGTGATTTGTGTCGAGGAAGTATTGGGAATTTGGGTAGGGGCAATGAGCTTGATGATAGTGATGCAGATGAGTCGCGTAAGATGTCTTTCAGTTGGTTGCCGTTTGGGGCATTCCATTCCGAGTAAGAATGAGAATGCACTGGTTTATGGGGCGGAGGGGGAAGTAAGGCAGCCGGTGCAAGGCTGATACGTCTGCGCCTCTTCAGAGCTTTGGTTTCCCACCAATTACAAGTTTGACCTTCTGGTACACGAACTACCAGACGCCATGCAAGAAGCCCAGTCAGGGGACCATGTCTGATGCGGACACCAGCACATGGTATACTGTCAATCTCCATGGAATGAGGGGCATTATCTGGTCCTATTGCACCAGCGAGTTGTTGGCCAGTCCTTGATACAAGACGTCTCGATGACGAGGAAGAGGCCTGATGTAAGTTTTGTTGGACGTTTACCGCTTCATATGGATCGAATTCATGAGATATCCGTTGTTTTTCCTTCTCGAGGTACCTTGTGTATATGTTTTTATCGTCAGAGTACCTTGGAAGAGTATCCTCTTTGGAGCCAAAGGCTGAATGTTGTGTAAGAAGAGTACCATCCTCAGAGGAGGTATTTGAGCGCAATGATGCAGGAGATCCTGGTTGGTGTGCAGCGGTATCTGACGACGATGCCGAGCCTGAACGAGAAGGTGGAAGTGCTTTAGGGACCGTCTGGGCCGACTTTACACGAGACGGAAAGGAGTTCATAACTCTGAGGGGCATTGTGGATGAGGGGAACGAAAGAAAGATGCTCCGCAATGATGGCCAATGCTTTATACAAAGTTACCCACGCCGCAACCCCTGTCTACTTCATCCTCGCTTTCAACAACTTCTTTCTCCATCCACGCGGAGTTTTCGGCTCTCGTAAAAATCCCGCACAAACTCGTCACCACCGGATCGTTCAAAACCCAGTTTAACAGGGCGAAAACATCCTTCGGCGATGTAACTCTGGAACTCGTAGCACAGACTTTCCCCGCAGCTCCGGAAATTGTGGTTCGATAATAATTCAACAATGAACAGGCTTAAACCTGAATAAAGAGCCTTCTCGCTTGCAGTTTTCATCATTTATGGGCCCAGTTATCCTCGTAAAATCGCCGGTCATGGTGGGTAAGAGTCATAAATCCATACACTTTGACGGATCATTGACTCGGATGATCGAGGTCGTCGGTGATGATGCCATAAGCACTCTGGCAGGCACGGAGGTCTATATACGGAGGTCAGCAATGCCGGGCTAGATGTGGCGGCTGTGTGGGCGCAGTAGCAACATACTGTATCGCTAATCATGAAAAAGGTGGACCGCCGTTTTGAAAGTTGCCGCCGTCGTTCGTCATGTCTGACTGACTCATCAAGCCTCAATATTTTAATCTGCAAGCGCCAAGGCAAGATCAATCAGTTTGCACGTGCAGCAGTCAGCGCTTAACTCAGACAGATTCTGCGTGTACGGGAGTTGCTTGTTTTATGACTTGTTATGTAAGTGATCTTTTAAGCCTACACCGACAGCCTGCCGCATCGCACCGCATCGAGAGCTACTGATCTTTCACACCAGACACGTTCTTGCATCCTTCCAAGAAACTCCAAGGTAAGGTATCTTTCATTACTCTCTTCTCTATGAAGTGTTTTGATAAGTTATTAACAAATACTCTTTGGAAGCGAAGTTTAATTCGATGCCCTCTTACGCGCGGTCAACTTCTTCAGCATATACCGTGACATTCATCTTACTCTTGCTTGTCCGGGTTATAAAGCCATCTTACGCGTTATTTACTCAAACCACTCGCTGGGGTGCTGTGTCAATCCAGCGTAATAGTCAAGGCACTTTCTGTTACGTACCAGCGTCTGCGACAACCCGAGACACCACCTGTAAAGGCAGTAGTGCAGATCTCGCAAGCGTCCTTCAAGTTCACCTTGTTCAAGGGCTTTCGATCGCATACTATAATGGAGTCGACAATGTGTTGCTTGGAGGGTCCAACTACTCTCTTCCAGCACCAGCAAATATGCCAATCATTCGACTTTGCGTTTCTGGAAGAGCGGGGGATGGCGGATTTGAGACGCTCTGCGTCAATGCAGCCGCGGATAATCAGTTGTCTGGGTCGCCCCTTTGTCAGGTTGTATTGGCACAGCAATTCGTGTCGGATGGATGCTATGATCCTCGTGCCTTTCGACCCGCATCTCTTCCAAGTACTGCCGCTTCATACTATACGGCGGGCTATCCAAATCCTACTGCTACGGGAGGCGGAGGATATCCAACGACGGTAACAAGCTCCAGCTCCTCGGAATGGTTTGAAGCAGGACATCCAGGATTTATAGCTTTTTTAGCTGTACTTGAAGTTTTATTGCTGGAAATGTAACTCATTTTCGTCGTTTCGTTGTTTTCGCAGCCAGTGAATAATTCAGAAATGTGGTCGCACATTTGGTTCTCAGTCAATAACAAGAAGGTCCGGACATGCCAAGCAAAGAAGGTTGCCACCGCTCTAGATTGTTTTTGTGCAAGAGATCTCATGATACAATTTAAAGTCTTCCAGGCATTTGCTGTGGGATATCTTCTGACCTTCATGTTGATCGAAGCAAAGGTGAGCCCACAGCAAAGCGGATTGATATCTACCAACGATTGCTACAGAACAAAATGTTCTACAACTTATGGATCCTTGCCATTTTCCCCCAAACGTTTGCCCGATTCACTCTCGATACTTGCTGGAGCACCGATTGCGTTTTACAAACTTCCACCGGTCAATTTTGTTACTACCCCGGTCAAAAAATCACCACAACTCGCTGTATCAACTCTCAGGAGGATCTAGCGATGGTCATGGAGGCCCACTTCCGACAAGACTTATCAATCGCATACTACAACGGAGTTGATAATACAAGGCTGGGTGGTGTGAACTTCACTGTCCCGGATGATAAAAGCATTATCAGGTTATGCGTATCTGGAAGGACGGCGGGAGGTGGTTATTACTCTACATTGTGCGTCAATGGATACGACAACAATGTTTTACAGAGCTCGCCTTACTGTGAAATTGCGGGGGCTCCCAAGGTGTCGGATGGTTGTTACGAGATTGCGAACAGCACGACGACCATTGCCAATCCATCTGCGACCCATACACCATTGTCCTCAAACTCGTCAGCTCGCAAGTGGATATCTCACAATCTTCTGCTTCCGTTTCTTTTACATATATTTTGTATTTTATTATAGCCCCCGAAATTTAGCGCCCAGCGATCTATTTTTACAGCCTCATCCACACCTGATCACATGCATGACTGATGTCTACTTGTTGAACTTGAACTTGAACTTGCTCGAACTCTAAGCTCTTGGCTAAATTCGGAGTACTCCAGCTAAGCTATGGATGATAATTTGTGGTTCTTGTTGCCAACACGGTTGTTGACGAGGTCACAGGCCAAGGCAAACTGTTTCCGTAATAACTGATTCTCTGTGCACATCTGCCAATGCACCTGTCAAACTGTTCAATAACACACTGCCGCAGATAATCGACTCGAGAACAGCCTTGGCTGGACCTGCAGGGAATATAGTCTGCTGACAGTCTAGGACCTACCCACCCAACTTGGTGCTCTTTCTTCTCCTTCCAACCACGCAGCGGTGCTCATAACTCAGCTAAGAGGTCAGAGACGTGTAATTCGAGTTTCATGCCCCCTTCCCATGCTGATTTAATTCTTGCATCGTCTTCAGGCAGTCCATGGGCATTTATGCACTCTGTACACTCCTCTTATGGCTACACGGGTGCACTGCTGCATTTACCAAATCGGTGAGATGGCCAGGAAGTAATCTCGCCATCCAACGCGACACGAGAGGATCATGGTGTTTCTTGCCTGTAGCAGGCGAAACAAGTGCAGTTGACTGCAAAGGCGACCATGCGGATCTTCAAGAGACCCTCAATGCCCACATGAAGCAGGATTTGTCAATAGCATATTACAACGCGATCGACAATTCCAGGCGGGGAGATGCATCGTGGTCAATTCCGACAGGCAACGAAGTAATTCATCTTTGCGCATCTGGGAAATCTGGAGATGGCGCTATTCAGACAATTTGCTCTACTGTGACTGTAGACGACCAGTTTGCTGGGACTCCATATTGCGAAGTGGCGGTCGGTCCAAGTGTTGTGAGCGACGGATGCTATACCGTTGACCCAACGAGTAGCCCTCACCCACCAGCTTCAGTCCCACCAACCACATCTTCTCCATCGTTTTCTACCACCCCCACACAACTAAGTAATTCAATAACAAATCTGAGTAGCAAGCCTTCGATAACATCAACGAATACTTCTCAGCTCGCTGGTACTCCTACTAGCACTACCATTAACGTTACCGCCAACAACCCAACAAACCCGGTGGTCGATATCGCTGTACCTATAATCGTTGCTGTACTGGGAGTCGTCGCAGCTGCAATTAGTGCTCGGGTATGGTGGAGTAAGAAGAAATTGGCTCAGGAACTTGCTAGGCGTAATCGCCTCATTAATGTGATTCACTAACTTGAATGAATCGGATAGTTTTGTGAAGAATTATTTTTGTTATGATTTTTTCCCCCTCAAAACCTATACCTACATTTCGACGATTCATGTGCCAAGGATTAATAAATGTCAAGATATTGTACCATTATGTAGACCCAGGGAGAGAAGCGGAACATTGTATGAAGAAACACCGGCAGACACAAAAAAGAACGACTAATGAACAACAGGGAGACGGTAATAACTTAACACAACAAAGAGTAGGGCCAATCGAAACGTCCATGCAAGACCAAGTGGGACTAGTCTTGGCCACGGCCAAAAGAAAGAAGAGAATAAAGAAAAGTTCAAAATGTTTAGAAGCCCATGTGAGCTTGAAGGTAGGGGCTACCTCGAGAAGCAGCGGAGTAAGCTCTTGAGGGTGGGCGAGAGTTTGACACAGCGGTTGGTGTTTGTAATTGCCAGGGAATGTAAGGCAAATGCGAGGCATCCATTCGAGGACTGGAATAGAGGTAAGGGCTTTGTGCAGGTCCAGGTGAACCCATCTGACCAACACTGATGTACTGTGCTCCGGGAACGACAGGAGGCGAATGGTAGTATGGGTGAGAGTGGCCCATAGCTTCCATCAGGGACTGCACGGGTGCGATGGGTGTCGTATTCCAAGAATCGGCAAAGCCAGAATCATCAGAACCTGTCTCGCTTGGCGTTTGAGAAGGCGAATAACGGAGGCCGTTGCTTGATGTTCGTGCCAAAGGACCAAGCCAAGGAGAATGTCGGTCAGCAGGGAGAGTCCGGGCCGAGATCTGGCGTTCCAGGCTAAAAAACAACTGTTCAGCTTCAATACCATTTTGAGTTGTTTTCGACCGTACCCATGCCATGAGGTGGTGTCCGACTCTAGCTTATCACCCAAGAACACGAGGAGAAATTCTGGTAGGTCATCATCGGTGTAGTGGCGCTTTTCTGCTGCTTCATTCAACTCAAGTTGATGGTGACGGTCAAGCGACGAGCTCCGATTTTCGGAGCGAGAGAGTGAACTTGAACGGCTTAAGCGCGATGACCGACTGGAGCCTGTATCAGAAGACTTCACACTTGCAACAGATTTTCTGACGTCGTTGTCATTGATATGTTTCGAACTGAGGGCTGAGTTAAAGCAGATCTATTTTAGCCACATAAAAATAAACATACTGTCGTCGAAGGCTTGGTACAGCCAGCGTGTTAGTCGAGTTCTCGGCCAGTGGGGTATCTATTCCGAAAGTGAGGCATGGTTTGTGATTGAACAAAAAACGACCCACGATTCACCGGTTTCGTTGGCGCACCCGACGTCAATGCCATGATCGCTGGCAGAGTATCTGGAAAGCAGTTAGAGGATAAGTATTATGTGACACCAAGACTGCGTCATACCCTCTGAGAGCCTAGAGTAGTTATATTAGTGCTATGTGCGTACGCCAGTTGAGGGACCTTACATAGACAACCGATCGGGGTTTGTAACTCTTAATGGGACTGGCAGATAGGTTCAGTGGTGTGAAGGGTGTAATGCAGTGTGGACTGACCTCTGTGGCTCAATGGGACGTTCCTTATCATACTTAGGAGAGGGAGGGACATCACACTATCAGCAGCAGATCTATTTGTGGCACGTTAGCATCGGAATAATGTGCATTCCGAGGTAGTGGTCATACGCGGGGGGTTCTGGTAGAGCCGTTGTAAGATCTGAAAGGTGGAATGTTTAACCAATTAGCAACTGTAGTCGGGGTTTGCATACCTTGCAAAGCATCTGCGTCAATCAAAGATACATCGATGGCAGCTGGTGGGTGCGCCTTCTTGGAAGAGTGCGAAGAAGCTGAGGGGGTAGTCTGAAACTTGCGCTTCAAGGGGGAGAGATTTCCGTGAGACTTGAGAGCGCTAAATTTTGAGCTGAGCGGGTGATCTTTATTGGAGCGGTGATCGGTTACATACGTGATTCGCTTGTATTCCTCGTCCAACTTCTTGACCAGACGCCGAAACTCCGAGTCGAGTAGTTCGATTCTCTGTTCAAGTTCTGAGCAACAGAAGCATGATGAGACGTCATGAAAACCATTGCAAAAGAGCGTATGAGCTAACCTTTCCCCTTATGCGCGTTCTGAAGCAGAAATGTGAGCAACGGAGCAAGCGGCGCTGATGACGAAATGGCGCTCACTTTCATTCCTCGCCAAGTCATGTAATAGTCGACGTACTTGGTACTGCCTTCCCAAGCAGTAACAGCGAAGGCGATAGGAGAGGGCATGAGGTTTTTCGTTACTTTGTCGTTAAGTTGTCGTTTACTGTGTTCACTGAGCAAGACAATATCTTTGTCAGTCAACGAACCCCGGCGCAACCAGCGCTTCAGTGGTGAGCTCACCTTATATAATTCTTGAAAAATTGTCTGGCCTCCTGGCCCGTAATTACCTTCAGTTTCTTGGGTAACGACCTCCGGAAACTGTCGTAAGCACCCTTGGTAGCCATTTCTTCCAGAAATTCAGGCGCACAGCGGCCATGGCGAACTCTGTTGCCGGCAACGAGTTGAAGAGAAAGGAGTGCGCCGTCTGTGCGGGGAACGCCCGATTCCTGACTTATCGTCGACTTCTGGTCGTCTTCAATCTCCTCTGCCAAAGGCCTATGCTCTTTGTGCGAGCTGTGGGGCGATCCATTGGTAAACATTGCACAGCAGTAGAATGAAAAAGAAAGGCAGGATTGTCAGGAGTATCGGTTTGGTATCTAACCGAATCGATAGCGATATTAGAAATATTTGGAGATGGTGGGTGTTGAGGAAAGAGTGTGCCACAGGGCAAAGCCATCAAATGTACCGCCAACTATATACGAAGCCCGGGATCAAATTACCAAACCTCTGCTTCTCCTTTCATAGCGACCGCTTCAGATATTATAAACATCCTAAACTTGTCTTTGGCAGTGCTTTCTTCCTCAAACAATTCTCTGCCTCGAGGCCGCGGCAAGCTACACGATTTCTGGAACCGATCACCCCCTTTCTCTGATTCAGGCTTCACACCAGTGCCGGTTGATATCAAAGGCCACAGATCCATTCAAACTATCGGGCGTCCAGCAAGTTGTATACGCTGCCCAACCATCTACGGCATAAAAAGAACCGCTGGATGTACCTCAGTTCCCCTTGTGATGGATATAATTAGGAAGCGGAAAGCAAGGATCTCATTGTAAACTAGTCCGAGTCCTGTATAGCTGATGAAATCCATGACTTTGGGGTATCAAAGCGGAGGTATGCAAGTGTAACTCCTGCAGTGTGATGATACAAAGAGCTCTGGTAATTAAGCCACGCGTTTTACACCTAGAAGAACAATTGTCAGGAGACAATGCACTCAGCAGTGACATTGGGCAATACTCACGAGGCTCAACTCGAGTGTCCACACACGACGGGCCCACAACTTCATCGTCACGGCGGTCTTGTCACCTGCGACAGGTAAATCAACGTCTAATCCGTCCCACCAACATTTCCGCTGGAAAAGAATGCATTCTTAAATGGAACCCTGAGAAAGTTAAGGGTGAGCTTACGGCAGGTTTTCTCCAGAATAATAGTAGTTTCTGCGCGGTAGCCATCTGCGTGGCATCGATTTCAACTGGTCGCTCGGAGTTTTGGCCATGAATGATACCCGTCTTCAATAGAACAAGAGCTATTGATGAAATACAGCAGCGAGACGGTTCCAGCGCCCGGAACCCCCACTCGTCCTCACGGTCAAACCCGCTGGATTGAACAAAGGTCATCAATAAAAGCAGTCCACACAAATCCAACACGAGCACTCTGACCTCATACAAAGCATGTCAATCAGGTGCTGCTCGGCGACATTGTTTTCCTTGTTGACATTCCGTTGCAATGCAGTGAAAATGTTACGCTTTTGTATGAGGAAATCTCCAGACCTTCGTTTGAGGTCAAGGAGATCGTCGTTCGCAAGTCCGTTTTGGTCTGTGGCTGCCTCACTGCCAGTAGGAGGTATAGAGAAATATTCTAGTTCTTCGCGGAGGACGATAATAGCTTGTTTTGTAAGCAAAGGATTTTGTGAGCTTGCAGGTCCGAAATCAGAGGATGGTGAATCCAGCAAATGCTGTTGGGCACTGAAAAGGCCTGGGTTGGTTGCTGTTCCATAAAAGTTGTCTGACGCATTTCGGAAAAATGTTAACACAAATTGAAAGCATTCTGGGTCAAACTATCCGAATGTGAAGGAGAAGGTCAGTTAGCGCCACCTCAAGACCTGATAGCATTTCGAACATACGTCGACTCCATACACTTCTTCCTCTTCCTCGTCAACCCCTCCCCCATCTGAAAGAGCCATACTTTGCCGACTTAGCACTAGGCCATTAGGAAAGAGGCAAAGAAGAACAGATTCGGGTAAATTCATGATCGTTTCGCGGTCGACCTCGAACCGCCTGCCACGAAGGTCCAGGAGGAGCCTGGTCAACAGCTGAGGCTGCAGATTTGTGTGAGTTGGTGTCTGCGAGACCTGAGTTATAGGAGAATTGGACATGTTGGCCATGGCTGCAGCGGTATACCCGAAGGTATGAGGAGGAGGAAAGCGAAATGTCACAGAAGGGCTGCAAGCGGGAACGTGCTGCACATCAACCAAACAAACGCCCGGAAACGGCTTTATTTATGCCCTTCGTGCAGGGACTAATCAGGGATGGCATCGTCATTCCGAATACTAGATAGAGTTTTGAAGCGAGAGATAATGGCACTACTTAAGATAATTGTCGGTATGGTTGCTAAATTACTGGGAACAAAGAGAGTCATGATATGGGAAAAGGGCATGTCTGAGTTCGCATCTGCAACTGTCAATATCTCCTGAATAGAATGCATATGATGAATCCAATCCATTTGGCTGCCAGAAGGCGAGCCAAGAAAGGTATAAACAACTGGTCGAAGCAGAAGGAAAAACTGAGAAGATCGTCTCATAATAATGAAAGAAGTAGTCCGTGCAGTATGTACGAAAGAATGAAGAAACAGTCAAATCTGTCCAGTGCGAAACAATTACTGAGGAGGGTGGCCATAGTTTGGTTGAGGGGGTGCGGCACCAGGAGGAAGGGTAAATTGAGTTGAATTGCGGGAATAGCGATTTTGCTGAGGAGGCACTTGGGATGATGGTCGCCGACCAGTCTGTCGCGGTACTCGGCGAACACCCTCAGGTCCGGGGACGGGGCCACCATCAGAAAGTTGCACACCTCTACCCATAGAGTGTCGTGAGGTGTCCTCATATTCGGAGGTGAAGTTCCCGTTATCTGGATATGGCGAACCGCTCTGCGAACGGAATGGATTCTGGGGATCGTGCATGGGGGGTGGCTGGGGTGGTGTTGCCCTTCCGTAGGGGCTGTCGTAAGCAGAAGCAGTTGGTGACATGAGCCGTTGACTGGATTCTTCCGAGTAAGAATCATTCGCCTGTGGACTGGGCAGCAGACGAGCGTTTGGTCCATAACCGCTGTCTGACGCGTAATTGTCTTCGCTTGAGCGTGCACCAACGGTCGAAGATGAAGACATCATAGGGCGATTGACAGCTAGAGGTGCTGGAAGCATGAGAAGAGTGTTACTGTCATGGCGAGGTCGTGGACTGTAGCTTGTAGAATCGGTGGTACTGGAATCAAAGGGTGTAAGGTTCGGATGGGCGAGATCAGAGGTAGACGCCATAGAGTAACGACTAAACATGAACTATTAGTGCCTGTCTACGATTTTATGAAGAATGAATGCTTACCTCTTCTCATTGTAAACAGAGTCTCGAGATTGTGTTCCACTCTTCCAGCGACGATCGCGCTCAAACTCGGCCCATCGCTTCATGGTGATATGTGAAGAATCAAACTCTCCCTCTTTGTCGCCATGATCGCCAGCTTTACTTTCACCCAAGACCTTTCTTGTTTGACCCCAAGAAAAGTCATCGAAGTGCCAGAACGCATAAGCAGGGAGGATACCGTTCCAAATGGGCAACGACAACAGATAAACCAACATCCAGCCGATATAAGCGACTTTACGAGAAGTGACGACGATCAAGATACCCGGAAGACCGAGGACGATTGCCAACAGGATAAGTGGGATTGTCGTATTGGGACCGCCAGGGATGGCAGATGAAATGATCAGGTAGAGCGTGAAGGAAATGGCCGCTGGCAATACCAATGTACCCGCCAACTCCATGCCGACAACGAACTGCATTGAAAAGCAGAAAGTACCGCAAAGATCTCTGACGAGTAACAGCTCGGCGAGGTTGTGGATTGTGGAGTTGATCCAACGACGACGTTGCGAGAGAAGAACGCGGAAGGTGTCTGGAACGACAGTCTTGCAAACGGCTTGAGGACAGAACATGTTCTTGCGCTTGGGGAACGTCTTGAGCATGAGGGTTGTCAGGTAACGATCCTCTCCGAGGAGTAGCAGATTCTTCTTATGAAGCGTGTCGACAACGTTTTCGGAATAATGCTCAACAATATCCGGGTTAGCGAGGATAGGTACCCAAAAGCCCGTGTCTCCCTTTGGCGCCTTGATGCGGTACATGGAGAAACAACCTGGTAAACAAGTCACACCACCGAACATCGACTCGAAAGCCTTCGTCATGTGGTGAGAGATATAGTACTCAAAGACTAGGAGATGTTTCATGAGAGATATTTTTTGGGAGATGATATCGACTGTGCTTACCTTGCATCATAGTCACAAACGTATCAGCTTTGTTCGCAATCTTCGTCTCTCCGCAAAGCCCCATAATCTCCTCGTCATGCACCATACAGCTGACCATCCTCGTCAACGAATCTGGGAAAACTTTCGTGTCCGCATCTACGCAAAGAACGAGCTCATAGCGGTCTGGACTAACACCCGTAACACGCCAGAGAGAGTTAAAGAACTCATATTCGAATGTGGTCATCCGTTCATCGAACATAACTTTCTGTAAAAATGCCATGAGGACGATCTGGGAGTCGCGTTTGCCACGATTACCAGGTTTGGCGTCGTTCTGTTCCATTGGATTACCGCACTTGGCCACTAAGACTACTGGGACACGTTGTTGCTTGGATCGCTCGACGGTAGCGTCGTCGTAGTCGTAGTATCCTGCATAAACCTTGGCCATATTGTGACGCTTGTGGCCATCGGCAATGGCGACGTAGGAGTTAGCTTCGACGTCTTGAGGTGCAATAATACACTCTTTCATCATCGTCAAGCAAATTTCTGGTGTTGTCATGTCATTTCCGTCACCCTTAACCATACCGTCGGCGATAATGAGAATGAGCTTGTGACTATTGGGGTAGTCCGTTGTGGCAAGCGAGTCCAACGTTGTTCGGAGACCTTCGACCGACTCGGAGTATGCCGTGACCAAGCATATCGTATGCGCCAGTGGGAAGTTGAAAGGCTCGAAATCAGGCGGTGGTTGAGGCACGACGTTGATGAGAGGGAATGGGCACGGGCTTTCGGGGAAGCTCTGTCGAGGAGAATCGGCGAGGGACATCATGCTTCTGGACTTCCTATAGCTGCCTGTATCAGGCGGCGTGGTCTTACCACCTCCTGGAGATGAGAACATGGTTGAGCGCTTCCAATTGTTCGTCGAAGAGGAATCGAGCATTCCATAAGCAACAGAGGTCCGTCCTCCTGAAGATTTGAGATGATTTTCCGAGGGTGTGAAGCGGGAATAGCTTGGCAAAAAGGTCTTCCTCTTCTGATCCTTGCCTCCATACCTAAGCCCGTTCTTGTTGACGTTAGGACGAAGCGCACTGGGAGCAGCGCTGTAGATATCGTTTGACCAGTCTTCGATGGCTCGAGAACGTTGCATACGTTGTTCGTATGTTTCGTGAGGGAAATTACCCAACTTCCAGGAGAAGAACCATTGGAACATGACGGCCATGATGAAACGGATGGCAACGACTCCAATGATGAAGATAAGGGATAGGTAAAGGACGACGGAGGATGCCACACATCCAATCGAGTTGGTGTCGATAAAACCAATGGTAATGAGATCCTGTAGACAGTGACCAAGGGGCTGCTGCTTCGTGCGGTAGAAGAGCATGGTCAAATCCTTGCCGTTATAGGTACCGTTGGGCTTCTTGAGATCATCGAAGAGGCGGGGGTAGTTGACTTGAGCGCGGCTGAGCCAGTTCAGAAGGTTGAGATCGAGGACATTCCTACACATGCCTAGATCAGAAGGAACCTCTTGAGAAAGGGTAGATCACTCACGACTCAAACACTGCCAAATTACGACCAGAGTTCCTCACATCACCCCAGGTGTAGTACACTTGTCCGAGGACTCGTACTGTCGATAGCTGGTTTCGAGAGCTAAGATGGCAATTCGTCGACGCCTCGTAGCCAGTCAAGTTTTGGCCTTGTCCTGTCTGACTGTAAACATTACATGGGAAATACCAGTTAAGGTTGTTGCCGTTTCCGGTGATGCTCGAGCTGGATGCCTTCGTGATCAGGTTAAGACACTTTTGATTCGTTCGTTGGAACATGAATGAGGCGTCATTACCCGCCAAATTCCAGTTCCCCGAGTACAAGGGATTTGTTGTTCCATTGAAAGAATCACCAGCTTTTGGGTGTTTGAAGTTGGTGAAATCGTAATCGTAGCCGTGAATCACAACCGAGCCGTTACCAATGAAAGACTCTCCGACAGCTCCGCCATGGTAGCGATTAGGTGGTTTTCCACAAACACTAATGGTGAACCCGAAAGTGAGGAAACCAACGCCGGCCATGAGAAAAGCGATAATCCCGACAAGTCCCATCTTTTCACGCCAGGCACGTTGCTGTTCTGGACTGCGGATACCTTCAAAGGGTGCGAGGAAAAACATTAGCCTGATATGAAGTTAGTGGAGTTTTCGTGACGATCGTACCGCAGGATCTCATAAGGAACGGAGGAACCCAGCAAGTGAGGACGAGGCAATAAATCATCCAAGGTCCGCTAGGACCAGGGCCTTTCCAGCAGCCTCGATTTTTCTTCTTTGTGTCGGGAGTGGGAGGTAACACTGCAGACTGTTGCTGGGTTTGAGCCCGTTTTCGTCGTAGTGTAGCACCACGTTTGAATAACTGAAGACCGGACTCATGAACATCCTCCTCTCGTCCTAGCAAGGACTGTCCTCGTCGTAAGTTAGGCGCGTTGCCGGTGGCTGACGGAAAACACGAGTCTAAGCACACAAGATGAAAAAAAAAATCGAAGTGATGACATACTGGATGGCATAACGCCGACTCGGCCATGCCCCTCCTCTTCTAGTTGGGCGACATGACTTCTGTAATGCCATTGCCTGTGACCAGGATCTATCTTCTCTCTGTCAGGCCTAACAAGACTCTTTTTCCTGCCAACTCTTGATGGGTCAAACTGATCAATGTATTCAGGGTCTCCTCCGGCAAACTGGGGCTGGTATGCGGAGCGTTGACGATGGGTATCTACGGCGGCCTGTCTGTCCCCATGTTCATGATGACTGAAAGAAACACCAGCCTTCGAGCTGTCACTTGGGTTTATTGACGGCCGTTGAGGCTGCTGGTCGTAAGCTGGAGCTGGAGACTGTGGTTGTGAAGTAGGACGAGGCCGAGCTGAACGTGGGGGCCGCTGGTCGCCCCTATGATCCATGGAGGTTTGGGAAGAAAGTGAGGGAAAATATTAGTGAAGGACGGGATGAATGATAAAGAGAGACAGTTGGAGGCGGGCAGACTTGGGTGCAGATGGCTGTTGTCTGCCGCTCTGCCCAACTCACAACCACTTCTTCGATACCTGCCTTTTTCGGCAAATTTTCCCAGGCCTTTCACTCTTAAACTAGCGACAAATGGTAATTCCTGGCCACATAATCCCTCATTGCGACATAATGACCTTGCTCATGTGTCCAAGTTCATCTCAATTCTACTTTCGACGGCTCAGCACCGCATTTTGGTGCTTTGAAGAACTATCCGTTCCAAGTCTGAGCTTCAAACGCGGTCTCATCGGATAGCCAAGCCCATTTCTCTTCACCAGGCTTCAAGTGAATGTCGGATGCAACGTGTTGATCAGAGCTTGCTACATGGTCCACAATTATATTTCACCAATGTGACCTCCTAAGTCTAGGTCAGTTATTTTTATTGACTTCCTGTCACCGTCATTCATACGTAGCATATTGACTAGTGCGTGTCATCCCAATCCTGTACCTCTACCATTTCAACGATAATCACTCTCTAGATTAGAACAGAAATCGTCGGACCACCGGACAACACAAAGGATACAACCTTACCGTCGCAAAGACTGGACATCCTCTTGAGGCACGTCATAACTGAGCTCACTACCACTACCTACAAGCTCCAAAGTACAGTGCGGTCAACCGCCGTTTAAGGTAACTCCCGTTTTGGCCGCCGGAACCTGTGTGGCGCATCCTCTTGCCGCTGCCATGTTTACTTTTCCCTCTGGACATCTATGATACTCCTCACCGAGCTTATAAAACTGATATAAAACCTTCTTGCATGTTCCTTGCTCGAGCAATCTGTCTTAATGGTCCTCTCCCACCAATGCAACTCGATTTATAATCACATGAACCTAGTCTAACAGAGAGTTTTTGTCACTGTGGCGATTTTGCGCAACTGATGACATGCCGCTTGGAGCCGGTTCCTTTCGTTCCTTGGGTCACGAAGGAATGCCCTATAACTCTGCTGACTGATGTTGATCTCGAGAGGGCTCCCAGCGGATGCGATCTCGGTCTACCGAGAAAGAGGGAAACAGTCAGAGTATATGAATCGGGGCTTGAGGAGCTCGGTGGCGCTAACGCCTTTCCCTTCCTCTTTGACTTTCTACTCTGCTCGAAACGCGCCTACACGCCTGTAAAGTGCCTCGCAATCAATTTCTAAGCAAGATAACATTGTGACTCGGCGACAATAACACCTCAACAATCTTTGCCGAAAATATCCTCCAATTAACTCGAGCCCGGTCTTGCTCCGATACTTTAACTCCCGAAAATTCTCTGGTTCAGAACTTTCTCGCTTAATACCACCTAGACAAACATTTAATACCTTCCACCATGTCCCCGTCTCCAATCTCCAAGACCACAAACCTTCTTCTATCCCCTGCGCCAGACACTATCATAAAACCTATCTATGATTATACTGATAACCAAAGGGCGATGCTCGATGAACTGCGAGAGGTACGTGAGCTGCTGCGCCCTTGGCATTCTCGAAGTCTACAGACCGCTGAATAACACACCGCCTTTTCTCTCTTTACCGCTCATTCACACTCTACACCCCCAAACCCAAACAGTACGCTCTATCAATATCGCTGCCCGAGTCAGACCCATATCATCCATGGGAACTTCGATGGCTCAACAAGTCAGACACCATCCCACGCTACATGCGCGCAGCCAAATGGATTGTCGCAGACGGCAAGAAACGGATACAAGCCACCCTCGAATGGCGAAGAGAGTTCAAGCCGGATTTGATTCCGCCGGAAGAGGTGAAAATCGAAAGTGAAACTGGGAAAATGTGCGTGGTTCATACTCTTCTAGCATGGAAGCTCAAAGTTCGCTTCGGTGCTTTTCATGTTACCTGTGAACTAATATTGATAATCTTGCTTATCCAGTATCATCAATGGCTTTGACAAAGACGGTAGACCCATCATTTACATGCGGCCGGGCAGGGAAAACACGGAAACAAGTCCGCGTCAGCTTCGGCATCTCGTTTGGTGTTTGTAAGTTCTTCTCTGTTCGCAGTTTGACTGCATGCGAATGCGCTCTAATTCTATCATCTGATGCGTGCAGGGAACGAGCCAAGGATCTTATGCCGCCAGGCCAAGAATCTCTTGTCATTATAGTTGACTACAAATCCACGACTCTCAAAACGAACCCGCCTATCTCCGTGGCACGGAAAGTGCTCACTATTCTCCAGCAACATTACTGCGAAACTCTGGGCCGAGCAATTGTGACGAACCTTCCTATGCTCCTGAGCTTCTTCTACAAAGGCATATCGCCCTTCTTGGATCCTGTTACTCGGGACAAGGTGCGCTCTCAGATCAATACAATCGCAAGAAATAGACGCTCATGGTCTATTCTTAGATGCGCTTCAACCCAGATCTTCTCGAGCTTATACCCGCATCTCAGTTAGACGCCGAGTTTGGTGGTGACAATCACTTCGAATTCAACTCTGAAAAATACTGGGATCAAATTGTGGCGTAAGTAGCTCGATGCAGCGACTTGTTGCCTTTTCCAGTAACTCGATTTACTGACGTCAATTTCTTCTCTTCTTTTTGCTTCTTGTCCCTTGGTTCCCGACATATTGGTCTTAAATCATAAACAATTCCTGCTACGCGATTCAGTGCATGCGGTGTTGCTACTGATGGCACAAGAGTGGAGTCGTCATCTGCTTCCGATGACGAAACTGTAGATGGCAGAAATTCGCCACATTCGAGCGCAACTGCGTCGGTTGACGAAACCTACCACTCAAATCCAGATAAGACTGACGTTACCGTCAACGTCGAACCAGCAACACACGCATCTCACACAGAAATTGCTGGTCATTAGAATGTCCTTTTGGTTTAGTTAGACATGTATAACAATAGCGTAATTTGATGACACCATTTAGTTGTAATTGTAAGGCGCTTAATCCATGATTTAAATGAGTCCAGAATCATCAGAGTACCAGAGACTCCAAAATCTTCAATCCTGAAAATCTACGTGGGAATAAGTAACTACGCAGCAAGCTGGCTCCTGTTAGGAGGGAGATAATTCACAGTTCAATCGATGAAAGTAACACTACAAGTACAATGGACAAAACGTCGATGATGGAAGGTGGAGGAGAGATGTAAAGTGCGATATTAATGTTCCCAACTGTTCGGGACATTGCAGTAGGTATTAGAGTGTAATAAGGAAGGTTGAAAGGAAAGGCAACACGTTGTATAAAGCGAGAAAGTTCCAAAACGAGTGTGGACGGGTGACTTGAAGAGAGTGCGACCCATACTTTTCAATGTAGGAGAACCGTTCAATCGGAACAAACTTATAAAGCATTGCATATAACCAGAATATCGTGAGGTTGAAAGATACGGCATTTAAACGCCAGAAGCTTTCCAGCTCGAGGGTGGTTGAGGGCGACGAGCTTGAGGACCACCTTTCAAAGAAGGTTGGCTGGTCGTTCGCGAGCGTTGTCCTCCTTTGGGATCAGGACTGCCACGACCATTGTTGTTTTGAGAAGCAGGCATTGGTGGCACTGGTGGGAAATAGCCAGAATCACGGGGACTACCCCACATCTGACTGGAAGGTCGAGAATTGGATTGACCAGATCTCCGGCCAGCTTTATCATTGGAAGGTCCAAAGGATTCGCCGTAGACACTCCTGGACGAAGCCCAGTTACCCGATTGGCGACTACCGCCTCCATACTCGCTCATCGAGCTATTGACCATGCCTCCCGAGTTGAGTGCAGTGCTGTAGCGTGCAGTCTGTCCGCCATAGGCAGAACCACCACCCCAATTGGGCTGCATCATACCTCCCATCATCCCATAAGGTGAACTCATCATAGAAGGAGCGTTTGAGCCGCCATACACACTACCCCCACCACCATAACCACCTACATTAGAACCACGTTCCCATTCGTCTCCGGCAGCCGCCATAGCCTGCTGGGCGACAGCCATCTGGTAAGCTTGCTTGGCATACAGCATGGCTTGCTGATGTGCGGCAAACATGTTGGGGTCCGCTGGCGGCGGCATCATGAATTGAGCAGGAGAAAGCATAGACTGAGCCATATTTCCACCCCATCCAGATCCAGGGAAGCCCACAGGCATTGCCATAGGGCCACCCATTGGCATCATTGGGTTGAAAGTCGACATGCGACTGTTCATCGGCTGGTTTAGGAGCAAGTCGTCGCCGTCGTCGTCCAGAACAGGGCCTGGTCCGTTGATCACTTTACCGAGCTATAAGAATGTTGTTAGGACATAGTTGAAACTTTCAATAATAACGAAAACCTACCTCGATAGCAGCTTTAGCTTCGCTACGCCTCCTTTCTCTCCTCCGCTGCTCCCTCTCATCGTTGCTATCAACACCCTCCGAGCCGTTCCTTGCGCCTTCCCTGATATGACTCTTAGTAGGTGGCTTCAAGGGAGGTTCATCCTCGAAGCTAACACTTCTCCTGTTAGGGGTGTGTCGTTTAATGCCAAGTCCACTGGCGCCACCACTCCATTGATCCTGCTTAAGCCTACTCTTCTTATCATCCTGTAGTCCCAGGTCGCTTCCATCGGCTGGCGTGTAGGGTGTTCTACCACTGCTTGAGTCGCCCGTGGAACTGGCAGGACTATCTCGACGAGCAGATATGAATGGCCTTTCAGGAAGTTGGAAAGGTTTGATTGGCTGCGGTGGCAACGAAGATACTTGAGCAGGAATCTTAGAAGGCGATACTGGTGAAATCATCGTGGAACTGCGTTGGCGTCCTCCAATCGTTGGCCGACCACTGCTTGGCGAGGTGCTGAGTGGTGAAAGACTGCTGCTACCACTACTCATAAGCTGTGAGCTGACACTTCTACCGGATGTATGAGTTGTGGCAAGCGAAGAGTCGGATGGTCTCGTTGATGGGAAGGACGTCGCAGAAGGTGATACTGACAGTGTAGAACTACGTTGCCTGGGAGCGAATTGGGGAGAAAGACTCTTCTTCTCAACTTCTGGTGATGTTATCTCCGAAGATCCGTTGCTTTGCTGCCTTGGGAAGCTTGGCCGTGACATGACTGCGAACGCAGGTGGCGTAGACCGCTGCTTGATAGGTATAGGTGCGATCCTGTTGGCGTTGTTCTTATCACTATCATCCGAGTTTTCGCTCTCGCTTTCACTTTCGCTTGAAGTCGAATCGGGCTCTTCTCCTGCTCTGGAGATGAACTTGATACCGCCCATTCCGAGGAGTTGTGCTAAATCTTCATCAGCAGGACTTTCAGATCGGCGAATGACAGGTGGCGGGTTTCTCGGTAATGCAGCTCGAGAAGGCTCGGTCTTCAAGCGGGGCTGGGAGCTATCAGATAATCCTCCCGGGAAGGGACTGACATCGCGAGAAACTGGTGTGCTAACAGGAGGCGATGGAGGTAGTGAAGAGGGCGAAGCCGTGATGGTAGTTGGGACGGGGCTGGTGAGGCTCTTCTTGACAACTCTAGCCAGACGATCAGAAAAGATATCTTTCTTCTGCTCCTGACTTGGGTCGCGTAAAGGGGCTGGAGGGACTTTTGCTGCCTTGTCAACGCTGGATTGCATAGGAGGCGGGAAGAATTCCTTCAGCTCTTTGGCTGGTGTAGAAGGTGGCGACACGAAGTTGGGCGGAGGAACTTTCTGAGTTAAGGGCGGATGATGCTCGGAGGTCGGGCTATCCACTAAGGGCGAGGAAGTAAATGGAATAGGATTGCCTTGGGAAAGTAACGTAGACCCTTTCGTGAAGCCCGCGTCAGACTTGGGCGGCGATGTTACGGCGCGTGTGGGGATAGGTCCCCGCGTAAGTTCGGTGATATCGATAAGGGGTTTTGGTGGATTAGGGGAGCGGCCAGAAGACTGTCCGGCTGAACGAAGACTAGGATTTGAATGTGAAGACATCGCGCTTCCTGGCCTTTTGGGAGCAATCAGCCTAGCAAGAGGTGCATCGTCGGAATCGGAACCAGAATCAGAATCTGTAGGGGCAGGATATATCCCGGCTCGTCCTCTTGTCGTTTGCTGGCTATATGTTGCTTGCGTGGGTGTGACCTTGCGGTCTGCAGAGACCATCTTCAGAAGGGATATTTACAAACGAATTAAAGACTTACCGAAAGGAGCTGTGGAGTTTGCGGTTACCGCTTTCTGAGCAGAAGCAGAAGGAATGACAGAGCCAATGGACGTGGAAGCTCGCTCTTTGGGAGAGTCGTAGTGACCCAACGTCGACTGTGAGCGTGGGGGCATCGGCTGCTTGTCAGAGTCATCTTCTATCTCGTATTGGGTACGTGGACGCGAATTAGATGCGGCAGAATGGCCAGAATGAGATCTTGGGCCCCGAGTTGGGAGTGGTGGTGGTGGATCGGAACGTTTGAATGAACTCTCCACAGCGTATCCATGTCCAAGTTCCGATTTCGCCTTGACTTTACCAGACGGTTGCCGCCGTCTACCTCCTCTATACAAGCTCTCGTCCTCAGACTCTTCTTCTTCGGAAGAATCCGAATCATCTGTCGTAGAAGTAACAGCCATGCTGGACCGTCTTCTTTGCGCACTCTGAGGAATGGACGTAGTTGAACGAGAGGGCAATGGTCCCCGAGATCCTTCAGGTGTCATTGATCGTGAAGGAAGTGCGGGAACAGGGCTTACGCCTCTATTTGAAGGAGATGGGGAACCGGCTTGACTCCGTCGAGCTTGAGCTTCACGAAAAGCGGCAACTGATATCCGCTGAGATGCATCTGAATGTACACTTGCACCACGTGGTCGCGGTATTGGTGCAGCGAGGGACGCATTAGACGGATTTGGCGGTTGTGATGATGGAGACGGGGGTTGAACGTGTCTAAAAGATTTCAAGTTGAATGAGCCATCCGCAGGGGAGTCTAGGGAATCGGTCGACATGAATGAAGAATCACCCGGGGGAGATCTGGGAGATGACACAGGAGAAGGTTTGCTTCCCCATGCGAAGAGAGACGGTCTCTTGGCAGGTGCGGAAACGGGAGTAGGAGAGGGAGGTAATAAGGATGAATCCGACGCAAACGAATTATCGTTGGGTAAAGAGCGTGTAGAAAGTGCGCTAACTGGGTCGGCATAGGCGGCAAAAATAGCCGACCTCGACGGGGGTGGTCGAAGTCGACGAAGGTCTGACGGATCTGTCTCTGAGCTGGTTGCACGGGTTTGATGCGCTAGTCTCGGTGGGGTCGAGTACGCCATAGACTGGAAGTCTGGGGCGCTCTGCGCGGCCAATTCAGCAGCTTTCTGGCTAGACTTCTTGCGACCAAAGAAACGGAGTTTGCTGTTCCCGGCCGAAGAAGACGAAGAGGAGGTGTTGGACATTAGAGGAGCTTGAAGATGCTTGGGGTATGCTCCTTGGCCATGGTCTCCATTAAAACCATTCTGAGCGTTTGGATAGGACGGCACAGAGGAATCTGGGGAAATGTAAGAAGAAATGGTAGGAGACGAGACATTTGAACTTGTTGCAGTCGTTGAAGCATAGTCATCGCCCTTGAGTCGGGTCGTAGACTTGTTCTTCTTTGAAAATAAACCCCCCAGGAGTGGCATTGAGAGACGCAGCAGCTGCTAAGATGCGACTCGCAATGGTGGTGGTTGTGAACAGCGGTGGCGGGGGTGGAAGTGGTACAAGACCAAGCCGCGAACAGGGTGTGCCTGGCTCAAATTGAACTTTTGTTGGCGTTTTGGAATCACGATGACCTAACCTATATGATTCCCTGCAAACACGCGCCGCAGAGCCCTCCTCGGGGGTGTTCTGGTTTGCTTGAGCCTTGGGAAGTGGCGGTTGGTGAGAAAGAAAAGTCTGTGGAACCGAGACCACAAGGAAGCGGCAAGTTGGACGGACACTGCTCCAATTCAGAACTGAACCCGAGATCTTGTTGGTCCCTTGGGTTTCTCAATCTCCCAATGTTGATGAGGAATTTAATCGCCATAGCACCAAAGGGAGCTTGCTTAACCTCCTCCAAAAGATATTCTTTTCTCGTCTACTATAGTCTACCTGCGCTCCTCTACCATACTTCTTGGCAAGAAAAGAACTCCCAGTGCACATGGAGAGAGGACTTGGGCATCATGACATCACGTCGGTTTACAGTACATAGGTCGCGGCAGCGTTCAGAAGCGCTGTGCAGCACGAAAATATCCAATTCATCCATTGGAATCAAGAAATCAATCCAGTCCGACCTCGACAGCTCAAGTGTTTGACAACCATCATTTTGCTTCCTCAGAATCCCGTTCGAGAGTGCGTCCACCAAAATCTGACAGGAGCTACACCTACGGTTCTAAAGCTCTACTAACAGGCTGGCGAAGATCACATCAATGCCAATGTAGTGGTAGTCACCGGACTTCACTATTCGGGGAAAAGAATTATTATCACTCCGCTCCTAATCACGGGTCTATGGCCAACAAGTTTTGCCTACAACTTCGGAAAGCTCTATACAGTCGGCCCGTTAGTTCACCAAACAGGCAGAAGGGAATTGCGTTCTCCGAACCTTCACCGCGTTCTGCATGACAGCTTTTCGCCTCATGTACTTGAAGAATTTCTTGATGTCTTCAAAGAGGAAGATTGAGACGAGGGTAACCATTACTGGTGCGCCGATCTCCCAGAAACTGTATTAACGAACATGTCAAAGACGTTAACTCTCGGAGGATGAATGCCAACGCCTTACAATGCATCCGAATGCTGTTCGACACTCCAGAACGTCTTGAAGTTCATACCAAAATAGCCCGTGAGCAAAGTCAGCGGTAAGAATATAATTGTGACCAGCGTAAGGCGTTTCCTGAGAATAAAGGATCAGATCTGCAATAAAACAGCCGAGCGCATACGATGAGGACATACATGACAGTGTTCATCTCATACGACGCCATCTGGTGAGAAATATCAGAAGGCTAACACTGCCCAGAGCAATCCACTCACATTGAAAGCGTAGTTGATTAGATTTTCAGTTATATCCGCAAACATATCCAGACTTGTCAAAGCAAAGTCCATGTGGTCGTAGACGTCAGCCTAACGAAATTATTAGTGATAATTCATCTACAAGGAGGCTTGTGCTCACCAAATACACCTTCGACTTGTAGCTAAAGTAGCCTTCCACTTTCTTAGTCCTGTTCGATCCTTTCAGTCTCCGCCTTTTCGCTGTTTCTCGCATCTTCTGTTCTATACGTTGTTCCTCCCGGTCTCTACTAGCTACGCTCGATGCGGAACTAGCAGTACCTCCAGATGAGAAAGAGCCTTGTTGAGCGAACGCAGACCCGCCGGATAGCTGCTTCTCTTTGGCCCTTTGCCTTCGTCGTTTCCTTTTTGCGCGAGACTTCTTATCTCTCCCTTCTGCACGTTTGATTTCTTCGGCATGTTCATCTTCTCCTTCTGTTTGCGGTAATGGGTCATTCAACGTCGCCTCTGATTCATCATCGGAGCCATAGTGGGTATCCATTGCCATAGTCTCAGCTAATGCAAGACATCTGTCTAGGTCATATCTCCGTAGTCCATACAGCATAGTTTTGATTGGCTCAAGAGCTCGTTTATGCATGATGAGGTCACCTGAGATTATATGAACTAAGTGGAAGTTGAACGGTCAGGCTAAAATATGGCATACCAACGCAAAAAGACTTACGACTTCTGACAGTGTCCATATCAGAATTCAACAAGACGTCGGCCTCGAGTTTGTGGATCCGGACTTGGTACTCATCGACTAATTCAAGAATACGATCAACAACTAGACAATCATTTCATGAGAAATTTGCGCTGAGAAGACTAAGAAAGAGACTGACCAAGGTCCAGTAAGCCCTGTACGAGAAGGGAAGGATCTTCTGACGTCCGCAGGACTGAGTCAAAGCGGTGTAATCGATCCGTGATAGGTGTAGTGTAGTCCAGCGAAGGTGTTGCACGAGTCGAGATAACAGTACCTTTGGATAATATGGTTTATTAGTCCAGGTGATAAACCAAGAACAGTGCCCTACCATCACGTAAAAGGAAAATGAAGAGGGGTTCATGCTTGTGGCAGACGCGTTCGTCTTTCGTCAGAGCAAGAATCTGACGCATTTGCCGCTCTCTTGCCTGTCGATGATGCATTTAGAAGCTATCTCATCAAAGAATCAGAAACGGCTTACTGGTTCTCTGAAGCCGCTGAGAGCACCTAACCGCTTCTTGAGAGATGAACGAAAGCCTTCTCGCACAACTGTCTTGCCCTTGTCGAGCGGCAAGGTTGATGGATGACGGACGTTCATTTGAAAAGGTGATGGTCTAAGAGCCTTATCGTCTGTAGGTAAGACTGCCTTGGTAGGATCTGGGGTAGGTAAGGTTGGATAATTCCCTTCTTCCAAATGTACACCATTCGTCCTTGCACCTGCTGCAAGTCCCTGTGTCGAAGCCTCCCGCGACATTGCGAGCGGTGTATCAGCCGGACTAGGAGCATGTGATGGAACAGAGTCGTCTTGTACCACTGTGTAGCATAAAACCCGGATGAACATATGTCCAGGGTAGTAGTCCGCTTTGGACTGGTTATGTCCTCGCTCATGTAGAATATCTTCAAGGGCTAGGGAATGTAAATCTTTCAGGAACGTTAGCAGACATTTCCCGTTTTATCAATTTAACACTCACTATACTTGAGCGCAAGAGCACTTAGCACACTCCAATCAATACCACCTATGTTGATCCACCTCACCATCCGAGGCGGTAAGTCCCCTTCGTTTTTATGCTCGGGTGTCTTCTGCTGCAGAAGACGAATAAGACCAGCGTTGTCCACACGCTGGAAATTAGCGTCGTCACTGTCATAGTCAATGATGTCGATAACGCAGTCCTGTTTGAAGTGGCTATACTCCGCGACGGATGAACCACTTCGTGGGTTCACACCAGGTTCTGCCCCGGCGAATTGGTCGTAGTCATAGTGAGGTTCTTGATGTCCATGGCGATTATGAGAGCTCTTCGAAGAGCTTGACATTTTTGAGCCTGATTGTCTATGACCGTGAATTGAATGTTGATGTGAGTGCTCTGAAATTTCTAGAGTTTCTTTATCTAAACTGGTGCGTCGATTATGAGAGCTTCTCGATGGAGACCAAAATCGTTGAGTCCGAGATCTGGTTACGTTGTGCACGCCATGGGGGTGCACGCTCTGTGCCATTGTCGGTGGAGGCTATGGAGGTTTGGGAGGAGCAACTATCTCCGGGACAATGATGTTGGATTTGGGTGATCTGCGACGTCATACCGCTAAAAAAAATTGTTTCATGGAATTGCGGAGCATGGCCGCCGGTTTGCAAGCTTTAGCCTCATGAGAAAACAGAAATTGCCTCGAAGAGCTACATGGTGGCCTGAACTGCTGCGACACTTTGAGACGATAACCAAAAGGCGGTGGGAGTCTGGGAGAAAGCAGAAGGTGTTCAAGCTCCTATTCGTGACGGGAGAATCGGGCCGTCTGTATCAAGGAAGGGATGACACGTTGGGTTCAGTCCCTGCTTTACCAGCGCTCTCTTAATTACACTCCCAACATGCCGATAACACACATTACTTCTTTAACTCAGTTGGATGGAATCATATCGAAATCCAAGGACAAGCTATCTGTACGCTTTCGTCCTCATCTGAACCTGGTTCAGAACGCAAACCAATTACATGATCTGCTCGTTTACTAGGTCATAGACTTCCATGCTACATGGTAGATACAAATTACTGGAATCATTTGAGCCTTCTATTTGAGCAGTTCATCGTGCTCTAGGTGTGGACCGTGCCATGCAATTGCACCGACCTTCGAAACGCTCTCAAAGCAGTATGCTGGTGTTAATTTCTTGAAATGCGACGTCGACCAGGCGCCTGACGTGGCCAAGAGATACACCGTTTCAGCCATGTATTGGCTTCTTCGTCCGCTGATAAATTTCCATGGCTAATGAACCTTTCTCAGGCCAACTTTCATCTTTTTGAAAGGAACCACAAAGGTTGATCAAGTTCGGGGAGCGAACAAGGCGTATGTATCATATATTTTCTCTCAAAGTTAATTGCTAACCACTTCATTCGAATGTCAAACCGTTTAGTGGCTTGGAAGCAGCGGTTAAGACACACTCCTCCGGATCTTCATCGGGTGGGACGTTCGCTGGGCGAGGTCAAACATTAGGTGGGGCACCCGCAGCACCGGATGTTGTTGGAGAGATTAAGCAGAAGTTGGATGGTTTTACGGGCCAACTGGATCCTCAGCTCAAGGTATTATTCGTGTTGGCTGGAATCTATGGTTTATTTTGGTACTTCTCGTGAATCATGTACGCTTTGTTATTTCCTAAAGTCACACGATGCCTTTCTACCCATTCTTAAGGAATTAAAAAGAGCCAGAATAGGTTGTATTGCTTTTCTACGTTTGTATCAACAAAATAATCCCTCCAGTCGTTCCTTGGCATTAGTTCTTGGCTTCACGGTCCACTGTAACTGCTTCCCACCGACATGGACATGGCGGGGGAAAGCAGTGACAGTAGAACGTGATAACAAGAGAAAAGAGTTGAGAAGATAATTGGTGCACCCACTTGTATCACTTTCAAGAGAACAGGATACAAGCAAAGGATGCACGATCGACCATGGAAGAGGGCTCTGGCGATAATTCAATTAGGTCCCCATCCCATCGCCGCCCATGCTTGCCTTGCTGCTTCCTCCTTGGCAAGCTTTTGGCTCTTTCCCCGGCCAATACCTCTCTCCACATTGTCGACTGCAGGTAGCAAAAGTTAGTCAGCCCAGATCCTCTAATTCGTGCACATAATGCTTACTGCAACATCTGACTGTCCACAAAGGCTGGTGGGATGGTCCTTCTGGAGTAGCAGGGTAGGTAATTGAAACATTCTTTTGTGCAGCCGTTTGATTGACAAGGGCCACAGTCACTAGACTCATCGCCCCACTTGACATAGTTGACATTGGTGATGGGGGCGGCGGGCTCCCAGGAAGCGGCGGAGGGGCACCAGTGGGCTGTGGAGCACTGTAATGCCCACCATAGCGTCCTGGGGCTTGAAACCCTTGTTGATAATTGGCGAACAATGGGACTGAGTGAAAAGAACCCATCGTCTGATGAGAGCCAGCCTGTGGGAGTGCTTGTGGATCTTTGGGGTGTTGAGGCGCAGGATTCTCTGGGTCCAACAGACCTGATATCCAGTCCTGGACAACCTGAAGGCCATTCTGGTAGTAGGCTGCACCGACATAGGTATGAAAATATTTATGCATTTCCTTTGAACACAAAGTAAGTTAGGCTAAGCGATGAGATGTTATCCATCTGCAACCTACATCATCATTCTCTAGAACGGCCGCTCTAGAATTCAAGTCGATGCGCAACTTTGCCTTCAAGCCATAGGACTCAAGCCACTCAACAGCGTGTCGAGGCGAGGTGTACTCGGCTTTAGTTTGCTGCGTGCCTACTGTCAGCCAGGAAGGTTATCGAAGATTTAAACAAGGGCAAACCTGAAATTCTTCCATATCGATGCACGGGCGCTTACTGAATAAATGAAATGTAACAGCTAGTTCGAAGACTTCTTGGCCAAGTAAAGCAAGTCGATCAACGTTGCCATACTTCTCGTTGAGAGGAGCATCAGGCGTAGCAATAGACTTGTGAGTATACACATCGAGCAAGAGGTCATAGTCAGCATCGATCCTCGGGAGAGAAGGTAGCCCCGTCATGGTGGTGAGAAACCAAGCTGTAAATTGACAACCACTGTTTGGGATCGGTCGCTTTTTATATCTATTGGTCACACACCAAGGCGCTTGAGCTAAACAGAGTCAAGTCAACCGGATATAGGCTGTCGGAGTCGGAGTCATAAATGTTATATAGTCACAGTCATCGATGAAGAATTAATGACAGATAACAATCAAGCGCCTGCTGCGGGCAAGTTTTATTTTTCCAAATTTTCTTTACAAAGCTGCCCATGTTGATCTTTATTGAGAGAAAGAGTCATAAGTTGCATTTGACCACAGCCACCAGGAGCTTTGGGGACGATCTTTCATTTGAATTTATTGATTTATTGAATAATACAGCACGGAGTATGTCGTTGCGATTTGGATCCGTTGCAAATGGAAGCCTTGGAAGGTGGACAACTTTGCGCCAAGTGGGTGGGTTGTAGTCAGCGATAAGATTATATTTTGGCTCCGACGGTCACGTGTATCGTGGCCACAATGCAAAGGGCAAGCACCGAAGCCAAAGTTGTTGGCGAACGACCTTGGCGTCCTGGACGCGACGACACCAATATTTTCTTCTCGAGATCGAAAGAGCGCGTCAAGCGCTACCACTTTAACTTTTGGCCGAGGTTTTGAGACATTGCACGCCAGTTTACGTGCAATAACTATTCGAAAAACCTTCTCTGTTTCTGCCAAATCAACTCTTTGGTCATAACTTCATGAATGGCAAACTCAACACCTGTTGCGAACAGGCGAACGCCTTCGAATCCTCTAATACCGGAAAAATATCTTGACATTCCGTCACAGAGACTCTACTATCTGAGCCTAGGGCTGTTATGCCAGGTATGTTTATTCTCAGTCTCATGAAAACCAAAAGGTCATACTCTTCCCAAGGCAATCAAAGCTCTTGACTTTGTTCTATCATTTGCATCTGGAGACAGAACCAGCATCTTCTGGAAATGGCTTTTTGTGGACTTCACATATTGTGTCGTTCTCTCGCAATTACGGATACCTCGACTACAGTATAGCAGAGCAACTGTACTTTTACAAGTATTGCTGCTATGGTTCTTGAATGCAGTGATGTTCGGAGGAATCACAATCAATGGCGTTGCTTTATTGGGTGGCAGTGGAGTTGTCAGGACAAGCAGTTATACCGGTATGTGCAGCAAGAAACGCGTCAGCCCTGGGCTAATATTTGATGCCTTTAGACATTTCTTCAACGTCTGAATCGTTCGGACTGAAAGACCTCATTGCCTCATTGACATTCGGGCTCATCGCGTCATCTTCAGCGTCAAGTAACGGCAATTTGCTTGGCCAACATACGGTTCGTATGTCGCCTATCAGCACAGCTCACCTGAATCCTCTACACCTCAACTTCTGTCTCTCCTCGTCGACGGGTTTTGTACTCCTCCCCGTTATTCTCAACAATACGAACCTGGGTGGCCTGAAATACTCACTCACACCCCTTGGGTACCCCGAGCACAATTCTCGCATTGAAGCCTACGACCTTAGTGCGCGAGAACTTAGATTGATTGAACAAAATTACCGGGAGAAGCAACAAGCTGCCATTCAACTTGCTACACCCAAGAATTTTGATGATTATGATGAATACGACGATGACGACGAAACTCAAACTCGTGATGCTCATTCCAACCTTCAGAGGACCCAGGAGCTGGTTCATATTATGTTAACACGACCTGGCATCGTTCGGCTGGAACGTGTGTACGATGCAAATGGTGTCGACGCGCGCATGGTCGTCTCACAGGCTGTAGTTGTTCCATGCCCTCGTGTGCAATTTGCAAAAGACGAAACAGCCATTCAAGATCCAATTCGGTGTGTCGGTCAGCTGGCGGACCCTCAACTCAAAATCAAAGTCCACGGTGTTCCCCCTTTGAGTCTCCGTTGGCTGAAAAGCATCAACGGAGAGAGGGAAGAATTTTTGGTGGAGGGCATTGAAGGAGAGCGAAAAGACCATGCCATTCCTGTTGAACCGGTGACTTCTGAGTCGAGCAGCTCCAGCAGTGCGCTTGTTGCCGTCTCTCGTGTTTCCCCACCGCAGGAGGTCACTGTACCGCTCACCGTGTCGTTAGCTCTTCCTGGTACCTATCTGTATGCGCTGGAGGAAATCACTGATGGAGTTGGAAACACTGTCCGAGTGGAGACAGACTCTTCTTCCTCTGAGGCAGTTTCCGCCAGTGCCACAGCGACGACCCGCTCGTTCATCGTTTTACGGAAACCAGCAATTTCGTTCCAACATTGTAGTTCGGATCGACCAACTTCATTACTCATCGGTTCCGAAGCGAAGCTTAACATGGATCCATCGCATATGGACGACTTCGACAAACCTTGGGACCTCGACATCCATTATGAGCCTCCTGTAGACGATCCAACGAAAAGAAGCCTCAAACCCTGGAAGAAGACTCTCAAGTATGACGGAGAGCGACGAGATCTGTCCTTCAAAGCAAACGCGCCCGGAGATTATAAGATACTTGGGCTCAAGGGCAAAGCAAGTTGTTATTTTTTGTTTGACTTATATTGAGAGCTAACGGCATGATATAGTACTGCACAGGGACTGTTCTTGCTCCTGATAGCTGCAGAGTTGTTGAGAAACCTCTTCCCTCTGCTGAAATCGAGTGGAAGCGCATTCACGAATGGTATGCATGAACGACTTTTGGGTCATCCTGATGATTCATATTCTCTGTTAACAGCTCTGGTGATACTGGCGTATCCGCTTCCCTCATTCTCCACGGAACCCCACCTTTCCAAATTTACTACCAAATGAAACGGGATCAAGACGCTCCTCGGGAAATATCGAAATCATTCGCCTCTTCGCGTGCGGACCTTACCCTACAACCAGAAAGAAGCGGTCACTATGTCTTCTCATTCTCAGCAATCAGCGACGCAAATTACCGTAAAATCGAACTACAGGGGCCGAGCATTGATCAAATGATACACCCTGTCGCGTCTGCTGAGTTCTCTGAGTCGCATGGTACTGGAAGAGGGAAGAAGCTTGTCAGCACCTGCTCTGGCGATGCAGTAGATATCAATGTAGACCTAAGGGTAAGTTCTTGTTCCACAAGAGGGTTCACAATTGACAAATTTGTATATAGGGAACTGCTCCATGGAATATCGCCGTCCAAATTATTGGCCCACACCAAGCTGAAACATTGCACATATCTGGTATCGACACGCCTCGCAAGAAGATTCCAATCCCTATCCCAAAGGAGCTGCAGAAAACTGGTGGCTCCTTCGAAATTGCTCTCGGTTGGTAAATACTTCAGTCTATAATACCATCACTAAACCTTCGCTAGTGAGCGTCGAGGATGCTTCCAAGTGCAAGCGCCCTGTCTCTGTGCCTGGTATTGAGGTCAAAGTCAGAAGAGTTGTTGTGAGTTTATGCTTATTTCCAGATCGAAATTTTCAGTTTAACGACGATATTAGCCTACTGTGCAATTTTACGGCAAAGAGGGCGAACGCCAGATTACTATCACGGAGAATCAAAAGGCTAACCTGCCTCTCCGTTTAACTGGCGATGGAGTAGGAATTTCAGCCCTTGAGTTCTGCTCCGCTCATCTAACTTGGTATTTCAGCCCTGGCGCATCAAATACAAGAGGCAAGACTCCAGCCGGACGCAAACGGCCTCTCTTCATAGTCGTAACAGCGAGCTCAGTGTGTTTGAAAAGGGAACATATGAGATCCTTTCTGTTAGTGTTTTTGAAACCGCCGAACTTCGGAAACTGATCCTTACTCCTTACTCAGGTTACTGATTCTCAATGTCCTGGCGCTGTGGTTTTCGACGCATCAACCTACACTGTTGATTGGGTACCACGACCAGCTGCTAAATTGTCGACCGCGACGGATGCTACATATGAGGCGCACAACGGCTCCTACATCCTCCAACCTATCTGTGAGGCTGTTAACGGGCATGTTGACCTCGAATTGACTGGTATGATGTGCCAAGTCCATGTCTCGCCACTGCTAAATCTTGAGATCAGGCCAGCCTCCGTTCCAAATCATGTATAACATAGCTCAAGATAACGATAATGGGGGTACCAAGCTCATGGGCCAACCAACGTTCAACAGTATTCAACCTCGTACGCGGTTCCAATTGCATACATCAACGCCTGGAAGGATGTACTACGAAGTCAAGCAAATCGGAGACGCATCCTACCCTTTGAACGAGAACAAGGACACGATCATTCCTCGCTCGGAGCGCCTACTTTTCGAACAGCAGGTATCGATCCGACCTACAGCCCAGTTCAAGAACCGCAACCGGCTTCAGTATTGCCTCAATGATAATCTGGTACCTTTGGAGGTTTATTCTGACGATGGTACGATCGCTCTGGAAGGTGCAGCTCCTTTCATACTCGTTCTTTCCATAAAGAACATCGCTGCCAGCTATGTCGACAAACATACGATTCAAGTTCCGACCAACACATGGCGACTTGACCTTCCAGAGTACGCTTTCTCGACTGTTGGAGCGCATTTAATCAGTATCGAGAGTGTCACAGACTCTTCGAGCTGCGAGCAAGCCGCTCTTGACCCTCTTTTGAGGTCCATTTGGGTTGACGTAGCTGAGACGGCTGCCATCGTACCATTTGAGAAGAGGGATGATATATGTGTTGGTGATATTACACAATTCCAGCTTGAGGGTATTCCGCCCTGGTCTATTGGGTGAGTATCTTTTGTTTCTTGGACATCGCCGAGGCTGACTATTCGAATTAGTTACAAAGTCAATGGTAAATCACACACCCAGGAAGCCAGGACCTCACCATTCTCCTTGCTTCAGCAGCAACCTGGCCTTTTTACTGTTACCAGCATCGCTCATCAACAAAAGATGTGCAAGGCCGCTATCACAGACCTCAGATTCAACGTTCACGCACTTCCCTCCGCTTCCGTTGGCGACGGGAAGAAAATCATCCAGGATATCCATGAAGGGGATCAAGCTGAAATCTTATTCACCCTGGTCGGGGAGCCACCTTTCACAATTACATATCAGAGATCAGAGTTGCCAACGCGGAAAGGCGCCACGTCAAAAGTTTTAGAGACGCATACAGTTTCAAGGATTCAAACTCATGAATACTCTATCTTCTCCGCCTTAGAAGGTTTGTAGTTACTTTTTTCCCCTGGATATTCACATTATGCTGACTAAATTCTATAGGAACTTGGACTGTCACATCCATCTCTGATCGTTACTGCAGATATCCTCCAGTACAACCTGATATGACCTTTGAGAGACACAAGTAAACATAGACAGTTGTCGCAATGCTATCTGTATGATAAACGCATTGGAAATTTAATTACTTAACATCACACAAAGAGGATGCAATGGCGGTAGATGAAGTTTTTGGGGTTGTATGTGATGAGTATTTATAACAGAAATGCCGGGTGCAGTTTGTGTCAGTGGCTCTGACCCCAGATCTAAGACCTTATACCTGAGCGGAGGAAATGTAGAACCATTTGTCGACTGAAGGATCAATTGGGTCTGGAGCACGTCCTGAGGCCTGTGGCAGGCTGGTATAAGCAGGGTCGTTCCTTGAGACGTAACCAGGTGAATCGGTGTGGGTGACATTGCGACTAAGCGAGAAATGAGGTAATGGACGCATACAGATTATCAAAATCAACTTACATTGCAAGGTCGTAAGAGGACGTCGAAGCAGGGGTCTCTCCAGAGATTAAGCGACGCCATGCTTCGTGGCATTCGTGGATAATCTCCATAGCGTACTTCTTATTCTTGGCCTCTCCAGAGAAAGCGAACGTGTTCTCAGGCTTGCCATCGGGAATCTTGTAAATCCTATTAAACGTGTTTAGTAACTCTGACAAAACCGAAGAATTCCATCAACACACCTGAACCACTCGTTCGTGGCACGGATAAGACCAGGGAGGTGCCTCTCAACATCCTCGATGTCGTTTAATTTCGGCGCAAGAGGGTCCAGAACATCAACGACGATGACTTTCCAATCGGTCTCGCCCTCATCGAGAAGAGCCATAATACCGAGAACTTTAACTTGCTTGACCTGTCCGACATATCCGACGTGTTCACCGATCTCGCAAACATCGAGAGGATCGTTGTCACCCTTGGCCTTGGTTTCGGCGTGTGACTGGTTGGGGTCTTCCCAAGTCTGAGGACGATTACGAGAGATCAGCTTCATCAAACTGAGAAAAATGAGGAGGGCTACCTGAGGGAATGCACCGTAGTTCCAGATGTATCCATGATGAGGGAAACAGTTTCGAACGTAGCGGAGACGACCACGCTTGATATCCTGCTTGATAGGGTTAAATGGCTCTTCCTTGGAGATCTCCATTTTCGCGTTGGTCCAACGAGGAACCTCGACGATCATGTTCATGATACCCTGGTTTTGGTCAGCGAAGAGAGGTATATCATGGAAGGACGACACGACAGATCCATTCTGTTCGATGAAAACGCGATGCTCTGCGATAGATCAGATCAGCTCACGATGAAAACGACAAGCAAGGCGACGAAGGCGACGCATACCAAGGGTGTTTGCCGCCCCAATGGGACGAGGTGTGTATACTGCCACGAAAAATCAGTAAAAACAAGCCTATCATATCCAAAGATAAGAAAACATACGAGCCATGTTGTTTTGGGAAGAAAGCAACCTCAGCTGTTGGTTTAGACGGTCGACGGTGTTTGGCCGAGATGTCATGAGTCTGGCAAAATGCGAGTGCTGGGTTGAAATTTAGTCACCCGCTAATCACATACCAGCACCATCCGAAGTCCTACTCACCCGAATTAGCTTGCCAGCTCCAAGTCTTCCATAACTCCTGCTCAAGAGCATAATTTATACTAGCCGCCAACTCACTCAACTTCAACCGACACGGAAAAGTTGCGAAAATAGATGGCGGGACACGACCCTGACGGCTTGCATCAAAGAATATATTTTCACAGTTTTCTACGCTAATCCCCCTTCGGCCAGAATATCGCCGCCTCCTTTGCCTTTGCTGCTTCGGGGTCGTGAAAGTTCGCCATTAAAATCTAATCGAAGTAATAATCTCTCAACATGGCGCCGGCTCTGATCCATCTCGCCTTCAATGGCTTTGGCAGTCTTCGAAAATGTGTGAGTTGTTTGGTTGATCATACTCACGCCGCCGAGGAATCCAGACTTGGAAGCGTCTACTGTCGTAGAGAACGGTTGAGACATGGATTGGGTGAGTTGCTCGTAAAATAATTCCATGAGACTGCGTAGATTCTATTGTGATGCGTCAGAATATCTGTTGAATTCGCAAAGCAAACAAGGTACCTCTTCAATTTCTGCAACTATAACCCAACGTTCCTTGACCATAGTTCCAACCTCCTGCTGCCCACTGCCCATAATACTTCCTTCAAAGAGTAGAGCAGGCAGAACATCGCCACCCCATCTTTCTACCACAGCCACGAACCGTTCGCAGATGTCCAGAATCTGCTTGGTCGTAGTTGTCAGAGAGCCATTGCTCAAAAGACATCCATCAACCAATCTTGCCAAGTAGTTGGTATGGATAGTTCGTAGTGTCGTAAAATCGAGATGAGTGGTTGGAGTAGCTTGTGGACCTGTTGCTTTGCGCGCTTCTGCCACCTCACGTTGTTTATCAAGCAAGTCCTTCATCTTTCGAAATTCGACGTCCACCACGTCCATCATCACGTAGCCAAGTAGAGTATCCAAAAACCATCCCATATCTCGAACGACACCCCACCCGCATCTCAGCATTTTTGCTCTGACGTCAAGGTCTTCAGCCATACCTCCTTCTCCGAGGCCTGTCCATCGCCTTCGAGCCCGTTGAGCATTTGACAAAGATGTCCAACAAGTATGTATTCGGGTATGTGTCTTCCGAAGTGCTGAGAGGAAGGAGAAAATGGAGGAATAGATGGCCAAATCCGCTTTGTCAAGAAAAAGGTCAAGAGGCCAACTCAGACTATATGTGAGGGACATTGTTGTTCCAAGAAGCGACGTGTCAAAAATGGATGCGGCGAGTGAGTTGGCTGGAGATGTCGTCGATGCAGGTACGTCATTTGTCAGGGATGGCAAGAGAGGTCGAACAGGTCCTCCAGGAAGAACAAAGCGTAAACGAGAGAGGTAGGGATCATGTTGGGCAGTAGTTCCCAGAGATGCACGCAGAAGAGCGAGATTGAGATCTTGGTCTCTAATCATGGAGGCAGTTCCGTGTCTAGAAGTCAGCCGAGATGTCTTTAGGCGTTCGATTTCGCGAATGAGAGAAAGGCTAAATTCGCCGTTTCGGATCAGGAAATAGTTTGCCCTGGTATAAAATTAGTTATAAATCAGTATTTATGAATTGAAAGCGCATACAAGGAGTCAACGGCCTCATCCACATCTCTTTTTGTCAAGACGTTCAGCCATAGCCATTCCCCAATATTTGTCCTGATCTCAGAAATGACCAGATCAAATGCGTGTTGATCCTCCGGAAGGACCTCTTCAAGCATCCTGGTATGGTCGTTTGCCAGCTCCCTGGGTGGCTGCTTCTGCCACTTTACTGCTTTGACAGTAGCGACTGCACGGCCAATGTAGCCGATAGAGTCCCGCGATTGGGCAGAAACGCAGGATGGAATGGCGCCAAAAACAATGGAGAAGTCTTCCCCCGCCAATGGATCAGTTGCTGAGAGTGACCCATGTACTAGAAACGCGGTCAGCTGGGTACGCCAGACGCGTTGAACAGCGACGGAAAGTTTTGACATGATCTGAGCAATTCGATGGATGCCTGTCTTGGATCGCGTTACCAGCAAGTCAATCAGCGGACCAGGCTTCCAATCATTGTCTGCTTCCAGCTCGTCAACCAACGCCGACAATGCAGCGAGTGGTGCGTCCCATTCTGAGAAGATTGACCTAATGGCTGAAAGTGGCACAAATGCGCCGCTTGCCACAAGTTCAGAGTCGCGTTTTAGGACCTTGACCTCGGTCTGTATAACCAGAGACTCGTATTCGTCTTTCATAACGTGGCTGAGTGTTGCACATAGTGCACAGATATACCGAGAAGGCGAATGCGAGAGTTTATTGCAGCATGATTTGATTTTTCGGTACCGGTAGGCTATGAGCCCTAAGGCCTCCAAACTTTGTTGTTCCCCTGGATGTAATAGTGGTGCGATAGCAGAATTCAGGGTATAATCTGTTGGAAACAACGACGAAGAATGGCCGGCGAGGACGAGGAGGACCTCTGCGATCATGAAGAGCCAGAACACGAATGTCACAGATCTTCAGGAGCACAGGTTGTCACGCCGACCTCAGATCTTGCATGGCTACAAACGATGCTCAACAACAACTCCCACTCGCCACGTCCTCGACGACTACAACTACGACGAGCACGACTGCCATGGCATCTAGAACTGAGGTTGGACACCATAAACCTGCTGTGATCAGTATCAACGATTTCGACGACGACGACGCATTCGACGCTCACGATGACAGACCGGGTAAGCTTCCGTATGTGTTCTCGCCTGATGCAATACGGGAAGACATGGCGAAGAACATGCCCGACCTCCACGACACTTGGGGCGACGAACCGGTGCTGGGGTTTACCAGCGATGGGTTCTTCAACGGAGATGACCACAATACTTCAGTCTCGACATTGGACATTGGTCCACCCAATACACTACCTCGCGCGTCGTCGGAGGGCTCGTCAATATCTTCGGCGGTGGATTCTTCGTTGTCGCCAGATTTTTCCCAGATATCCCTTGCTCCAACTTTAGAGAACGATGTCCCGCCTCCTCTTCCCTCCGGAGGCTTCGGGCAACATCCCTGGAAGGGTGATGTTAGCCCGCCCAAACATGCCGCCCGCCAACCAGCTCGACCAACTTCACTGGACATCCCCCCTGTGGAATTAAAGTCTCCACGAACCAACAATGATTATTACAGCTACAACTATGGCCAACATTCGGCCAGTCTCACAACACCCTCTACTTCTGCAACAGCCCCTCTATCCGGCGATATACCTGATGCTTCTGCAGCATCGCCTGGAGTGCTGTCTCCTTCATCGATAACATCTGCTTCGGAACGGCATTCACCAAGCTCCAGGTCTCTTCCTAATATTTCCACCGTCCAGGCGACAGCTGATGCCGTCGCTGCCGCTGCAAGCGGCGCAGCCTCTGGTAGTGTCCTTCTCACTGAAAAACCTCGCGGGCATCGATCAAACAAATCCATTGGGCCTAGCACCTTTGAAAAAGTGCGTAGCAAGACGCGTCCAACATTCCTCCCTCCTAAATCACGGAAAGAAGATGATAAACATATGTCGGATTGGCAACATATGATGAAGCAAAGTCGCGCAGCCGGTATGCCGTTACTTCCATAAGTGAAGCTTTACTAATACGCTCTGACTTCAGCTGAGAAGAAGAGAAAAGCCTTTTCAGAGCGTCGGATACTACGCGAAAAAGCTATAGAAGAAACATTGCACATTTGGGAAAAAGAGATCCTTCCAAATTGGAAAGTCGTCCACAAAAATACCGAATTGAGGAAACTATGGTGGAGAGGAATTCCGACAAAGCTAAGAGCACCTCTCTGGGAACAGGCGGTGGGTAACGACCTCGCTTTAAGCAAAGGTACACCTTTATGACAGGCGCATACACGACTGTTTACTCATCGATTTGCTCCTATCCCTGTCGAATGACTTTTCTGTTGCCACGCATGGTGTTAGATCATTACCGCGTTTGTTTGTCACGAGCTAAACGTGCTCTGGCATCTGGAGTCTTCCCTCGTCCGACGTTAGACTTGATTGAAGCCGATGTCGAGACTACGTTGCCGGCTATCCACATCTTCCACAAGGAAACCGGACCTATGTATATGGACCTGAAGGAGATGTTGTATGCATGGGTTGTTGCCCGCAGTGACGAAGGATTAGCGTACTGTACGGGTGCGGCCAAGGTCGCTGCGATGCTTCTCATTAATATGCCAGCCCCACAAGCCTTCAATGTGATGCGAAATCTGATGGAACGACACCTGATGAGAAGCTTTTTTGGAGGGGAAAAGTCGAAGGATGATGTAAGTTTGTTCCAGCTTTGATCTTATTCATTTTAACTCTACTGCCCGATCCTAGGTTGAGGCATATTACAGGTAGACAGATCTTGTTCCTTAAATCTCGATATCCCTGACCGACCAGCCAGGATATTTGACACAATGCTTGCCGACGGAATGCCAAAAAGTAAGAGCCCAAAATCCGGACTGACTTGGCGCATGCTAATTATTATAACCCCAGTTTACTTCAACTTCAAGCAGCATCAAATTTCGCCTGGATCCTATCTGCCAGACTGGATTATCCCACTATTTCTCAACCACCTACCATTCGAGGCTTGTGCTCGGGTATGGGACGTCATCATGCTGGAAGGTGATTCATTCTTGTATCGCGCGTCCCTGGGCATTCTCGGGGTATTGGAGCCACGTTTGTTCTTTCCCGATAAGAAAGAGCTCCTTGATCTTCTAAAGTGAGTACTCAGGGTTTCTGACAGGTTGTGCCATGTCCTTCGCATTAATTTTATGGTACAGGGGCGAAAATAAGGCAGCGCTCGAGGTCGCCAAGCGAGAAGGCCGAGCGCTCAATGGTGGGAAGTATGAAATATACGGAGTTGACGAGGAAACACTATGGGAGCGGATTGATGGGATGAACGATTGGTGGAAAGATACTACCTGGACTCGCTTGATGCACAGAGAGCTACCAGACTTATAGATACGCAAGTTTAGGAATGAGAGGTCTGGCTAAACGTTTCAGTGCCGAACGCCGAAACGACCTTTGTTTCATCTCTAAATGCCTGCATGCACCTGGCGAAAGCCTAGCCATAATTCCGTTCAATAGGTCATAAGCAGTGGTCGAGAATGGGCCGGCCTTCTGCTCCATAAGCTAACTTATCAAGCGATAAAGATAGGTATTGCTTCATTAGGCAGTTGTCTAGACCTATAACAGGTTCTCGACCTACCATATTCGGATATTTCGAAAGACTCGACCTCGACTAGAGCCAGTTTTGTCTCGGAAAACAGTTATTTTTTTGAACATACATACTGCATCATCCGGCGTTGCTGTGCGCTGCTATGGTCCAGAGAGGCGTAGACCGTCATGGACACTAATCATCGTTGCTTGCAATCTCTTCTGAGGCGATTGACCAAAATATAAAAACTCAAGGGTTTTTTTGTCGAGCATCCCATCAACAACACTGACACTACATCTACTGAGCTACATTTACCGAGCCTCAAAGCTCTTCAACCAGGCTTTTGTAACATCACTCTTCATCACAATGTACAACCTCTTCCTCGCTCGCAGAAATGTACGCTGCTCTTTTACATTTGTCGAATAATTCCATTGATATGCATTTCATCCTCAGACACTCGCGCTTTGGGGAGGGATAGAAGCTTTCTTCTTTGGAACTGCGTGGTACTCTTATACACGGCCACTCCCTGTGTAAGCAAATATATAATCAGGTCGAAACCACATCGTATATTAATATTATTTCGAACAGTCCCGCACTTGCTGCAGTTCGGAGTAACATAAGGCAGAGAGTCCCCGCCGATAATTATCGAGGGATCCCATCTAATGCCGCACTTTCGATCTGAATCCTACGGGATTGTGTTTGGCAATCATGCATCTAGCTTCTGACCAATACTATTACCACATGTACAATACCATACAGCACTTGAGAACGTCGACGACCAATGTTCGTACTAGTTATTTATATTGAGTGTCTTTTGATAAAGAAGCCATAGATGTCCGGCAACTACGCAAGGAATTCATCGATCGCATTAGCCACTCCATCCCAGAAGCACTTCACGGTTGCCTCTTCGATGCCATTCTCGTCGTAGCCAAAGCTGACCCACAGCTTCCCCGCAAATGTGTATCCAAATAATAGCATACCTCCCGAGCGTTGGCGAGAGCCAGTCGTAAGGGTGTGCATCTTGATACTGGGGAAGTTGACATGTTTATAGATGCCATCAAGGTTTCCCAGCAAGGAGAGTCCCATCAGGGCAGTCGAAGGCACTTTGGGCTTCTGGGGTGTTTTTGAATCAGCGCACACGGGTTTGGGAGGTGGAACGATCCCGGCTGCTTTGTCGTCGTCTTCTTTCGCCCAGAGACGAGCACGGGCGCCGCGCAGCTTCGCTGTCTCAAAGCACCGAGAAACTGCCATTGAATGTTTGGCGGCAGAAGCGCTTTGTACCTTGGCTGATCGAGCACGGTGCCAGAAAATAGAGGGCAGATCACCTTTAATAGGAAGGAATGAAGGAAGAATGATGTTAAAATATCCAATGGCAATGAACCAGTACGAATCGTGCAAACGCTTCTCTGCCCGAAGATTTGGCCGAAGATTCAACGCAGAGTACATCATGCTATTGAGCTCCAATGTTATCGAGGGGTAATTAATGCAGTTCGGAATGTGCTCACATTGGTAGGTGTCGGTTTTTGCTCTGCACACGAGACCATGCGACATTGCAGATAGCGAAGAGAGCGGCGGAGATCGAGACCCCATGGGTCTTGCAGGTGCTCAATATTTTTTTAGTCTTGACAGAGTCGTATGACACAGTTGGTACTACTGTGTGGCGTTCGCCTTTCGATTGTTTTGGAAAGGCATGGCCACCCTGAATAACTGAGTATTAGTGATTATTTTGGATGATTTAGGTAGCGTCTCACTATATCTCGTTTCTGGCTAAGCTGAAAATCGACTTGGGCTGCCGCTTGGCGAAACTTGCTCGACAGATTGAGAGGGAGACGATCCTCTAGAGAAGATGGAAGTGGCATCTGGCAATTATAAGAGCAGTTTCTCCGAATAAAAGCAGAATAAGTCACCTCAGAGGCACAATAATCCTTCCATTCAGCTTCCAGCTTCTGCCGTAAGCCAGCTTCGTCGATTGAGCCACCCAACAGCCCAAAGAAGTCGTTGGCAAACTGATGCAGAGCCATACCATCTCCCAAAAAGTGCGTAGCGCAGATCAAGAAGTCGAAGTTATGTTCGACATCCTCTTGGGTCTTGGTGAAAGCCACAACTAAGTAAGATAGCCTCTCATTGGATAGTGTTCTGCGGCCATTAAGATACGAGTCGATGAGTGCTACACAAGCGATCAGCCGATATTCATCGCACTGAACTGTGCTAACTGACCGTCTTTAGTCTGTGATCGGAATTCTAAATTCTGATCAGCAATTGTAAGCGCCGCATCCGGCGAGAGTGGGGTCTCGTATCTGCATCGAGTTAGCGATATACTTTTTGTAGAAGCGGCGAACTGAGAGCGCGTACCGGAAGCGAATGTCATTGTAATCGTTCATGATTACTTTCGATCCGAGAAGTGGATGGCGTAGACGCATAATGGTCCATGCCAGTCGGATACGATCGCGGTCAATATGGTTTGGTTGTGCGAGACACCCAAGGTGTAAGTACCTGCGAAGCGTCATTAAGTTTTATAGAGACTTTCGGAACTAAACCTACATGTCATTCACACCACTTTCACGAGAAGGGAGGAAGTAGGAGACTTCTGTCTCACCGAGCTGGCGCTCGACAGCGCGTAGAGCCTGCGCACGGCGAATGAGAAAGAATGGTCTTAGTTGCCCTAGCACTTACTTCGAGTGAACCATTCTCCGAGTGTGCCGGGTTGTACAATGAGAGTTTCTCTACATCGTGAACAAGGGTGTTGAGACCTTTGGTAGTAATCTCAGAGGTAGCGGAGGTCATGGTCAAAGTTGTCTTCGTTCTTGGGCCGAAAGAAAGATCGAGCCTCGAGGGTGAGTTGAAAGCAACAACGCCTCATGGTTAATTATAGGAAAGACAACGGCATCGTGAAATGTCGTCGCCTCACTGATCAAGCGTAAATTTCTTCCGGCCGGAGACATTTAATTCGTTTTGCCCCATCAAGCAAGATTCACAAAGTGAAGATCGCGTATGCATCTAAATTCACGACAGCGAACTGGTTCAAGTACTACACTTTTGACTCGAGGGTCTGATGAAGATCATGAAATATGTACCAGACTTTGATATCTAAGAGCGGGGTTTTTCGTGGATGTGACTGATTGAAGTTCTCGTAACTCGCACAAGTTAACCTTCGCAGCGCAAGACAGAGTCTACTGCGGGTGCACAGACAAAACAGTTGCAAGTCGCACGATTATCCAGCCCGAATCGTTGACTACGTAGTACACCTGTGCATAAGAAACTATTTAATGTCCAATGTACATAAATCGTCACAGAAAATATCTGGTAAAATCTCCAATGAGTCCGAAGCGTCCATTATGTCTGATTACAATTCCGACAATGGTCTAGAATGTGTTCAAGCTGGTGTGCAAGAGATGTCATAAATTCTTGAGATCATTCGAGTTGCCGCGAGAGCCGCTGCAGCCTCGCGCGCGACCAATGACTTCACCTTTTCTCCTCTTTTACCTCATTCATTTGAATTGCCTGTTGACGAGCAACGTCACCCCGTTCGACGTCCTTTGTGGGCGTAGATGCTGGACCAGATCCTCGGGATTTGAGCCACGTGAAGAGCCTGGAGAGATGGTTAACGCAATCATCTGCCAGTAAACTGCATTAACTTACATTGTGCCCCCTAGAATTATGGCAATTGAGGCAGCACGATTTCTAATTGATATTGATGTCAGATGCGTACCACCCAGAAAGGTGAAATGTTGGGGAACTTACATTGTTAGAACGTCATTGAAGATCCATACGCCCAAGACTGTTTGTAGAACAGAACGAGCTGCCTGCAGACACGAAGCACTTTGGTGAGAAAAGCCGTAGCAAAAGTGGCGAGAGTACATACACTAGAGAACATGTGGGTGACAGGGCTCGTCACCTTGATGCTGAGAAGTCCGGCAACACACAAGAGGAATCCGAACACTCCTGTAACAAGGCACCCCCAAAGGAAGACGCTGCTGTCCCAGGAATCGGTGTACATGAGTGTATAGAATGTGGCAATTTCTCCTTTCAAAACGACGAATGGAAGAATAAGAAGCGCCGAGCCAGCATTCGTCCACCATGCGAGCTCGATGGTAGAGTTGTTGCAGTACGGTAGGGAGCTCTTGATTAAAACCGCATGGAATGCGATGAAGAGGGAGGAGAGAACGCCGTAGAATAGAGATAAAGTAGATGGAATAGCCGTGAGTGGAACAGCGGCAGAAGGGCTGACACCAAACATGAAGCCAAAGGTAACGATACCAGCACAGAACATGACACTTCTGGGGGGCGAAGTTCTACTATGCGCGGAGGATACTGCGATTGTGAGGGGCAATACAAGTCCTCGAGCGATCTATAAAATTGGATCTTGAGATAAACCCTCTTACACAAAGCACGGGATCATACCTGGAAGAAAGACGCTTCTACACCTCGAAGACAAAGGGTGTTGAATACAAGCCCGACGATATTGACAGAGACAACAGGGAAGAGCTTCTTGGTCGTGTCCATGTCGATCTTAGGGATTTTCACTCTTTCGTTCACAGCCGCAGTTGCATGCAGAAGGACAACCGCGATCACGAGTTGAATGAGGAGGAAGATGAACGGTAGCTCTGGGGCATTGTTCAAGACTGCCTTATTGCTGTCGGAAAAAAGCAGTGTTAGTTTTCTGAATTTATAAAGACATCCAGCCTTACACAAAGACCATCTGCCATAACGTCGGATGAGAAAAGTGAAACTGCACATGAGCAAAGCAGTGAACGCACCACAAGAGCTGCGCCCATGTAAAAGGTCACCACCCCAGCGACTTTCAGACGTTCAGTATCAAACATCGGCATCTTGGCGACGTGTTGGACGTGCTGTAGTACCAAAGAACGAGGTGGTGGTTGGACACAACAGAGGAGGCGGGGGGATATGCCGCTTCACCCTCTCATGTTATAAATAGCTAAACGAGGTACCAAAGGTCAAACAAACCGATCAGTTCATCAACTGAACAAGGAATGAGCCGAATAAAAATAGATAGACTGTCAAAGCCCGACCCAGAAGGGTAGCGCCGAAAAGCCACACGAAGCTTGGTGCGATCTCTGCAACTGCGCTCAGATTGTGTGAAAGAAGCTAGCTATTCTGGTCAATAAAGTGGGGGACTGACCAACCTCATGTATATTTTGTCTTGAAATCCGAGACACCCTTCTCGTACTTTTCGGCACTCTCCTCCGCCCTGGCCCCTTTGCGGACTCCGAACAAGTTGAACAACATTCCAGCTATCTTTCGTTCCTTCCGCACCCCTGGGGTTTCTTGTTTTGTCCGCGTGTCACATCATTGAATTCCCTTGGTGATCTTCCTGACAGTGCACCTTGTCCACTCACCACGATGATACCCAGGACTCGATCGTTCTATACCATCTGCATATCTCTAGTTGGCCTTTCGGTTCTCGGTATTCTATCATCGTCCCTGTGGACGCTACGGCCGTCAAACCATCGACTCATCCAGGAGGAACAATCCGTGGTGCAACATCCTCTTGAAGGGGATGATCTATTCGGACCTCAATATGTCTTGAGAGGGCCTCCAACTCAAAGGTTTAGAGGTAAGATTTTCATAACCTCTGCGTTGTTCCGCTTCTGGAGATTTCTTGCAGATAATCTACGACCAGATGTGCAGTACGTTAGTTCTTGGATATCGGCGGGATGGAGTGAGTATTATTCTTGCCGTTGTTGTTCGTCTCCCTGACCATGGTTATTGCAGCAAATGATGTTATGACATATGTGAGACCCCAAAATCCGAGACAGAATAATCAGCTTCATGCCTTCGCCAGATAAATCTCATTTACCTTGCTGTTCTAACAAATCGTGTCCCAATCGTTGGGATGTTCGTACCGACTCACGTCGGCGGATCGACGCCGACAGTCGATTTCGGTGAAGTCTTCGATGTGCCTCGACTCCGAAAAACGCTGGGGCGGCCAATCGTTGAATGGCATGAGGTAAAAGATCGCAACAGTACCGTCTCGGAAGATATTGGTTGCTGGAGCGTCTGGCAAGCTGTTCAGAACCGTGAAGAGGCGCCTCGTTCCAGCGTCGTTCCAGGCTACCTAAAACTCGGCAAGTACTTGTCGTTGGTACCTGCTCCATAACACGAGTATTGACCAGTCCGCAGATATCTCTTACACGAAAGCCCCGACATGGATCAATGTTATCCCCGGGTACGAACATGACCAACATAGCTCATTCTCTTCACTTGCGACTCTCGGATTTCCTGATATACGCAAAGATCACCTGGTCGAGCCTAGAGAGTCTCCGACGCATATGAAACTCCCGCCAGACGAGCAAATTCTCTGTTATGACTACCTGTATTATGTTTGCTCGAATCAGGTCAGCCCGAAATCAACCGTTGAAAGATTGCAACTGACAGCCGTACACAGCCATTTGAGTTTGATTTTGATTACAGTCCTGCTTGGTTGTTTGTTGGGCAACATATGCATTGGGCTCCGAAACTGCAAGCACTTGCTGATGACTACATCAGAGCCACTTTTCAAATCAACGATCCGTCCGTTCAAACACCTCCGGTACGCACCTGCATCCGAACTAACAACGGATTCTGGCACTGAACGCCCCATTAGTACATCGGCATTCACATCCGTCATGGCGACTTTTCAAACTATTGTGGCGACATTCCTCTAGAAGATTGTTTCGCACCTATATCTGTCATCGCACGGCGAGTCGAAGAAGTTAAGAAGGAGTTAATGCAGAAAAAGGGTATTGCAGTTGAGCATGTTATCATGACTAGCGACGAGAGAAAAGAAGAGTGGTGGGAACAAGTTCGTCAGCAAGGGTGGTACCAAGTGGATCACTCACAAACCGTGGAACGATACGGGCGATGGTCAGTTTGTTCTCTGCTGGTGTTCCGCGGTCTACTCACGTTCTAACTTCTGTAGGTATCCTGTCTTCATAGACGCTGTCATTCAATCGGACGGCATAGGTTTCGTGGGTACAGATAGATCTACGATGAGCATGTTGGCTCGGCGGAGAGTTCTATCATGGCGAGGTGGCGCAGTGCGGGTGTTCCGTTGGGGTCGACCTGGTGCAGATGATCACTAAAACGCACCGAACATTTTCATTCTCCCTGTCAAAATTCGAGGCGACGGACTCAGTACCATCTGGACGATATGGACCTGCTTAGGATACATATTTCATTTAGTCATTCGTATTGCATCGCATGCACATGCCATGGTTGTCAGGTCCCCAAGGACTTCTGTCAACAGAGCGGCAGAAACTCGCAACGACGAGGATTCCCTGCGGCTACTCCACATTTGACGAGTAGCTAAAGGAATACAATTTCAAGACCTTCTTGAAGACCGGAGTGCGACGCATCTTTACTGTAAATTTATAATATATTGAGGGGCAATAAATACTTCATATGAATGAGGTCTGCGAGGGTGGTGTTAACTGGGGTTGGGACATCATACTCAATCCCAAGTTCGCGGAGATAACCGTTAATATACATGATTTCGGTATGGCGGCCTTTCCGTACGTCCTGAAGAGTCGATGAGATATTTCGCCTCGTAATGGCCGCAACACGGAGGACCTCGTCTTGGAGAGATTGACTGGTCAAAGCTTCCGGGAATGGCGGCAATGGAACGCCCATGGTTTTGATACCCTGCGCTTTCAGCTCAGCAAGCCATGTTTGCGTTTCTGCGGTCATCTGAGCCTCATAAACGGCAGAAGCTTCGTCGCAGATCTGCTTCATGAGCGCTCGAGCTGGTTGGTGGTCATGTATATCGCCATTTCGACAATCCAGTAGCGCTGTCAGAGGATTTATGACAGCGTTGACCGCCAATTTCCGCCGGATATTGACTTGAACATCGTAAAATGGCTTCCAGGATGTGTTCAAGGGCTCTAGGAGTAGTAGGGCTGCGATAGTTGCTCGCAAACTCCGGTACCGGCTTGCATGTTGGTCTCCGGACGGAGAGAGGTCGGACAAGCGTAGCTGGCGATTTCTGGGATCTATTTCATTGTCGTACATCCCAGCTTCAAAATCGCGACCTTGAGAGTCTGGAGCGATGCCCAAATCTATAGCACCCACGCCAGCATGGACGACTTTATGGAAGCCTGTTGCATAAGCACCATGCGTGTTTGAGGCCAGAATAAAATGTGGCCGTTGAGATGGGTTGAGAAAGACTTCTTTGAGGAGTTTTTCATAAACTCCCATGCCGTTCTGCAGAAGAACAATGGTAGAGTTGGAAGAGATTCTGGGACCGAGTACTTTAATAGCATGGACGGTTTGGTGTGCCTTCAAAGTGACAAGAAGAGAGTCGATAGGGATTTTTGACGCGTCTTTGACTACTGTTTCACTGGGAGGCGTTGGAAGCGGGGGTGGCGAACCAGGAGGAGGAGTAGGTGATATGGAGTCCTCGTGATAAACTTCATGGTGAAAACCTCTGGATTCGTCCGTCGCCCCAGCGCGCTCAAGTGACAGTGATCCTTTCTGAAGAAGTCTCTCCCTGTCCTGATTCGTTTTATGAATGAGACCAATTGAATGTCCAATAGGCAAGACGCGTCGCAAATGATGCGCGACTAAAGAACCAATAGAACCGATTCCGAGGATGTGGAAATGCATGAGTCTGGCTACACCCATTCATTTTTGAGTTTGAAAGCGTTTTGAGGAGACTCACTAATGTGGTATGCTGTTGTAGCTTTGGAGTTACTGTCACCGCATTGAAATATTCTTGCTGAAAGTTTGAGGCTGAATTTGTGATGCTTGGACGGAACTGTCGGAACCGGCGGCAAGTTCCAGCACTCACATGGCGTGACGTAGCAGCCCGGCGCCTAAATTGATGCGAGGCTAAACTTTTACTACACACAGCTATGGCGCCAAAGCAGCCCTAGTACAGCATTATAAGGAGTTTATTATTTTGAGCATCTTTTTTTTCGAGCTTTACTGATCGCGAATTGTGTCGCAGCTGTGCATGCGTATAAATTCAAGAAAACTTACCAGTCAGAGGTTTGCCATGCCCGTTCTCTTGTCCGCAGCTGTGTAGAACATTCTACGAACAGTCTGGGTGACGCGTACAGGCAAATCCAAGGCTCGTGTGGCTTTGACTCAACATCTGAGCATTGCCGCAGCGGCATAACTGCGCATTGCGGAGTTTGAAATCCTCTATAAAGATACCCCACACTTGCACTCCATTTCCAAGTTCTCTATCCACAATGCCCCCAGTACTATTCAAACTCAAGTACGGTAATTCTACCCGTCGTGTCAGTTTCCAGGATCAGCCTACCTGGGCAGAACTAGCTGGTAGACTGCAAGCGCTTTACAATCTCCCCTTGGACACAATCGGTGTCTCTTATGTCGACACCGACAACGACGAGATAACAGTTAGCTCCAACGAGGAACTTCAGGACTACTATAGCTCTACTCTCAAACCAGGAGAACTTGTCAAACTCACTGTTCTCAATCTCTCAGCTGCGAAACAGGCCATCCAACCTTCCGTCAACCGAAATACCTTTGGCGAGGAAGCATTCGACTTCCTTGAACCGGACTGGCATCGCGTAGCCCCTGCTGGTCTCGGAGGGCTTACCTACCAGCAAGAAGTCTCCTTGGACGGGCCCCATGCCTTTGTCGAAGTTGTAAACAGTGATGTTAGCACCATGAATCAAGATGGTGACTCCGACTCGGACGACGATCACTCCACAACTCGAGCACCGTTCTTAGACAAGGGCAAACGCAAGGCGTCGTCCATCTCACTCGGTGCTGCTTCCATCACATCTCTGGTCGCTGCTGAAGCCTCGGAGAAATTCCCCATACATGTTTTCGATCATAACTCTGCGGAACGCCCGACTTCCGCTCCCGCAGAAAGAGAAACATCTGCTTCAGAGGCCTCCTTCGCGCACAGCACCCCAAAGGCTCAAGCCAAAGACGTCGAGATGACCGAAGCCACCGATAAAGACCCTGCTCCTTCGACTTCAACAGACGATCCACCTTTGCCCTCCATTGACGATCATCCCACCACCAATCCGTCGCCCAGTTTTGCGTCAGATGTATCCGCACTGCTGACAAGTCTGTCTGGCATCATCCATGCTCATCCAGAGCTAGCCGAAGGTGTTAGAAACATCGTTCAGGGCGCGACTTCAGGCGCCTATTGGCAGGCTCATCGCTCAGCTATGTCCGAGGCTGCAAACGGATTTGCGCAGGCAGCCGCAGACGAGGCGAGAAATGTAGAAGCAGACGCAACTCGTAGAGTCTACGATGCTTTAGGAAATTTATTTCAGTCCTTTTCCGGGGGTGTAGCGCCCACCTCGCAGCCAGACGGCAGTCCTTCTGAACCTTCAACTACCCAAAATCCCAATAATTTCTGTCAACCTCGTCGGGGAGCATCCTATCCTTGGGGAATGTTCGGTGATTATCAACATCCCCACCGTCCACCTTTCGACTTCTTCATGCATGGCCTTCCCCCGTATCATCGAGGTTTTGGTCATCCATATGGACCTGCGGGTTCTCCGCCGCACATGCGTCATCCCTTCCCCCCTCGTATGGATCATCCCCCGCCTCCACCACCGCCTAGTGTCCCTCATCCACCACCGCCACCTTCAGTGCCCACTCCTCCAGTGGCTCCCAATCCAGCTGCTGTCGACGATTTCCATGTCGCGACCCCTCCTTCAGTCGGTACCTTCCCACATAATCATTATCACCTTCGGCACATGTATGGTGGGCCGCATTCGCATCGTCATTCGCTTCAACCTCGACTGCTTCCTCAAGTCGCAGTTGATCCCAACTTTTCGACCAATGTAGATCAGCCTTCTTCTCCGGAAGAGCTGAGAGCTCGCGTCGAGAAAGCAAAGCAAGAATATAGATCCCAAAAACAAGCTTATCGTCGTGAGCGTGAACAGCGTCGCAAGACTAAGGAGTCGCCTGTCGAGGCGCCTGTTACCTTGGAGTCGTGCGTCTTTAGTTCCTACCCACCATCACAATTTTTACTTACACCTGTTTTCCTAGACTGAACATTCCTCCCGAGACCACCCAAGTCGTGAGTAACGCCTGGGGTTCATATCCTCAAGTCGAAATGTTCGGCGTTCCTAAACGCGCCAACACCATGCCTTCTCGTTCTGGACCCCGTTTCCTCAATCGCAGCCCAGAAGATTCGAACACCCGTGCTATAAACAGAATCGCAAAGAAAATGGCTGATGTTAGTCCCCTTATCTTTCTTGCCACTCAAAGACGCTGTACTGATTAAGCATTCCAGATGGGCTTTACCGAGAACTCTCATCCCGACCTACTCACAAAGATCAAGTCCAATATGCCGGCCACTGATACGATCACCAAAGAGCAAGAAGACGATATGGTGACCAATCTCTTGGAAGATCTGATTCCTTCGTCCCCACTTAGGGCACCGGGTCCTGTTGCATCGGGTTCTTCGACTCTCTGGCAATAAATCGTTAATCTGCTTCTCTGCCTAGCACTGCCATGCCATTTTCGGTTGCCCATTGTTTTCGCTCTGATCAGCCTATGCCCAGTAGGGTAGGTATCATGTAATTACTATTATTCGACTCTTTCGTTCTTCAGACCGTTAAAACACGTAGGTTATTTGTAAATTGTGTGTAAAATGGTGTATCTTATCCTCAAATGTCCATTGTTCCCCTGTACCATATGTTTTCTGGTAAATGTGATATTGTGAAGGTGTGAAAATCCAACGTCGATCAGTGGCCATAGTCTACAAAATACAGATACCTGAAAAGGCAATAGTCGACGCTTATTTCTGGCTCTCATCACCGAACCTTTCAGTTGCTCCAATTAGTAACATAGAGCTCTTGAATCTGGGATCAAAGAGCTCGAGGCTCGCCACCCGAAAACGAAGTCGACCATTGTAGATCGCCGGTACCCTCGCTCTCGCAGCGTTGGCCCTAGGCCAGTCAATCCAACTTGATTGAAACATTCACCTCCAGTTATTCCTTACAGTTACGTTCGGCCAATTTACGTATCTCAAAGCTTGAATCTGAAGCAGCGGTAGAGCTTTTTCTAAGGTTCCTGTTCTTCCAAGTGAGCACCTCGGTCTCTCGGTCTCTCTGCGACTTGTAAGATATCTAAATCAAGCTCGATCGCATGTAACAGAAGTTTATGCGGTCTTTGCCGCTGCAACCATTGTTCGCTTGTCTGGTATAACTTTTTTACTCTGTTTTGAGGCCACGCAGAAACTTCTATCCTGGTGGCCTATACGGCTGCATTGTGACCATATGAGCTGGGGCCAGCGAGGTCTATCACTATCGTCATAATTGTGGAAAGACCTCAAGTGGACTCTATATAGAAACAAAAGGTATTCGAATAATACAAGACCCTCGTGCAAGGACCGCTCACAGAATCGTAGAAGTAAAAACAGTGCTCGTCCCCCAGTCGGACTTGTATCAGAAAGCCTCACGTTAGCTCAGTGGCCTCATTGGATGCCGCAAAAGAACAGAGCATTCTTTCGACTCTGCAGAACAATTGCCGCGAACTTGCGCAAAGAAAACTTATTTGATAGGGCCCAACTGTCCACCATTGTCGTGAGTGCCTTGTCTGTATTACGGATACGCTTAAATCTTATATGGTAAGAACGCTTTGACATCCCGTGTTCATCGATAGGAACGGCTGCTGATTGGCCTTGCGTGAAGCTTGTCGTAAGTTAATTTTATATAAATACCTGGATCTACCCATTCTCAATCCTCCATCGCTTTCGCCCTCCAGGACTTTCCTCTCATGACAACTCAAGATAATATTCCATTGGTTTCACGCTCGCCGACTAGGAGAAAGATAAACTTCAACGACGAAGTCCACGGAAGGTTACTGGCTCCTTTGCTAGTATATCATCCTTTGTATAAAGCAGGTACGAAAGAGGCTAAGAACGATCGTGGATGCGTTGACTCATGCTTTTCAGGCGTGGAACTTCTTAGGGAGGATATGTTCGATGTTCGAGAGCATTTGAATGCGATTTCAATCATGTCGCATGCAGAGGCAGCCATCGCCAATAGAGCCATGACCTTTACAAAGGCCAATCAAGTCCAGCAGAGAATGGACCGGCTGGTGCAAATTCGTGACGCCAGCCCAGACGGGCTCCGAAGTGTGGACATGGAGACGTTTCGCGATGCGCTGAAGTCTTTGAACGACATACGTGCCCAATACCTCGTTCTCCTTCCTCTCACCTTCCGCATCAACCACCTACCTCCCGAACTCCTTATGCGAATCTTTCGACTTTCGATTTGGCCTTTGTCAGGAACGGATAGTGACCTGGAGGCCGCGGTGTGCCTCTCCCATGTTTCTCGCCTCTGGCGTTCAATTACTATTTCAGACCAGAGACTCTGGAACCCTGTTTGCTTCTTGGAACCGGCGAAATTTGAACGAAGCTTTGCAATTATGGAACGTGCAGGTCCAACAGGTCTGGATGTTCGGATTCGCGACAAGCAGGCCACCCCAATTTCTCCAGAAGCTATGAGAAATCTCATGATTAGGATCTTCTATTGGATTCAAGGGATCAAGAGATTGGATGTTTTTGTTTTTAATAAAGAAGCGATTATCCCTGTTCTCGAAGCTCTGGGTCAAATCTCACTACTCAGCTCTCCTGTATCGATGGAGGTCGTCGAACTTCATAGTTTTCTGGCCACTTCACCGGCAAACTACGTTCACGTCGTCCAGCCGCTCTTCGGAGGGGCGATCCCTCCGTTCTTCAAACATTTATGCTTAGATGGCATCAGGACGGATTGGGGAGTCAAGTTACTTTCGCGACTTACAACTCTCGATTTACGCCGACTAGCTATGGGTACACTGCCCTCTGCATCTACCTTTCGTGCTATATTGCAGAACGCGAACACTTTAGAGAAGCTGGTCCTTGACGCTGCTGGTCCTATGCACCCACCGAACGTAGCTCTTGGTCTACCTCCGATTGTCTTGCCAGGCCTAAAGATTCTTGTAATCGGTGGCTGCACCGATGCATACTTCGAATACTTACTGGCATACTTCAAAGCCCCGAACGTCCTTGACTTGACGATCACATTTCCCATTAATAACAACAACACTCGACTTTTCAATTCCCTTACGACCTGCAATTGCATGCCTCTCGTCCAGATTCTAACTCTTGTGAAGTTCCCTCGAAGAGATGAAGCGTTTCCTCACGACCAAGCTATCCTCTTCTCGAAATGGCTCAAAACAATGCCTGATCTCACCTTCCTACGCGTTATCAACACAAACCCCGGCTTATTTGATGTTCTTGCTTTTGACGAGACGACTTTCAGTTTCGCAGGAGCAGGGGACTGGCCTAAAGATCGACCCCGAAAGCTTATTTGCGCAAAGCTGAAGTACTTCGACTGGCAAACCGAATACGCCGATTTGAAACAAATCCAGCTATGTCTTTCAACCAGGAAGAGCCTTGGCCATCCTGCCTGGCGGCTTTGGATTTCGTCGCGAATAGCAAGTAGCTTTCGTTGGGAGGAAGCGATGCAGCTTCCCGAGTTTCTGGCTGAAGGAGGGACTGTGTCCACCTCCGAACTTAGAACGGAAGAAGAAGCTCGAATATGCCCACTCGTTTACCCAATAGCGTAAAGATGAAGCGTAACATAATTTACTCCACTGTTGTGATACAGTAGACTTCGAATACAAGGACTAGAGAGCTTGTTCTCTGTTACAGCTAGTAGTATAACAACTGGTGATAATTGCACATGCGAGTAACTGATAGCAAATGATGAATGTAGATAAACGGCAGATAACGTGTAAGGTTTAAGACGAGAGTTGCTTTCTCTTTTTACCGCCAATAATGGGCGAGAGGGCTTTTTGAGAGTCATCAATGCGGTTTCGACTAGGCAATACCTTGGGAGATGGATGGTGCGCAGTACTATGTATATAATGTGCGCCATTTAAGGTCTCTCGTGTCGGGCTGTGGGCTTTACCGTTGACTTTGGGATTATTTGCAATAGATGCAATAGATGTGCCTAAATTTGTGAAAATAAATGAGATATATGTCGATTAACAACATTTCTTGACAAACCTTTAGCCTTACATGACGACCTGAACAACTTCGTCAAAACCTCCATTTCACCAGGGTAGGATGAACGGGCGCCTTGTGCTTCGAGAATCACTAGTCCGTTGTCCGCTTCATCAACCATCACAATATCGTCGTCCAATGGGTCACTAGTGGTCGTTTGGGTTGCATGATCCTCCACCCTGACGGAGAGTATGGTTGACAGGAGCGGGCGAAAGAAGGTATCAAGGGAGGGCGCTAGGAACACAGGTCCATCGAAAAGGGTTTGGCTGACGTCCTGCTTTGAACGTAAAGGTACTTCTTGAGCTGAAGGCAACTGTTCCAGGAAGGCAGAAGCACCAAAAATATCTTGGAATAATGTTCGGTTTGGTGGGTGACGCCCAAAATTCAAGCCTTTCGGCGAAATATTGATCATAGCACGCGGGGAGTCCCCGAATATCACCACTCTCCACGCATGTGTGATGCCTACAATACTGAACCCTGCGCTCGTCTCAAAAGAGGTATAGATAACATGACGGAGGTGGAAGGGAAGGGAATGTAGAGATGTGGGGAGGTTCGAAGCTGCATCGAACATCAAAACTTTGGTTTGAGGTTCATTTTGAGCAATTTTGACAGAGTGAAAAACGGCAAAAGTGGAAGATCTTGGGTGGGGGACTACCGCGGAGACATGAGACGTTTGACTACGCTGCCAAGACACTAGAAGAGATGAGTAAGGAGGCACAGTGGCACGGGGTGAAGCTCACGAACCACATCCATCTATCAGATCCCACATGATAAAGTTCTTCAAGCTGGTCGCCAGCAAATGACGGCCTTGACGCCCGATAAAGTGGACAAACTGGATTTTTTGACAGTCCGGTACAGTTAAAGTTCGTCGGAGCATTTTTGTAAATGGATCGTATAACGCAATATGCGGGCCAACCGCCACGGCGAAGAGAGAAGAATCCGGAGCCCAAGATACAGACCCTGGGATGTCCTGGCGGAAATTGAGCGTCGCGTGGGACGTCCAGATAACTGCTGTCATTGCTAATTAAGACTATAGAAAAACTGATAACACCTGATAAACATACCGCTCTCTGTCCCGGGCAGTAATCTGGGGCTCCAGACCTTTATCTTTCCGTCTTCTCCAGTGGATACTAGCATCGCCGCTGTTCCAGATTGTGAAGTAGGACTAAAGCTGATATCTGTCACTTTGTCCGTGCCATGAGGTCGATCGATACGAGAGTTGAGGGTCCAGTTATTTTCCTTACTATCCCATGACCAGAATTTGATATAAACCTCTCGGCGGAAACCGACATCTCCTTCTCTCGCATCTACGGTAGCCATCCACGCCCCAGATATTGAAATCACGACTTTTTCCACTCTTGACGGTGTTATGGGTTTATCGTCTCTCCGAGAAACGCGGTTAGAAGGCGAAACCTCAAGTTCGGATAAGAGGGTTGATGATGCCGGGGAGTATATTTGGAGAGAAGAAGGATGTGATGAAGGAAGGACAAGTGTAGCTGTTAATGGATGAACTGCGATGGGAACAGAGAACGGTTTGTATGTAGCGCCGGCGTCAAAAGGTAGGCTCGGATCTTCAGAGCGGTCATTAAGAAAGGTAAAAAGCAGCTAGAAAATTGCAGCTCACCGACTTTGATACGGGAATAACTTCTTGTGATCTTGAGACTCGTTGAGCTGACGAACGCGTATGTTGCGTCCATCAAGCCGAGAAGGTATTCTTCCTCTCCCGTCTTTAGCGATTTCGCGACAGAGACAGTTCCAATGGGAGCGCCGAGGCGCGGTATGAACTCCTTCCGGCCAGTATGCAGCTGCCAAATAACCAAAACGGCCTCTTCGCCTCCACTCAAAAGGTATGCACCATTGGAAGTGAAGGAGACAGAAGAAACTGGGTGCGCATGCCAGTGCAGAGCCCGTGTTTGGGTCCTTTTCTCAACTCCTTTGATGTTCACGGCGAGCTCATCGTTGAGGCAATACCATAGCCGCACAATGCCTTTCTCGTCTCCAGTCGCAAAATATTCTTCAAGAGGATGAAATCCCAAGCACGTTAATCTTTCTGCAGAGACATATTTTGTGAAGCCAGCCGATAACAAAGCTGTCTTCGCGATGTAAACTTTATGACCCGCAGTTGCGACTAGCCATGCTCCATTGGAGGAAACGGCAAGACCAGATGGGCTGCGAGTTTTTCCCACTGGCATTATCTCTGCAGGCTTCCCAGAGGAATCACTTTGCTTCAGAGCAACTTGCAGGACAACAGCATTGTTATCTACGGAGAGTCAAGTCAGATTTCGGTAGAATGATCAAAGAACAATAATTTTACTAACCAATAGTACCGGCAGTTTTTCGGGCTTTGGAAGCTGCGACAAACACATAGCCTTTAAAATTCTCATGTGCACAGAGTAAATGGATTGGTTGTCCCAATGTGATCGTCTGGAGTAGGTTGGCGTTAACAAAGTCCCAAATGAGTATCCGTCCATCCAAAGCTCCGGTTATTAGTTGGAAGGGGTTTTGCGGATTGAGAACAGCAGATGTAATAACATCTAAGCCGGCAGTATTTTCGACAGATGGAGGAGAAGTGAGTGTAGAAACGACGAGTCCGGTAAATGTCGAATGAATCTTTACAGATGAGCCCACAAGCGAGAAGAAGTAGCTAAATTGGACAGGTAAGTAAATAATGCAGTCTTCTTCATGCTCAAGCGCACCTTCCGTCTTTTGTAAAAACTGGCGGTATCCGACTCGAAGAAGGATCGGTCAAGGATGTCCAGTTCCAAGGTGTAGCCTGCTCCCAAGGGTCATCATCAAGAGGAGTCAGCGGTATTGAAGTCACATCGGGTTCTGTGTTGTTTTCTTTCCCTTTCCCTTTCTTCGAAGCAGACTTTCGAGAGGTTTTCAGAGGCTCAGCGGCTACATTCGAGTGTTTGGAGGTGGACGCAGCCATTGAGACGGAACTTATAATTTGTGCCCGAAAGCTTGATCTCAAAAAAATGTTGCAAACAGAGTATAAACAGCCGGAACAACCGGTCCGTCTGATAGGGGCCACATATTGGGCAAATTTAGCTTTCGCGTTGTATCACCCAACCATTATCGACCTTAATGGCCACATTGGTCAACAATATTCCGAATGGATTAAATCTCAGGAGACCAGAAGCTGCTGCTATAGTAAAGATCTCAAGTGCGCCAGCGTTTATTGCGATCCTAGGCGAGAACGTGACGAACTGCTGCTCGAGATATTTTCCTGTCTACCGTCTTTTTCTACTCCAAAAAGGTCCTACAAGCCACGCAACTCAGACATACTGGGGCATGACTCTCGCCGTGATATCCTTCATGTTTAAAGGTTAACTGGCCACAACCTTCGGCGATCTTCCTCCTTTACTCTTGGGAATATATTGAATCCTACGAAGATCTGAAATTTGACGCGAAAGTACTTGAGAGACCGGATCACCCTAGCCAAGAAAAAGCCAGTGCCTTTTAGGTGATTTGTGAGTCGGAAAATATTACTGTCAAAATTCCCTTACTTGCGAAATAAGTGAAGTCTGTCTGGAATGCTGTTGTCTTCTGCGGGGATTGTCGTTTTTGCGAACCTGAGGAACACGATTGGGGCAGGGGTTTTGCTTTGACCTTGCCAAGAGCCCATTGAACACGTCTATCTCCCAGGAAATTGCACCAAGCGTAGTTCTTCTCGTTCGTTCGTTTCTTTTGTTAAATCTATCACTGGCATTCGCTAGATAGAACTGACTCATCACTGAGTAAGTATACCGTGTCAACTATCCCTGGGTTAACGTATCGGGCATTTCTAGATTTGGCCTTCTCTCGCCAATTTCTAACAACTTGATCAATTACAATCCGTGTGCGGACGCGCGTCCCTTGCGATATTATGAGTGATGCTGTCGCAACAGTTTGGAGCCAGTTAACAGCATTTCAGAAAAAGGACCGAAGAGATAATTTCGTTTCAATAAATGCAGTTTTAGGCGAGCAGAGTGCTGGTGTCGAAATTCTGAAGATGCGAGCTGCTCAGGGTGAAGGCCATGGTCCTTCTGAAATACCTTGGTGAATTTCTACTTCTGGAAAATGTCGGGTTTGCTGATCAATTGACATCAAATGAGCAACGAGAATAACCAAGCCAAAGCGTTGTAAAACTATTTTGTACAAAACGTTCTATATCCAAAGTAAGAAATCATGGCTTTTGCCCAATAGCAACTCTCACAGAACGACATGTTGATAGTAATTCTTCCATCGTCGCTTGTTTTCGCGCTTCAATCATACACTCTCGCAGACGCTCCTCTTCAACAAGCTCGGCCTTCGACAGCGGTTCTCTGGCAGGAGATTCCCATCCAAAATCCTCCAGCGAGCACCAAAACGATATCCGCGTTTGCATATCTCTGGAGACAGCATCAGACACTTACAAATACAAGAACGGTTAACAAGAAAGCTCACGTTCGATACCGCTCAATCAGCTTCTCGAACTTATTCCTACTCTGCAGCTCCTCCAATTCCTCGTCATCGTCCCACCGAAACGGAATGAGCTCGTCCCTTCGATTTCGTATTCTATCTTTCAATTCCTCCCACATCGCCTCTTCACAGGCCAAAACGGCTTGATAGCTCCGATATAGCTGCATCGCCAGCGACCGCTCGCTCAGAGTTTCAACTTGTTGTCGATGAAACGAAATAGCAGGCAGGTTCTTGACGCCTTTGACTGAGGCAACTGTCTCATCGTCCAGTGTAAACCTATGCGGTAATGGTTGGGTCGTGATGTCGTCTCGTAAGGTCGTAGTGGAAGACAGCAAGGAACTGTGGTCGTTGAAAGGTGCAAAAGGTTCGGAAGATGTCCTAGGTCTGGACGGTTGGCTGTATTTTGACTCGGTAATTGTTGCAGCAGTCGACGCGATAGAGAACGCGGAGAAGGATGAGAACGATAATGAGACAGGTCTTGTGCCTGCCATTTGCGGGGGTGGTGATGCCATGGATGTTCGACGTTCAAGAACATCGAGGGCCGGTTCAATAGCGTATGATTGCCCGATTTGAGGAGGAAGAGGTCGAATTGGAGCTAGTGGTGGCATTGGGAAACTGGTGATGGGGCCTAAGTTAACAGCACGGAAGTATGTGGTTAAATAGCTAGGTAGGATCGCTGGAAGATGCATTAGCGCACTGATTTGGATAACTGAAGGTTAACGACATACCTAAGGGCTTCAGGTTGATAAAACGACTCTCGTAAACTGCAGAGTGGAGAGATTCGAGAAGAGCATGGTCATGAGGAGGAGTTTCTCCAGACGACGACGATGAAAGTTGAGATGATTGACCACCGTAGCTGGAAAGCGATTTGTGTTGCATTGTGAGTGGTGGATCTCTCATTGGTCGAACCCTCAGGGCGTTCGTGAACCATTTGGGTAGAGTCGGAAATATGATGTCTGCAAAAATTAGATCGATTGTATTCAAAATTCGGTAGCTCATACCATCTTCGACAACTTCTACTGTTCCATCGGGCCGTAAAATACGACTAATTTCCTGCAGGCATGAATTAAAATATGAACATATTATCTGAATGGCCCAACTTACCTCGAAAAGGATACCCCACTACAGTTTGCTTGTGTTAACGAGAGATTGTCGACACAAAGGTAGGTAGGCGTACTTTATTTTCAGGAACACCTCTTGCAATAGACTGAAGGTGAACAAAGTCGAATTCATCGTCCTCGAAAGGCAGTTTAGTGGTCAAACTTCGGCGAATTTAGTCTGAAAATCTCGAGCGCACAAACCACGCACTCACAAATTTCCGTGACGCCAGATAATGCGGTTCGCGATCAGAGGATCTAGAAACCTTAACGGGATTTGGACATCTACAAGATCAAACCCGACCTGGCATTGCAAGTAAAACCACCGTTCATCCAAACTGGAACATGGTTCACACCCACAAATTGGCAGTCTGTCCACTCTTTAGCAGCGTCGATAACCCAAGCACCAGTCTGCAAGGAAGTTATAAATACTGCATAAAGAGTCCGTTGGCGCAGGACTCACTCCGCAACCTAGGTCCAGCACCCGCGTTGGGGGTTCGTCGAGGGATGCGAATGATACAGATTTGGCAATATGCTGAACAAGTTTATGGTCGAGGGCGTCTCTGTGTATTTGTTTCGATTAGTATTCTCGTCATGCGATGATCAAGTAACCCACAATTCGAGAGTTGTACGATCGTACGAGAGAGGATACGGCGCTTTCTCGTTGTCATAAGCATGTACTTTTATTCCGTGTTTGTACTGAAAGTCCTTCTTCCTTGTGCTCCTTCTAGCCTCTGAAGTGGTGTTTGTATTGTACACGTTGGAGGCGGTTGAGGTTGATCGCGCGAGTGGCGTTGCGGGTGCGAGGGGCCTCAGAATATTCATGCGCTATGAAGATTACGGTTTCGTTCGAGTTATTCGTAAAATCTGAGTCAAGAACAAAGCCAGACTCAGAAGACGTGAGATATGAGACACAAGAGGTGGGGTATGAGTTAGACTTGGGGGTATCAAATAGAGATGTGAGATTCGCTCACGGCCATGTCAGTAGTAACGTGCGTGAATCAGATTTTTGACACATCGTCTTGCAATGTCAATGTTCGGCTAAGCCTCTCTGATGGAATTCAGGGTTTCACCATTGCTCCAGAAGATTTGCTCGGATTTTAGGTTTTTCAAAGACCGAAGAATCAAACAAAGTCGTTTCGACACTCAGATCGACACTGTTACAATCACTGACCCCACTGGGATTTCTGTTGTCGAACGGAGAAACTTTCTGATGTGACCAAGTCCTTGTTCACCGCCAATTGAACAAAACTCCGAGCGCTCATCTACCTCTGTCCTTCACAAATCTGATACGAACGCGGGGCTGTCTGCCAAAGCAGGTGGGAAAGTGATGCAATATCTAGGTCGCGTCTCAATTCGGCAAGCTCTGTCCATCGCCACTAAAGAAATATGCCACCCCGTCGTAAACCTACTTCTACTCGCCAGAAGAAAGCAGATCAACAGTTAAAACGCGCTATCAAGCGAGGAGATGTCGAAGCTCCAGATCCAAAGAAACCAGCCCACAATCGTAAGCGGAGAACAGGTCCTACAGGCCGACCAATCGCAGGAGCATCCGACAATGCTGCTGTAATCGAATCAGCGCGGAGGCTACAGTCTGCATTTGTAAAAGTATCTGACAAATTCTTGGAGGACACCAAGTCTTTGGCTTCCAATATATCACTCGTCAGGCCTGTCCCTGACGAGAAAGCCGTCTTTCACCACTTTGCTCAGGCTGGCGAGGACGGGTTAGATGTTCTGACATGTCCAAGGAGACCGAAATGGAGATATGATCAAACAAAGAAAGAGGTAGAAAAGAATGAAGAAGGTATTTTCAAGAAATGGTTACAGCAGACCGACGATGCTATCGAAAAGTGGCAGGATCAACCTGTACCTGCCGGCTCCTCTATGCCTCGTTCAGCCTCTTATTTCGAACGGAATCTCGAAGTCTGGCGGCAGCTGTAAGTGCACTTGCTCTACTAAAACTATAGTTTACATATTTTTTCTATAGGTGGCGCGTAACAGAGATATCTCAAATCATCCTTGTCCTCCTGGACTCTCGATGTCCCCTACTCCATTATCCACCCTCCTTAGCGACTTACCTCCAAGATCGCAAAGTCATTCTCGTCCTAACCAAAGTTGACATATCAGGCTCAGCACGAGTTGCAGCTTGGATAGAGTATATTCACCAACATCATCCAAACTCTCGGATCGTTCAAGTGGAATCATACATCGAACGTGTAGGGGTCGCAGATCAGGGTCACACCCTTTACGAACCCCATCTGCCCCCGCAGTTTCGGGAACGCCTCGTTAATGAGATTAGGGAAGTGCATGCTGAGCTTCTGGAGCCCCCGGAAAGGGTCAAGAGCAATCCTGATCGGCTAAAACATTGGGTACCGCCGGTAAAGAAGGACGTGGATTGGGAAGCCGTACTGAGCGCGAAGGGTGAGAAAGTCGGTTTGGCGGTTGGCGGTGCTACTGTCCCTCGCGCCAAAACGCCCGATGACGAGGAGAGAAATTATGATGGCAGTGGAGAAGCATTTCAAGAACCAACGCATCTCACTGTTGGGTTAATCGGCCAGCCAAATGTTGGCAAGTCATCTCTCTTGAACGCACTGTTTGGCGCAAGGAAGGTGCGGGCGTCGAAGACACCAGGAAAAGTTCGTCCATTTACCTTCAAACAATATCTTTGAGACTGATTAGTTTTGTAGACCAAACATTTTCAGACACTCTTCTGGACAAATGATGTTCGGTTGGTTGATTGCCCAGGTTTGGTCATGCCAAACTACGTGCCAATGGAAATGCAAGTCCTCTCGGGGATCTTGCCCATCTCTCGAGTGTCGGCTGTGCCAGCTTGCATATATCACGCTTCAGAGCTTCTACCCCTTGAGCGCATCTACAATCTTGATCATCCAAACGCCAAACTCCCGCCTGTTGAAGACAAGCGTACGTGGAGAGACGAAACGAAGGCGCCCCAAACAAGTAAAGAGTCCGCATCACTCGCATGGACAGCGATGGATATACTTACAGCTTATGCTGATTCCAAGGGGTGGGTCACAGCGAAAGCCGGGCGGCCTGATGTGCATAGAGCTGGCAATGCGAGTGAGTAGCCTATTTCCAATGCTGCGTACAGTTGATCTGATCCTGTGTTAGTACTCCGGGCTTTGGCAGAAGGTCGGATTGGATGGGCATTTTGGCCGCCTGAAACTCTCTCTAAAGAGCTATCAATGAATAGTTCACCCGAACAAGGTCTTTGGATTCCCCGAGGAGACAAAATTGAAGAAGACGACCACCGCGACGAAGATGGTGCAGACCTTTCGGACAGCGAAAGCGACGATCCCAAATCAACCAGAAAACGAGCTGATTCTGCAAGCGAAGAAGGCGACAGCGAAGCAGATGACGAAGAGGATGAAGAGGAGGATGACGATACAGGTCCCGGTGAGACTACTGTGAAGAGTACAGCAGGTAGATTTGGGGCACTTGCGATTGGGAGTGGTGATGATGAAAGTGAAGAAGAAAGCAGTTGATTTTTGCCGTAAGACATGATCTGTATTCATTCTATGATCCACAATTTAAATATATTGGTCCGTCTTGCTTGCATACTCTGGGGAGAGAGTAAACTCGGAGAACTTCACCAAGATAGGGGTTAAATGGCTAACGGGTTACCCGGACCGGCAATTACTACACAACCAACGTGAACCTTGTTCTGTCTCGCTTAGAGAAACCACTATGCCGAATACTTTTCTGGGTCAAAAATCTGGCGACGACTTCGACGCTATGTCGTCTCGAACGACTCCTCGGCCTTCTTTTTCATCTCCAACTGACACCACTTATGTGCCTCGTGCATCAACCGATGGGCTGAGCAAACCTGGCAAACGGGCATTTCCTACAGCTTACTCTACACCTCACGATGCTGTTCTATCTGAACTTCAGGGGACCACACCAAAGATAGGTATTCATGACTCAAATCAACATCCAACTTCTCTGCTGCCTTCACCCGAGATTGAATCTGGTGTTCAAAGTCGAGGTGGCGGAGGAAACATGGGAAGGGCTACACCATCACCTATCCCACCGTTTCTTCTGCCACCCTTGCCTCCGTCAATATTGTCTTCATCTCGGCCATTACTCTCAGACGTCTTACTGGACCCCTTCGATGGGAGTAATCTCGGTGTACTACTTCCACATGGGCAAGGAACAGACTCGCAAACTCCATCGCAGATCAACCTTATCAGCGGTGCGAACAGCACTCATGAAGTGTTTGGTTCAACCTCGAACCCTGTTGGAAGTGAGGCTATTTGGTCGCATCTTTCTCGTGTAGTGGACTTTCAAAGTGAAATTTCGAAGATGCATCTGGACATGGAAACGATAGGGTCGGGGAGAGGAAACGTGAGTGGTGGGATAGCGGGTGGACTTGGTTCGGGAACTGGGAAGAGGCAGACGTGGCAAAGTCATAAAACAGCCGCGGATATGGCTGGAAGCGCCACGCTAAATCCAGACGATCCTCCAGTACCGCCTCCTCTCGGAAAGAGGAGACCGAGAACATTGAGTACGGTCTCGACTATCTCATCAGGAGGAGAACCAGAGGGCGATGAAACGGGGGTCAACGTACAAGACGAGGAAGAAGAGAAGAGTCGTATCAGAGGCGAGGAGTTTGCGAAGCTGGCTAGTCAATTTGAAGGCCGAAAAGAAGCAATAAATGACATTATGGCGAAGGTAAGTTGATACGTTTGGCAGTTCATATCACAGGCGCTAATTTTATCGATTATTAGCTTGACGATCTATCAAAGACACTTTCCGAGTTTCACGCTCTACCCGTGCCCAACATCGAGTTTCCAGCTTCTCGTAATAATTCTGGAGGAGGCCTATCTCCTCCTGTGTCACCTCCACAGCTATCGCGAGATGGGGAGCCTAAAGCTACAAGGAGTTCGTTATCTTCTATATCGGCGCTCAACAAAGGCCATGATCCATTTCAACAACACCCTATCTCGACCTTTTCAGCTGCTGCCGGTGCTTCGTCTTTTTTGGCAGTACCTCCTGCGCCATTGCTGCGTGCTCACAGCGATACTGCCGCCGGCTTGCCCACCTTATCGTCCTTGCTACCGAAAAAGAACATACCCACACTTCTTGTGAATTCCATGGATCCGGACAAACAGACACATGTTGTGGATAGTCCCGTGTCGACGTTGGGAAGTTTGAAGTTGTCAGACGATTGAGCGTCTCTGGCTTGGCTTTTGCGGGGTAATGGGAAGTTGTGGTGCGACATAGCAGTAGACTGCGGCCTGGGCCTGGAATCGCTGCTTAGCGGCTTCGAGGGTGCGGAGCACTCATACTGTTTTTACCAAGAAAGGTGAAAGGCTAAATTGGATGAACCGCGGCCCCACTTCTATATTACTTGTTGTGTCCAAGAAGGATGCGGCCAAATTCACGCTTATTCAAGGTCGCTGACCTTAGAAGGACGAGCGCCAGTGGAGAATAACGACACGCAACGTGGTTTGCGTGAGGCTTGAGGATATCGGAATGATTGGGTTTCGAGATGTACTTTATCTACTTAGGTGTGGACCAACAATTATTTCCAGCCTTCACTCATGGAGCCATGGCTATTCCCGTCTTTGCTAGATACCCACGTCAGGGTGGGGTGGTACGGTTTTACAGACGGGCCCTGCTTCGTGTAGGTAGTCGCGCCTTCATTTACTACTCCCTAGATATGATTGTACCCCTGTTCTTGCACGACTATCTCTCCACTATCGATCGAGGGTTGCTATCTGCACTGGTCCCTCCTCCTATACGTAGCGGGTAGAGACTATTGATATTTTATACACCATTCACAAGCCATTGGAGCTTCCCTCTGAGCTCGAACAACGGGTTAAGCCGACTATCTGCTTCGTCATAAGCTAGCCATCTCAATCAGGTTAGCCCATTGGCGCCTCAAGTTCCGGATGGTAATGCTAGCTTGGCACCCGAACATGGGCTCGGGGAAATGGAACACAACAAACAAACGCTTTGTGCAGGGAAAACATGCATATCATGCGGAAAAATCTTTGAGGCAGATCAACGCTCGTCCGTGAAAGGGAGAACACCCTGTACAAGCTGTGCTTCGGCATCAAGAAAATATTTGATTTAGACGCCGCACACGCGTTTGCCTCGTTTCCAGGAGCGTTCGGCGAAGATATTTGAAAGCATAATTGGAGTCTGTTCAGACAGGAGCGGAGGATGAGGAACAGCCATCAAAATACGTCATAAGCCCATCTAGACGCGCACCTTCCAAATACGGCGAGATAAGTCACGTTACCAAGTTTGCTATAAGGATCGCGTCCGAGCTGCGCAACTTTCAATCACAAATCCCATGTCCTCCTCCTCCCTCCTTGGGCTTCCTTCAGTTCCTGCAGAGCTCAAACCAGTTCTGCCTTACTTACAAAGGGCAGACGAACTCAAGAAACAGGATGCCATAGTCTCGTATTGGTGTAAGTTTTTTTTCCGCTCCTTTTTCGAAGTTCCGGAGATCTTATATTTTCATAGGTGCATACTATGCTGCCCAGGTCGGCATCGGTATCAAAGCTAGAGATACTCAGGCACGAGATGTGCTCTTTCAACTGCTCGGAGTGCTCGAGAAGATGAAGGCCGATATTGGCCCTCACGATGCAGTGGACATGGAGTCTGTCAGCTCCGCATATGTCGAGAACTTTGCCCTTAGAGTGTTCTCCAACGCGGACAATGAAGATCGAAGTGGTCGTGCTACCCGGTACGAAATTTTTGGTTTATGATCATACTACGTATGCTCAACGATCCATTGGTTAGGTCAACTGCGAAGAAGTTCCTCGCCGCCGCCAACTTTCTCGAAGTGCTGAAGATCTTCCCAAAGGCTGATGTTGCAGACTCGGTAAGTCGCAGCAGATATGTTCCGCTGACCTAAACTGACTCATACATCCAGAATGATGAAAAGATTCGTTACGCCAAATGGAAAGCTGCGGATATCGCCAAGGCTTTCCGTGAGGGTGTCAAGCCTATCCCTGGTCCTCCTGGTTGGGCTGAAGAGCAGAAGGAGTTGAACCGACAAAGCGAACAAGAAGGCGCAACAATCCCTTTGCCCCCCAGGCTTCCGCCTTCCAACTCCTCAGAGTCGACGCTGATCTCCTCGTCTCCTCCCAAACCTTCAGTCAAACGCTCCTCCCCGCCTCGGGCACCTCATATTTTGAGTTCATCACCACCCAAACACTTCTCAGGACCCGCCATATCAAAAACTCCCTCAACAAACGTCGACCGACCTCCCGAGTCATGGAGTAACGCTGCCACCCCTGGAACAGATGTTCCAGATGCGTTTATCACATCGACCCCGCACACAAGAAAGAGGACAGGATCCTCTGCTTCTCGGAGTAGCCACAAGAGAGACCGCAGTGGTAGTAGCTCTCATACCATCGATGCTTTCAGCGGTGCTGCGAGGGGATCCTTGAAGAAAGCTGCATGGACGAATGAAGAGCTCGAGATCATACCTTCGTCGTCCCCTAAGAAAAGTTCCTTCAAGTCTGGCTCCCCTGACTCTGACAAGCGTGTACGATTTTCCCCGCCTGTGGATGGTGTACCCCCTCCTGCAGCCCCATCACCTCCGAAATCTGGTTCCCCTTCATACACTGGTCCAGAAAGCATATATGCTCCACCGCAGGTATCACCGCCGACCAGCGTTAGTCCCTCCAACTCACTCAACGGATTCCCTTCGATTATTTCTCCTCCACCTTCTGCCTCATCGCCTGGTGCATACATTTACGCTCAATCACCGCCTCCTCAGGTGTCTCCAACACGGAACGTCTACGCAAGCGCTCCTCCTCTTCCACCTCCGCCTCCACCTGCTGCGCCTTTTGAGCTTACACCCAAAATCACATCTGAGACTCAGAAGCATTGCCGATATGCAATTAGCGCACTAGACTATGAAGACGTCGCAACAGCGAAGAAGGAGCTCAGAGCGGCTCTGAGGTTACTCGGTGCTTAGCACTTGTCTTCTCTGACCTTCATCCTGCTTTATTATTTTTGTTTTGCTACACTACTGCTATATGTATTGCAGTTTGATGGCTGTTTGGATAACAGCATTTTTCGCCTATCCTGTCAGGGGATGCGCCACCATTTCTTTTTGGGACTCTTGTATTATAGCATTCTCGTCTATCGTTTACTATCTTACTTTCATGGTATTGGTTGCAAGGGCCTTTACATTTTCTATTTTACAATTACACGTAGACCCTGCACAATGGAAGAGGAATTTGTACTACAACTAATTATCAGTTGAACTCGAACTCGAACAACGCTCTTCCAGTTCTCGAATCTTGTCTTTTACTGACTGCGTCCTCGTTGCAGATGGTCTTGCAGTGAAGGCCGTGGAGCTCGCGTTATGGATGTTCCTAGGGTGATATTCGTCCGTGGAATTATCGACTTGAGCTTCGTGGTTCTTCGAAGAATTCAATTCTTGCTGTTGGCGTTTGATTCTACTGTGTAGATAGGTGGGGGAACTTGAATGTTCTCCCGAATGTGCTGACAGGCGACCCATAGATCCTGCTGTAGCATAGTTGGCTTCCTTGTATGTTTCGAGCTTATTTGGCACCTTCTCACCTATACAAGGTTGCTGTCCCAGGTTTGAGAGCGTGCTAGAAGATGTGTGATTTCCACCGTTCGGGTGTGAATCGGCACGTATGCGAAGTCCGCGATGGCCCTCCAGTTCAGCGATAATTCGATCGATACTGGAGCCTGTATGAAGATTGCTAGATTTGGGCGCGCCTACACTTTGAGCTCGGTCGTGTGCCAGTGTATTTCTTTTGAAATTCTGCTTCTCTTCTACACGCGAAGCAAAGTTGTGGGACCGGGGTTGGTGATTGAAAGACTTGTCATGTTCATTCAAGTTAGATTCAGTAAGTGGACTACCCATTTGTCCATCATAAAAATTATCCTCTGCACGATCAAGGGTGTCTTGTAAAGTCTGGTAATATAAATTTGCGAATTTTGGAGCGTCCTGTGTACCTGGTCTTGCAGATGAGACGACGTGTTGAACAAGCAGATCGTCATCTTGAATTAAACAGTCTTCAGGGGAAGGGGCATCGTGTTCGTCACCGTGTTCGTCGCGTAGCACCGGATTGTCGTTTTCAAGGGGTCCACCGTCCATTGTGTGTCTAGGGTCACTTTGGTGGCCGTTTTGGTTTTGAAAGAGAACAGAGACGTCATTTGCAGTAGCGGTAGAAAAAACAGGAGGTGGATCAACGGAAAGGAAGTTGATAATTTGGAGTGGGACGGAGACGTGTGTATCTGATGATAGGAAACTTCCTGCACCAATCGTGACCTGCAATGCATACGAAACTGCCAGCAGGCTGGTCCGTGGAACGGACAAAGCGTCTGCCTGCAAATAGATATAGCGAGGTTTATCTGGTAGCTGAAATGGAGAGGAATCTTACCGGAATTAAAATGGAGTGGGTAAATGTATGCATTTCGCCTGGAGGCACACCACACCACCATCCCCTGGCACTCGCGTGCCCCTTCGTACCTGATTGGCATGCAGTGAGTATGGACTCCGAAACTTTCTTGCTGCTTGTCGTCGTCTGACAAGCATTTGAAGTGAGGTCAACTTTATCTTGCTGCCGGCTCTCCAGATGGAGCCCCCGTTTGAAAATCGATGTGGTTTGGAAAACCTCCAAAGTGGCGGATTTCAAGGTTTTCTTAGAATTATTGATCACCTGAATCTGAACGAAACATCGCTGACCAGCAACCCAGTATAGGCGGTGTAACGTGAGTGTCACGTAGGGTTTGTAGTCACCAATTTCTGGTGGTGTGCGAGCTTCGATGTGTATCGAGGCTGGAGACAAAACAACGGAAGGATCTAAGCGAGGCCAGATAGTACAATCTCGGTAGAAGTGTGCAATCGACTTTCGGTTCGAAGAAGAATCCTTGATCCTAATAGACCTAAAGTGCTGCATGAGCTGCGGTGACCACAAATAGGAAAGATGACTAACACCATGATAATATACCGCATTGAATGTCCTGAGAGATTGTAAAGTTTTCCCTTCGCCGTCCCAAATCCAGATGACAAAGGGAGGGGTAACGAGAACGGAAGTGTGTAAAGTCCCTCTGCAGTACGAGCAAACCCTTCTGCGTCGATTTCAGAGGTATAGAGTCGATGAGTTCCAGAGGAAACTTCAGAGAGCAGAGCAGAGCATTGATAGAAGGTCGCGCGTTCCTTACCGTCCAGGATACTCTCGAAGCCAATGACTCTGAGCTTGCCCCCAGATAGTAAAATTGGATATTGTTGCCTGTTCTGCTTTCTGACGTGTATCTCGACAAGCCCCTTTAGGAATCCTCCTTGAACAGATACATCATTTTCTAGAAAGAGATCAAGGTCGACTCGAGGATGCCCAGATGTTCGTTCTAGAGGGAGCGCGTCGGAGACAGGTAGACCATCGACGACCGGGCCAGCTAATTTAGCCTTGGCTTTGAGCTTAGAGTTAATATTGCCAAGAAGAAGCTTTAGTTCATCGTTTGTACACCCAGAGCAGTTCGTCTGTTTGTCTGTAGCCAGGGTATCGTTGCGCAAGAGGCCATGAAAAGTTGCAGCGGGATCTTGTAGACACTGGATTTCGAGCCCGCCAGGTTGAGGAGATGACACTGTATGTCTCCGTGATCTTCTCTTTATATCAGGGTTATTTAGAGGTATTTCTAGGCCATTTGAAGCACTCAGCGACATTGATGTGAGGGGACCACAAGGCGGAGTGATGAGTTGGGATCAACAGAGTGGCACAGCCCCCGCCAACCTTCTTTTCTCCCTTGCCATGACAGACAAACAGGCACGAACATTAACCCAACCCTCGAATCGTGCAAAATTCAAGGATACACGAGAAAAGAAAACAGTATTCAAGCCGGTGTTAGATAGTCCATTTCGCATCCAATGGTAAGGTGTCACACTTTGGAAGTAAGCTTGCGATGTTGAACATTCATTAGGCCATCACTACCCTTGAATTCACAGAATAGAGTACTTGCGCACATTCTCGAACTTCTCGCTGGTGCTGCAGAATATCAGCAGAAACGTTTCTCAGCAAGCAGGAAACGCAAGCAGCTAGAAAAAGACCACCAACCAACAAAGAAGGCCAAAACAGACGGAATCGATCCTGTCGAGCAACAGTTGGCTTCCAACGAATTGACAATATCAATCGCGCCTCCTAACACCCGGGAGACCACAATCGCAGCACCTTTCATCTTCCAGCATTTAGTATGTGGCATTAACGCAGTGACCAAGCGTCTAGAAGCACAAACGCATGCTGCACGTCGACCAGTGATCACTACTGGTATCACACACGAGCCTCAAATGACGTGCAAGCCCTTGAAATACGTTCTTGTCTGTCGGGCTGATATAGACCCACCAATGTTGATCGACCACCTACCACATCTCGTCGCTGCTTTCAATTCAACACGCCCTCAAAATTTTACCAAACTTGTTCCTTTACCCAAAGGCTCTGAAGCTTCTCTTGCGGAAGCCCTGGGAATAAGACGCGTGGCTGTCGTCGGTCTCGAGGTGCGTTTCGGTCGCCCAAACTTCAAACTTCAGACTGAATTATTTTTAATAGGAAGATCCACCGGATGACCAGACGTTCAAAGAAATGATGGACAAGATCCCCACACTGGCGGCTGCTTGGCTTACTCAGGTCGGGCCTCAAGAGCTTATTCCTACTCATGTTAAACAAACCCATACGACAGCACCCAAGGATATGAACGTCGCGAAGGAAATGCGCATTGTGGGAAGAGGTCAAGCAAAAAAGAGGAAGCATCAAAAGAAGAAAAACAAAGACGGAGACCCGGTGCTGAAGAAATAACCTTTTCCCGACCATTGTTTGCATTTGCTCTACCACTTCATTGATACATTCGTTGAAAGACGCGTATCGTCACAATCACGACTACTGTGTCACAAGTCCTCAGAAGTCTTATCTCGGAGTTATGCGGTCGTCTTTGCGATCTACCTCCATCACACCCGAGCCCACGATCGTTCGACGGGTTGCCAACACCGCGATGTTTATCGCCATCATCGGCACTCGGTTTTCTGGAAAGTCTAATGTTCAAGGGTATCTTCTTACTAAGGGCTTTACTTTGGTGTGCTTGCTGCAATCAAACGGTCAACCCGCTGAGGAAAATCAATGGCTTCTTCGACCTCGGGTACGTCGCTTCTGACTTGGCAAGGATTTTGCTGATGTGTGAATATCCATAGGCTGGCTCTAATGCTACAAGACTTCGCTCAATAGACAACGCCGCAAAGCATGCATCATTTCTATCGATGACGCCACTTGCCTCTCCAATTACTGCCGCCAGCAGTCAGTACCCAGATGATCCTCAGACAATCTACTTCTTCAATACTGCAGAAATGCTACAGCATGTTACCGAGAACTGGCGGAAACACTTTGTGACTTGCGATCTTTCATCCCGACAATTACTACAACCTTTTGTCCGGCGACCCTTCTTTCTGATTATGCAAATAGACGCACCAGTTCTGGAGCGATATCGCCGTTCAAAGAAGTATGGAGCACTTAAATTGAATAGGAGTTCATCACTCATAACAACCTAAGCTCCGCCAGTGTGTCACTCGCCGATTTTGTTGAGGACAATGATCGTTTGGTATACGGAACGACTGCCGGCGACCCTCAGGCGTCAAGTTCCTCTAACTCGCTGCAAAGTCTGACGGACATCATTAATATCAACGTCACCAATGCTTTCGCTAGTATTCCGGAGCTGCACAAGTACCTTGATCGTCTGAATCTTTTAGACCCTGAACATCTTCGACCTAGCTGGGATTCATATTTTATGGTCAGTTTAGCTATGTCACTTTTTTCAACAAAACTAATCAGATTCAAAGACCTTGGCGTCTCTTGCGTCTCGTCGATCAAACTGCATGAAGCGTCGAGTTGGTGCCATTCTTGTTCGAGGAAATCGTGTCATAGGTACTGGCTATAACGGTACTCCTCGGGGTTTGGTCAATTGTCGAGATGGCGGATGCTCGCACTGCAACTTCACGAACAAATCGAACCTCATCTCCAATGAATGTTTGTGCTTACATGCTGAGGAGAACGCTCTACTCGAAGCTGGTCGAGATAGGGTTGGTGTGGGCTGCGTCCTTTACTGTAACACGTAGGTCATGTCGTCCTAAACACTGACTTGTAAGCATCGTGCTAAACATAGGTCCCACAGGTGCCCCTGTCTGAAATGCACTGTGAAGGTTATTCAAATTGGGGTCAAAACTGTCGTGTATAATCTTGCCTACAAAGTGTGAGTTAGTACCACAATTCCGTGACGCCGAGTCTAACCCTGGCTCCAGAGATGACGCATCTGCTCAACTTTTTAAAGAGGCAGGTGTGGAACTCCGTAGATTTGATCCAAATAGTAAGGTACATCTTCTGCCTACAGAAGATGCATTTGCGTTGCTACCACCAGAACCGCAGAGTAGCCTACCTCAATAACTTCCCCACTCTCTAATCCAATGATCCTAACACAATTCTAACGTTCATTCCGATGTCCCATTTGGCTTGCTCCATGAAATCCATGTTACCATCCAGTTTGGAAACGGTAGATGTCAACGCCAACCAAACAGCATCGGGATTGTGCTTGGCGGCTTGTAGATACAACCGGACACCCCATTCTTGCATTTCTTCATGCATATGTGAGCCAAGAAACCGCCGAAAGGCGACGAGGACCTCCCAAAATGAAGGTTCATGCGGTTCTACACCTTTCAAAGCCGCTGTCATCGTCACTAACAAAGATCGATACAAACGATGAGCATGGGTGTATGCAGATTGAGCACCGACTCGTCCATCTCCACTTCTGGCCAGTGCAGAAGTAGATTCGCCTTTCTCCAGACCACGAATAAGACTACGAAATTTTGGCCAAACGTCGTCCCAGATTCTACGGAACATGAACGATCCAACATTTTCAGCTAGAGCCGCGACGAAGCCTGCTGCTGCAGCGACTACAAAGGGTTCGGAGTCATCCAATCGATTCAACACGAAAGGCCACGCTGAGTGAACTGAAGGGAGGAGGGCCGATTCAGGAAGAACTGGGACTGAATAGGTAAGGAGATTGAGTATCTTGGCACGGATGACGGGAGAATCATGTGTTAAGAAATATAGCGATCGCGAGATGATCTGTTTGGTCAAAGCCTGAATGACTGTCGGTAAGGGCTCATCGGTTGTCTCCACCTGTATTGGTTCTTCTGGTTCCGGATTTTCTTCGTCTTTGTCTTCGCCTTTGCTTTTACCCCAAGCTTCCCTTGGTGCTGGACCATAATCCGTCATATCGGTATCAGTTAAGGGATCTTGAAATCTCTGCGGCAGGAAAGCGAAAAACTCGTCCAAGTTCGCTCGCCGTCGTCTTGGATTTACTTCGGGAGTGACATTAACTTTCTTAAGCGGATTCACCTCAACCTCCAATCCAATGACCTTCACGACCTCATTCAAAACCTCTACCAAACCATCAACCACAACCCCATAGCCATGGAACTCGTCGAGCCGATCAAAACATTCCTCCACCACATCCCCTGCTTTCTCGACCATATCTGCACCGACAAGTCTGACCATAATTCCAAGGACTTTGGTAGCATCAATGTCAAGCCACCTTGGCGTGAGTCGACGTGAGACCGAGTCCAAAACGTAGTCGAAGTTGGATAGCAGGAGGTTTGCCGGAGACGCGTAGGATGTGGCATGGGAAACGAAGTTCAGGGATGCGAGGCCCGTTGCTGAGAGGAATGATAAAGGTGAAACGAGCGAGTGCAAAATAGGGTACAGGGCCCGAATAAACAGAGGCCTAAATCTCTCCTTCATCGCGCCAGCGGATATACTGAGTAATTGAATGCAGAGAGCTCGATGAACTACAGGTTGATGAGTTTTCGTCGGCCTTGTGGACGATGACCGGACGATCTTAAGTGTGTCCAGAAGTGGAACAAGTCCTTTTTGATGTTGGACAAAGGTTGGAGGATTTTCTTCCCGTTCGTTGTTGTCTGCAGTAAATGCCTTTGGGTTGGAATCTGATTGATCCCAAATTTCAGCTATGCTCCCGACCAGTATTTTTATGTGTTTTTCCACCCTTCTATCACGAGGTCCATGGGAAGAGGTCTCAAAGGACTCCAAGGATAATGAACCGTCGACGATACCCTCCAACAGCCGGCAAGCGCACCACAGCGACGCTACCGAAGAGAGAGATGATGACCATGCGCCGCTGCGATAGAACCACTCAACGGAGAACAAAGCAGATTCACCTGCTGCTTTTCCTAACGAATAAAGCATTCTGGTTATCGCGTCTCGGGTTTCGTGAGAAGAGATATTCTTAAATCCAACTTCGGGGAAGGGTATACTGCCTTGGGCTTGTGGATCGGCTTCAAGAGCGAGCTGCGCACTTGATGTATGTGTAACCACAACTGAAGGCTCCTCGATCTCGAGAACAGAGAGCAAACTCCAACCCCACTTTTCAATGCCACCGGTTGGACCTAATAATTTACCGACGCCTTTGGACACAACTGAAAGGCGGCTCTGAGATGGATCATCGATACACAACCGACATACTGCCTCTATCAATCCAGCAGTGTGCATAATTTTCTGGTCCGCCTGAGTCGATACGAGGCGAGGCAGCGCCGAAAGATTGTTTCCAAGGTTGGTCATAAGATTCTCCTCCAATGAACCCAGAGCAGAAGATGATGAATTTAGTAGATTTTGGAGAAGAGTGCGCGTCTTTAATACGACTAAAGGGTAGTCAGACAGAGTGAGTGAAAGGAGGAAGCTGAGGAGAAGAGGTTGCGTTTGAGGGAGGGATAGGGGTGTGGCCTCGATTACTTTGGCAGAAAACATCGACAGGGAATTGAGCGCGGATGCGGTTGGATGAGATACAAGAGGCGTCAGCGTATTGATCGCAATGTGCAGCTGCGTGGCAGTTCCTCTAAGCCACGACTGAGTCCTGGTAGTACCAAAGCGTATCTTGTCTGTCGTCGATTCTGCCTGAGGAGTGGATAGGTCGAGGAAGTCGTCCAGTTTCTGAACACGTCGTATAGCTCCGCTCTTGACGCAGACGTCATCATTAACCGCTCGTATTACGGTCATTTGGATGACCGAAAGAGCGGCGGCGACAATCTCTCCGTTGACCCATCCTTTACCGTGAGTTTGACCAAGGCATATCCGCGTCATTGAGCTCACGACGCCAGGAAGAATCGAAGGAATCATATAATCAGGAAGATAGACCCCAACTAATTGCTCGATGGTTTTCAGCGAAAGGCGCTGCAAAGGAAGGTGCTGAGACGTGGCACAGGTAAGAAGTGAATCAAGAGTCTGGCCTACAATGGGCACGGATTTTTGAGATTGGGTAAGTTCCTGCAGTTCTCTCGTACGTTTCACCGCTTGCTGAGAAGGATGGGCTCGTTTTGTGGCGTCATTTGGTGCGCGAGGGTGTACGAGAGAGTACAGGCAAAATGCCGCAGCCTCTTTCGTTTCGTCGTCGCGACTCTTTCCCTTCCCCCCTTTATTCTCGATACCTCCAATTACTGCTCCACAGAGCATGAAAATTTGTTCCCACACTCTTAAATCGCAATTCCACCACCAGCTCTCTGATAATAGGCCCAGCACCTTCAAAATCCGCTCAAGAACCTGGTCTGGAAGTTCGGCGGAGGTATTTCGTTGGAGAATGGAGGAAAGCGGAAGGAAGACGTAGGATATAAGACTTGAATTCATTCGTTCATCGGGTATAGTGTTCAGGACTTGGATGAGTTCACTCAGAAGTCCGATTGTTTTTTGAGCTGTAGTGGCGGTCAGGCGAGTCACGCCCATCAGAGGAACACAAACAATTTTGAGCTGAAAATAAGAGGTCAATGTATTTTACATAGGTTTTTATTTTATTTTCATTACCTTCTGGAAGTTCTCCTGAGACGCAGAATCCTCGGCTGAAATTGCAGGCATGCTGGCTAGGATATTGATAGAATTGGTGCCCTAGTGTGACTATGATGGAGGCAAGAGACATCACAAGAGACTAAGAATCAAAATTTTCTATGACATACTCTTCAACTTGTTCAAATTGTGGACGACGACAGTCGCATAATCCAAATTTTGCACGTCGTGAGTGGATGTTGGTCGTTGAAAGAGGAAGGATGATGATCAAATCAAAAGACGCACAGTGACAGAATTGGCGGACCGTGTCATGTGATGTTCCTCATGGGCGCTTATTTTCGCTAACTGAATAAGAGTGTCTCTGATTTTGCAGACCTCTAGGTAGTACAGCTGTAGATGACTATTGCATCCTTAAAAGGCAACAAATCAGGGCAATTATGAAGCTAGCAGTCACTTACACGCATAAATCCAAGTTATTCCGCTCGCACATTTACTTAGGTCTCGATTCCAGAGATCTTGCTTCACTAAGTTTACGTACCATTTTCACCACTAAGTCTACTATATTTGAGTCCGTAGAAACTATTACAAACTGATAGAATGCTTGTAATCGGGCAAACCACATTTTTAGTTAGATAATAAATTCAAATCGAGCTGCTCATTGCACTCTCTTTGTGTCTTTACTCAATACAAACAATGCGTTAATGGAACACGTATCAGTAATAGGTCTACACCACAAGCTATTGAGTAACTCGATTTCACTGGCATGGATAACTACTTGTCATTTGATCCGGGCTTCAAGCATCCGTGAGAAACTGTGCGTCGACCTTCTGGTCGCGTCCAACCGCTCTCACACATCGACAAAACCTCTTTCACACTCGAAAGGGCGCAAGCTGCATGTAAATTTCGCAGAATCGCAATGAGACTGTATCTCAAGGGCACTTGACCTTGCTCTGTTAATAACATGCAATACAATCCGAGATCCTGCCGACACTACTTTGCTCTGATCTTATCATGTCACAGGGTCCGACAATTTTTCGCCAAAAAGTCTGTTTGTGTCAACACGCTCTCTGTTCCCGACAAATCTCCCTTTTGGTTTCGGAAGTACATGAAGTCTACTTGATCACTCTTTCCGGACTTTTCTGGAGCCAGAATGGCCATCGACACCGACCAACCAAGGTTGCTTCTGGTGGACTCTTACGACTCCTTCACGCACAAGTATGTTCTATACCCACTTGACAGTGCCCACTAAACTTTTGTACAGTCTTGCAGCACTTTTCAGCCAGGCTATTCGAAACTGCAGTATTACGATCATCAAGAATGATGAGCTCGGTATGCAGGCGCTCCGTCCATATCTCGCCTATTTCGACGCGGTCATTGTCGGACCAGGGCCGGGGTCACCGGACAACGACGAGGACGTTGGTATTGTGAAGCATCTGTGGAGAATGCATGATGAAGACCTCCTTCCAGTATTCGGAGTTTGTCTGGGTTTACAAAGCCTGGCTATCGAACATGGTGCCACCCTGAAGAGACTTAACACTGTTAAGCATGGCATGATTTCCCAAATCCGACATACATCTACAGACCTATTCCAAGGACTAGAAGGCATTCGAGCAACGCGATATCACTCAATTTGTGTCGAGCTACAAGCAAAAGGCCTTATGGAAGAGCTTGGTTGGGTTGAGGACGAGGAAAATGGGAGGGTCGTCATGGCAGTTAGACATGCTACTCGGCCATTTTGGGCGGTCCAGTACCATCCCGAATCTGTTTGTACAGATAACGGGGGGCTGCGCGTTATTCAAAACTTTTGGCTTCTTGCAAAATCCTGGAGTACCGACCATTGCCGAAGGACGGAACCATGGTCATCGCGTGTAGCACGTTTTGGCAGTTTATGGCCATCTATATCCTCAACAACAGCACCCCGAAGCTCCTCCCCAGAGCTCAAAGTTATTACCACGTCGTTTCAGCAGCCCGATCTCTCTGTTGTGGATATTTGCGAAGCATTTGGAGCATCGAAAGAAACATCAAAATTCGCGGTTCTGGAGTCCGCCTCTCAACCTGGCAGATTCTCGATCATTGCAGCACTCTCGCACGCCTCTCTCCACGTTCGATACCGCGTAGGAGATGTTTTTATCACCCTACAACGAGATGGACAATCCACTGAAGAGAACTTAGGATCTCTGGATATATATGCATGGATCGGTCGGTTCATGAAAACCAAGGTGGCACTCGATGGCCACGCAGACCTGCCTTTTTGGGGAGGGCTGATTGGATACTTAAGCTACGAGCTTGGTGTGCAATCGCTTGACATCCCTCTCAGGCGTGAAACCACCACACAGCCGAACAAGCAGCCCGACGTTAACTTGGTCTTTGTAGAGAGAAGCGTTGTCCGCGACTCCCAATCTGGCAGAGTGTATGTTCAGTCGATTGCCCCAGACGACCATGTCTGGGTCAATAATACTGAGACGATGTTAAAGACGCTCGTAGGTTCCTCACAAACCGAGACATCCCTGTCGCAGGGAAAACCCAATATCATCTTCCCAAACAAGATTCAGTACATTTCCCGAATACAAACGGCCCAAGACCACCTTGCAGCCGGAGATTCATACGAGATTTGTCTGACTGCACAGACTCGAGTATCTATCCCTTCAACTCCTGTGATCAGCAATGTTTCATCCTCTTGGGAACGATACAAACGGCTTCTCAAGAGCAATCCCGCACCCCATTCCGCTTACTTGCGCCTTCACCCAAGTACCCTCTTATCGTCATCTCCAGAACGATTTTTATCGTATACGAGACCCCCAGGTACACTCTGTCAACTTCGCCCTATTAAGGGCACAGTTCGCAAGGCTCCTCATATCTCCCGAGCAATGGCTGAAAAGCTCTTAGTTGGAAGTCCAAAGGAAGTCGCAGAGAATTTGATGATCGTCGATCTTATTCGACACGACCTACATGGTGTTGTTGGACGAGATGTTAAAACCAAACAGTTTTGTTCTGTAGAGGAATACGAAACCGTTTGGCAACTAGTTAGCGTGATTGAAGGGAGATTACCATATGATTCTGCCCTTGGCGCTGAAGATCAGCTGGGCTGGCAGGTACTGCAGCGCAGTCTTCCTCCAGGTTAGGCCTTCTCTCTACAGTCTCAGTTTCATGTTAAAAAATTTGCAGGTAGTATGACTGGCGCTCCGAAGAAGCGCAGTGTTGAGATCTTACAGACTCTCGAGGACCAAGAGCGCAGCATCTACTCTGGTGTCTTTGGATACTGGTGCGTAAGTGGTGCTGGTGATTGGTCAGTTGTAATCCGTAGTGCTTTCAAGTATGATAATCGGTTCGATGAAGAGACGTCCTGTTCGGAGTCTAGTACAACTGAAGAATGGGTGATTGGAGCTGGGGGAGCGATCACTGCACTTTCTGACCCTGAAAGCGAATGGGAGGAGATGGAAATGAAGCTGAATAGTGTGCTACGGGCATTTGGGGTGTTGCCTACTTAGATTTACATTACATTTATTGGGTTTTGGGCGATTTTATTCCTGTTTATTAATGGCCTTACGAAAGTTCAACAGTTTCATTGGCATATAACATAAGTTTGATTCACGTGGGCCTTCATGCCATGAGCGCGATATGTTTGAGTTCGCTGAACCTATGTCAGCCAATATTCTGTGATAACTTACTGAAACTTACTTTGCGACCTGCTGTCCTACTTTTATATGCGGGTACTCGGTCTCGTCGCCATCAGATTTGCCGGCATTGAAATGCTGAGCTCGCAATTCTCTAGCCTTCTCATTGAGTGTGGGAATTGGGATGAGGTCGTAGTCCGACGACAAATGCCAGAAAAACGTCGACGAAATCCGAATCAGCGGCCTATCCGGATGCGAGATCTTTCGTTGCCCAATGGTAGCCAAAGTCTGATCGTTCACGACAACTTCGTGGAAGCCAGCTTTGACTAAGCCACCGGTGATGTGTTCGAGTTGCTTTCCTGCTTGAACGAGCAGGTTGTTTCCAGGAGGTATCTTCACGGGAATGCGTTTTCCGGTGTTGCGTGCCCAGACATTAAGGCCAGGATAACGAGATCGGCCGTGTATAGTCAGGAAATTGAGGTCCGAGTGGAAGCCTGCCAAAATGGTGTCTTTCTTGCCATATTTTACGAGGTCAGATGCGGTCGGAGCTAATATATGAGGTCTGTGCCGGGTCAGATCACAAGCACTTAAAAGCATCTAAACTGGGCGCTTACCCATATCGACCTGCTTGACGGAAAGTTTCCACCCGCAAACCGAGACCAAGAGCCACCATGTCAGCAAGATCGGCCACGCTGATAACATTCCATCAGTCGGTATCTGACTTTGATGAGTTTAAGTGGGACCTACGCGCTTTTCATCGAGACACCCCATTGTTCCATGACTGGAGCCCATTTCTCTTTCAAGAAGTCAGCCTGAGGGACCACGTTCGGCGCATTTAGGCTCGGGAAATGTGTTTCGTAAGGAGGCTTGTCACCCATCTTCCAGAAGAAACGACATTTAGGATCCGGAGAGTGTGCAGAGATATCAAGAGGTCGCTCAGCAGGGTCCAGCTTTTCGATGATCTTCAGGCAAGGCTCGTCAACGGCACACTTAGGCTTTTCGGTGTTTTCGAGAGTGACACCGACTTGATAGCTGAGCTCGGGTCGTTCGTCTTTCTTGAGCTCTGCTTCTGGTTGATTGAAATAGTCTTCCATCAGATTGAGGAAAGTCTGGTTATCTTCCTCTGAAACGCGAGAGTCGTGAAGGACAAGAGCCCCATAGATAATTAGGGCATCTGCGGCCTGACAACAAGGTTATAAAGTATTTTTCAGCAAGAAAAAAATCACGCAAACCTTTTTACACTCGTTTATGACAGCTTCAGACTCTTTTGGTCCCGCCAGAAAAACGTCAAGGTTGATGACTGGGAGGTCCTTGGAAATATCTCGTTGAAGAGCCATAGTAGTGGTCAGGAAGAAAGGAATTTACCATGTTCCTTTGCCCGCTTTCTTTTTATGTAGATCCAGCTGAATTCTTTGGTGGTCCCGTTGACAGAGCCATATGCAGCGGTTTGGGTTCAATTTAAGGACATGTGGGAGGAAGGATAAATGAGCACAGCCACCGTCCTTTGAAAGCGGCCATGCCTGAGTTTGCGTGACTAGGTTACAGGGACACTGCTTTGTATTTAACCACCACCACCACCAACGTTGACTCACGACCTACACGACTTTTTGCCCAACTCCTGCAGCCATGATTAAGGTATGGATGGATTCTCAAAACTGATACCCTGCCACTGGTGCTCAATTCGCGGCTGTTTCCCTGTAGATTTGGTCCATGAAGAAGAACGAGGATGCGGCTGCCAAGAAGAAACCTAAGACCAGCGCCGCTCAAATTCGAGTGCAGAAGGGTGAGTGTAGCCCACTTTCATGACTGTAATGTAACTGAGAAATCTAACCTCTTGCCTCCTCCTTAGACTTGACCGAGCTGGACTTGCCGTCAACGATGCAGACGCACTTTCCCGATCCCAACGATCTCCTCAACTTCACCTTGACCATCACACCAGACGAAGGCACGCGCTTTTTTATTTCCACTATCAATATTCGACGGTGACTAACTAGCACGCGGAGCAGGCATGTACAAAGGAGGCGCGTTCAAGTTCTCCTTCGCTATCAACACCAACTACCCACACGACCCTCCAAAGGTCAAGTGCCTGCAAACCGTAAGCCAAATTGCGATGGCCGCCAGGATTAGATTGCTGATGTGGTCCTCGTGTTCGATAGATTTATCATCCCAATGTGGACCTGGAAGGCAACGTTTGCTTAAACATCCTCCGAGAAGATTGGAAGCCAGTCCTTAACTTGAACTCGGTCATGGTTGGGCTGCAATACCTGTTCCTCGAGCCCAATGCGGACGATCCGCTGAACAAAGGTCAGTCATATTGTTTGTGTTTGGAGATTGACTAACAAGTTCATTGTTTCACAGAGGCTGCAATCGAAATGAGCAAGAACAGGGACCAGTTCCTCAGCAATGTCAAGTCATCGATGAATGGTCGCAACATCAAAGGCGTACAATACGACAAGGTTTCTGTATCATAATCGTTTTTTATAGTTTCCCCTTGCGGTATAGGGCTGGTTTGGTGATAGTGCTCATTTTCTCTCGTAATTACTTTCTTCCCCTGTCGCGCATTTCCTGGTCACATACACATCTGAGACTTCCTCTTCACGCAGAGATAGAGTCGTAGAGTTTATCCTTTAATCAGGCCTCGTGCTTATGGTTAGAGTCCGCATATAGTACAACATTTACGTCCCGGCTGCTTAATTGACGAGTTTTTACAACCACGATGTGGCTCAGCTACCCCTGTAGGTTGTGAAAGAGTATGGGCTGATAAGCAATGGAATGTGGTAATGTCCGTCGGGGTTCTCGATGGTGAATGTTATCTAAGTTCCTGTCAGGTTGACATAGAACGCAAGGTTTGAAGCTTACCTCCACCCATGGGTAAAAAGATTTTCTATTGGTTCTTTCAAAGTACTCCTTCGTCTTGAATACAACTTTATACGTTTGTCCTGCTTGGAGGCTAGTTTTCTCTTTGGCTTCCTCCTCGGAGCCTCTAATAGGAAGTAAATCAAGACAGCGGCCGTCCGCGTTTGTAGTCCTAATTTCAGCACATCACTTCTCCGACATTTAAATTAGAAGGTCTCCGTTTATGCTCACCCTTTGGCTAGCGGATGGAAGATGTCGGGTCCTCCTTCGTCTTTCGAAACTTCGAGCTGCTGAAGGCGAATAAAGATACCTTCCGCCGGCTTTCCGAGCGAAGAGTCGAGAACTGAAGACAAAATTAGTACCCTGGACGCGAAAAGTCTAAGAACTAACCGTGACAAGTTATGGGAGATTTAGCCATGGTGAAGAAGACTTCCTGCTCGTCTGACCAGCCTCTCTTTATAGCAGCCCCAACCCCGCGAAAACTGGATAAGATAATCTCGGGTAATGAAGTCATTCCCGGGCTCTTACGTCGGCCCGTCGCCGCAATGCGATCACGAACTGGCTGTCAAAAAAATGATACGCAGGTTTGCTCTCTGCTATGTCCACCTCGGCAGGGCCTCCATTGGGAAAGTATCTCGCGTCTACTGGTATGTGCCTAAATTTTAAGGTTCTCAAACGAGTGTTAATCTGAATAGTGCGCAGATAAAAAGACTCGCGATAAAGCGATAAAAAACCTCTCTGCTTTTCTTTCAGAAGATCAAGATGGTTTACCAAAATCTGAAATGGATAAGCTGTGGAAGGGCATCTTCTATTGTGAGTGCTGGGGTAAAATTTCCCTTAACAGCTCATGGATTTGTATGTGTAGGCTTTTGGATGTCCGACAAGCCGCTCGTTCAACAAGCATTAGCAGCTGAACTCGCAGAGCTTCTTTTGACCATCACATCCACTCAGGCATCATTAGCATTCTTAAAAAGTTTTTGGCAATGTACAGTAAGAGAATGGAATGGAATAGACAGACTGAGGTAATGTTTGTTCCTCTCGTGTACATCTTTTGCTCAGAGCAGAATTCATAGAATCGACAAATATTACATGCTTATTCGCAAGTTCGTGAATGCCACCTTCAGACTTCTAATCAGAGCCAACTGGGAGGAAAAGGCTTTCAAGGAGTATAATGGCTTTATGACCCAAGAAGGTGGCCCTCTATGGTTTGTCAGACTGCAAATTCAGCCGACTGTCACTCACTGTCTTCGCAGCTCTGTCGATATCAAAGTACCGACAAGTCTGTCGTATCACATCGCAGATATCTACCTGGAAGAACTCGAAAAAACACTAAAGAGCTCACCAGAATGTCTTCCTGTTCCTTTAAGCACAGTTATCGACCCGTTCTTCTCACTTGCGGCACAAACTCCAACTTCCATAGCGTTTAAACGGATACAGACAGCTGTGTTTGATCCTTTATTCTCCGCTCTGGAGCCTTCAATACCTTCTGACACAAAAGATCAACCTCGGAAGTCAAAGCGAATCAAACTCAGTAATGAGCCATCTTATCCAAATGTTGTCAGTAACTCCTGTTATGAAGATTCGCGGACGGAAGGAAAGGTCTCTGGAAGCTTGCTGAAGCGGAAGCTGCTGAAAAGAATGTTCGCGGTTGCTGGTCAGACCAACACGAAGGACTCGAGTCGGCGGAAAATGTACGGAATATGGAAGGAGTGGTATATCGAGGAAGACGGAGAGTAATCTTTTGTACTTCTATATTCAAAGCATACGGAGATTTTTCATCAACCCAGCTGCGTTTTAGATGGCAAGGCAGTATCGGGCCGGCTGAGAGATCTGAGAGGCCAAGTTACATCGACTTCAAGTTGATTTTGTGCTCTACTCATCATAAACAAGTGTTCGTCCTTCGAAACAACATTGAATACGGTGTTGAATCAATGTTATCAGAACTACCTCTTGATATCCTAATCAATGTTCTCTGGTTTTTGCCACCTATCAGATCCAGGGGCGACAGCAGCGCGACTGCTCTGGTTGCATGTCTACAAGTTAATTCGCTCTTCGCAGAAGCTGCTCGCGTACCATCTCTATGGAAGGCACACTACGACATTCGCTACGAACATCACAAGGAGTCCGCCGAGGCCTTACGCCTCGATCACTGGGGCGACAATTGGCGGTTGCTCTACGTTGAACGCCGAAGACTTGACCAGAAAGTTCAAAGAAAGCTAACCCAGCTCGTAATCGACATTGTCCAAAGACTAACATTGGCTAAAGAAGTTGTTGCACATGGTATGGATGTATGGGATGTTCTTGATTTGGAACGATACTGTCCATTGCAGCCATGTCAACACAATCCTTTCGATGACACGACCGATGGAGATCCTGGCACCATACCTGAACACGCGGCTACTCGTCGGTACTGGGCAAAGTATCTACTAGAAGGAGTCTCGAGGCGTACTGCAGTCCTTGTATGGAGGCGGCTCTGGACCATGAACACTCCAGAACCGAGCTTCGAGGACACAATGACTCATTTATCGTGTTTCTATGGTCATTCGCCCAAGCGAGTGGGTTCTCCTCCACTATCGACGCCAGTCATATTCTGATACATTGAAGGACTCTAGATTACCTCCAAGCTAGAGGATCTCGCAAACCGTTGTAAAATTTCAATTCTAAGCAAGAATATTGCACTCAATGCACATGCAACCAGTGAACAACTAATTGTATTATGCGAGGAAATCGTTGAGTTTATGAAGGGTGAGGGCTTTCGACTACCAGGCGGTAAGTTCTTTTCTATCAGTAACTGTATAACTACTTCACCTTGTCTAATCTTGATTTCAGGTCGGGATTACTATGCACTGGAGAACAAGTTTCCACATTTCTATCTGGACACGCACAAGCAGACAATTCCAATGTCGCTTGTCCATATATTCGTCTCCATTGCAACACGACTCGGCATCGATGCGGCGCCCATCAACTTCCCTGGCACTGTCCTTGTCTACGTCCGTCATCCCAAGTCTTTGGCTGGGGCTCGACCAATTGTTGTCAATCCGGCTGCAGAGGGCGATTCCAGGGTGGCAGCAGACTTGAATGTTACAGATCCCTCACATGCGGGCATCCATGTATTACAGAACCCAATTCCTACCAACCCCGATGAAGAAACGTTCAGCCCATCAGGTGGCATGCCCATGCTCTTCAGATCCGTTAATAATATCCGAGCTGCTATAATGACTTCTCCAGGCATAATGGCGGACCTTCGGTATCCTACATGGCTCCTCATCATTCAGGTCTACATGCTCTTTCAAGTTGGTGATGCCAATCTGTGGAACCTCTTGTCAAATTTACGAATTGACCCCTTGGACGCCAGTTACATGATGGAAGACTTACTCCCTGCTCTTCCTCACAGGATGCAAGAGCTCTTGAAGACCCATTGTGAAGGCGTTTTGGCTCAGAATGCTCAGAATGCGCACCGCGTAGCCCCTGGGAGATCGGAACAAAAAACTAAATTTGCCGTCGGTATGCCAGTGGCTTACAACAACAGTGACAAGAGAGGGGTCATTCATTCCTGGCACGTCCAGCGCGTGGAGGATGGCTCGGAACAAGAGGGTAATCAAGGGGTAGTAGTGTACGATATTGTAACCCTTACAGGCGAGGGTCTCTGTACGTGCTCTTTTTCCTATCTTCTGACGACCACTAACATGAATTAGCTGCCATTGAAACAGGTCTTGAGACAATAAATATAACGGAAGCCGAGTGTCGGAATTTCTTCAGAAATTACACCCAGGCAGCTCGATTTTTCTCGCACGTGGAAAGAGCGGGTGGTGTAGATGTTGATGCAACAAATCGTGTAACACGAATGAGACTCGTGGGCAGCCCAGAAACTCAAGATCGATTTCCAGAAGATGACGAAGTTGGTCGAACATGGATTCAAGGCGAATTACAGTCATAATCAGAGTAGCTATACCCCATCCTGTGCCGCATGTAAAGCTCGATTAATCATCACAAATCCGTGGAAGTATCTGGGCCATTGTTGTCGCCAATACCTGCATCGAGCATCTCCGTAATCCAGCACATAAGAGCATCATCCCGTAGTTGCACAACTTCAAGTAGCTTTCGAACACCCTCAAAGGTTTTTCTACCTCTCCGCCCGCCCTCTCGCTCATCGCCTTCAGCACCTTTGTCGGCGAGATCAATACTTTCAGGCTCAGGAGCATCCTCCACGATTCCAGGGAAACCGAAGTGATCGCCGTCGACTCGAGGAGCGGCGTCAACGGTCGCAAAGGATGTCCGGAAGAGGATACGTAGAATGAGGAGAGCAGTCAATGAGGTTGAAGGAGGATCGAGGATTGGGACTTCGTAGGTAATGGTCGTGTTCCGCGGAGGTGGCGGTGCGCGGGTGGTAGGTGCACTCGTTGGGTAAGGCGTTGAAGAGGAAGCCAAAGTTATAGTCTCGCTTTGGGATGGGTGTTTTTCAGCAGGTTGGGAGGATATATGGCCCAATATGTGGAAGCTCATGGCCAACCTGGAGGTTAGCTGTTGTGAACACGTTGACCATAAGCAGGATAGATGAGTGGCTTCCGCTGTTGAAAAGTGTTGCAAAACATGATCGTACAATTGGCCCGCAGATGCGAAAGATTCTGCGCTACATTGAGAGCGATCCCAAAGACACTTGAAAGCCTCTCTGATGATGGGGTCTTTCCGTCTATCGACGCCACGGACTACGAAGCGTTGAACAGGTGTCTGGACGACCATGGCCTGCGCCTGTGGAAAAACATTATTCACGTTTTTTATTACGTCCGACGCAACCAGCAAGGTATGTTGCTCGGAGTAAGGAGCAAATGAGTCTTTGTACATGTTCCAAAAGTCAACTTGGGTGACTTCGCCGTCTGCTTTTGCCACGAACATAATCTTCATCCTGGATGGTAGTCAATTGAATGTAACTTTTAATCGCTTCTCCTCGCCTACCAATCATAACAGCGTTGTGGCTCGGGTCTCGGTATGAGGCTTTCAAGCTCTTCTTGGGTAAGTTCGTGGTCTCGATTCGTTTGGCTGCTGGGAGGAACCACTACCACAGGGCCAGTTATGTCCATCGTGTACGTCTTCTCCAAGCCCTGCTGTTCATGAACTAGAAGGCTGGCAAGAACTTTCACTACGCTCGGCATCTCTGGGTGTTGCAGAAAAGCCCGCGCCATTGATGGGTGAGAAATGTGGGCGTAAAGGTAGTTGAGGGCAGCGTTAATCAGAGGTTTGTCGTTGAAAAGGGGTAGATAGCGTATTGCAGCGGTTAAAGCTTGAGAGTCAGATTGCAAATGAGCACCGTTCGCGGGATTCAAAAAGAGCACCGACAATGCTGTCAGGGCATTAATGATTGTGGTTCTATTTGTCGACGTCGAAATGATTCGAAACAGTGGAGGGAATGGAAGGAGTTGGAGGATGTTTGGAGGGTATGTGTAGTACGCTCCACAGATGTTGTAGATGTCAAGAATGAGTTGAAGAAACTCTGTGTTCTCGTCTCGTAATGGATCCAGATTGTACAATGCCCAAATAATGAGCCGATGAGTCTGTGCATGTGAAGCTATCTCTGCGACGTTGACCTCTTCGTAGGTGGCATTCCTCAAGATGAGAAGTGACTCGAGGGTAAAGCGGTGTTGTCTCGCAACTTCTGGGACTGGGGAAAATAAGGTATTCTTGTCCGTGAAATGTTTGTGACCTTCAGTAATGTACCATTCTGGCCACTCGTATAAGCCGTCGAGAAGTCCTGGATACTCGCTCAAGGCAAGACCTCCAGGATTGCTGGAAAGACGGCTGAGGCGATTTAGTGCCCAGCTCACTTCGGTATGTATTCCCGAGCGTATTGAGAGCGCCATTCTCCCATTTTTGAACAAAGCTGCAAATGTCGTGAGACCGAGTTGAGTATGAATGTAAATCACGTACGCTCCCAATCATCCACTGGCGTTTTATATTTTGTGAGAGATTCCTTGGAAGGCTGTACATTTTGAGGCGCATATACCTGCGGCGTCCTATAATGAGAAGCCTGTGGACCAGTATTGTTGATGAAAGTGGTCTGCATTTTTGGCCCCAATTTGGCCCTGCCTCAGGCGACTTGGTTCAAAGAGGATCGTACTGTCACGGTACATGTGACAGTAATGTTCCTGTGACAGTGTGATGCCTGTATCTTATCAGAGAGCAACCATGCTGAGCTTTGGCCGCCGAGCTACGCCTCAGCCCAGCGGTTTGCAAATCACCTCGAAGTTTGCTAGTTTATACTCCAAGCTTCTTCAAGGGCTTTCTCCGAGCCAAATAACTCCCAGTCAAAGTACGGATCGCTTCTACGCCGATCTCTTGGACTTGAGAGTGGATCGACCTTTTCTTACCGGAGAGCTTAATAAGCTGTCCAAGGATCTGTGTCTGGGTAAGGTAAAAGTGAGAAAATGTTCGTCTCTATGCTGTACATGTCTGAAGCTGAAGCTATTCAATATAGTAGCCATTCTTAAGTGAATTCTTCGGAATCTGCGTCCAATATATTCGCACCGCTGAACACGAAGACATCAAAAAGGGACATGCTCTGGATACTTTAACAGTTCTACTCTCCTCTATTCTTGCGAAGAATCTCAGTGGCTGGGAAGTCATGGACGTCCTTGCAGGATCTGTTGCGCAGAGCGATACCGTCTTCAAAGTAGGAGCCTCATCCTAGGTTACGTTTGACACTTTGACAGCGTGATCTTAGTTGTTTACAGAGACACTAGATATACTGATTGGAGATTCTAGTGCCCCAGGTATGTTTACTTCGCTTGAAATTACAATCCACCTAAAAGAATCATAGCCCCCCTCCGACATCAGGCACTGCAACTGGCGCTCACATATATGTGCAGCGTGGCTCAGCTCAGCTCTGGGGCCTACTTTTTACAAAGAGATTTCTTTCCCTCTCTTGCTTTAGTAAGTAATAGTGGAATCAAAATATGCTTTCAATTTAATATCAGCCAACCCAGCTTGTCAAAGCTCCTGACACCGAGCAATACACCTTCGAAGCAATTCTTTTGCTTGCTATCCTCGCCAACTACCATAAATCCGATGCGGCCAAACTAAACCTATATCTAAAACGGATAAGCGATTCAACTGACGGCGATTTCATGCGCAAACTTTGTTGGGCATCCAACTTTACTCTCCAATCATCATTAACGTGAGACTCAGTCATTTCCTTCTGGTTTAGAAGAACTCAAGGGCTGTATAGTGCATATCAAGATACTCAAGACGATTCAGCACCCACAAGCATAGTTTCGTCTTTGAGTTCGGCCATGACCCGACTGCGACCTGATCGTATACTGGCCCTGTCTCCACTATTTAGTCCGTCCAATCAAGATAAGATTAAAATTCAGTGAGCACTTCATTCATTGCCCGACTATGGAGTCACATCTGACTGATTTATGCAGGCCTGTGCAGGCCACCGTCGTTCTTTTACCAGTATACGAGTTTCTCAGAGGAAATCCACTATTCACCACTGTTCTGCTTGAAGATCTTGTTGCTCCAGCGGCTGATACTAATCAAATAACATCTCTCCCGTGTACTTTAATATCTTTATCGTCCTACCTCTTTAGCCACGCCTCGTCCATTTCGACCACAAGATCACTCGGATACGCTAGTCTTGCTCTCAACACTCTTCTCTCGTTGGTAGAAAATGGTGTTGTCATGCAGTTCATGACACAAACAACGCTACCCTCAATACGCCTTTGTCGACAAAAGTTACCATTACTTGCACTTCCACGGTCTTCAGAGGCTCCCGTTTGTGCCATTTTAGATTGCTGCGTACTGTGGCTGCGGCACAATCTACAGAAGAGGCTTGAAGTGCAATCTTATACGTAAGTGTTCGACGACACACTTAAAAGGTTTTAGCTCATCGCATCCATAGTATATGCACCTGGATCTGCTTTAGAATCATTTGGTTCCTCCAATCTCGTCGTGTTCGCCTTAGTACGAAGTCCATATGAACGTTGTGCAGATGCTGATTCTTAACTTAGATTACAACTGGACGGAGCTTTGGATCTCATTGATTGGAGTTCTTGGTTTTTTATCGTCAAAAATGGACTCTTTGTATACAACGGGAGGTGTAGAACTTCTGGTTTCAGAGGTAAGCCTGGCATGCGTTATCTTGTTATTGAACCCACCAATGCTGCTTCGGTAGACCATCAGACTCCTAGATTTTGCACTCTGCACATCTGAGGCCTATCTACCCTCTCCTCGCGCTGTTCACGAGCTAATTGTAAGCGTTATTAATGCCACAATTAGCCTTTCGCCTGATTAATCTAGTATGAGCTCCTGCGGTCGGCGGATATATTTCGAAAACAAAGTAGCCTGCTAAAGTCCTTAGCGCTCCCTTACACCAACAGTACTCGACCTTTCTACGGAAATGACCCGATAGACGACACTCTGGGACATCTACTAACCGTGGTCGAATTTTATGCGGAGAGGATTTCGGTAAAGGGGGCGGGGATCGGAAATCCAGACGATGTAATGAGAATCGTAGCGGATGAGATCGAAGCGAATGGTATACACGACGCTCGGGAGCTCCGAGAATCGACACCTTTGTGAGTCTATACGATTTGACTCTAAGCACTATAGTACCTGACATTCGAGCAGGACGCGGTCACAAGATGTTCTGGACTTTGCGCGGATCGCGTGTGGTGATGTCCTGGCGTTGATTCCATAAAAGGCAGTTTACATAAGGTTTTTGCGGCCTCCCGTTGCTCCGAGCCATCAGAAAAAGTTTTTGTCCCCGATGAATGACCAAATTCGTGCAGGCGCTCAACATATCACTTGTCGTCCATGATAAGATTTTTCAGAAATTCGGAAAACTTAGAAAACCATCCGGAATTTCCGCCTTGACCTCCAGAAACCTTGGAACTATGTTCCAAGACAACATCAGGCCACTTTCTGCTCAATTGGTTCCTTATCAGCCGATTACGTCGATAAGCATTACTCGGTGAATGGCTCACTGACCATTTAGGCGACCCTTGCCAAAATTTCCGCGCGCCAGGTTTCCCCTAATTTCAATTCTGCTCCTTCTCCTCTTCGTCCACGGCCATTATTACTCTGGGGCGTTACATTCATGGTCATCTCGCGTTTTGCACCAACGTTGGGCCGTTTCGTTCGTCTTACCTCCAGAGCGCACAACCATGTTCAGTCACGCGGTTTAGCCAGTCTGAAACAACCCGCCTCGTTGTTTGCGCCTCTCGACACGTTCCATGAGCGACACATTGGACCTGACGATGCAGAGGCCTCCAAGATGCTCGCTCAGCTGGGATACGATTCGATGGAATCGTTCATATCAGACGCTGTTCCTCCTACAATCAGGCTTGGAGAACATGCAGTGGACATGCCACCACTGAGTGAGTCTCAGCTACATGCGAGGGCGAAGGAACTTGCTGCGAAGAATAAGTCATTCAAGAGCTACATTGGCATGGGATACCACAATGCCGTCGTCCCTCCAGTCATTCTCAGGAATGTGAGTGAGACTTAATCTTGGGTTGACTTGGTCACTAAAAATTTCCAGGTTATGGAAAATCCTGCTTGGTACACCCAATACACCCCGTACCAACCAGAAATCGCTCAAGGTTAGCAATTGTTCGATCCTCAATTCATTAGTCCTCACCGATCTTAAAATAGGTCGACTGGAGTCTCTTATCAACTTCCAAACAATGGTGATGTCGTTGACATCAATGGATATCGCGAACGCTTCCCTGTTGGATGAGGCTACTGCTGCCGCCGAAGGAATGGTCATGTCATTTGTCTCGGCACCCAAGAAGAAAACTTTTATTGTTGATGCTGGCGTAACGACTCAAACAATCGCTGTTCTTCAAACTCGAGCAAAAGGGTTCGGGATCAAAGTTGTTGTTGGTAATGCGGAAGCTTTGGTCGAGGACCAGTCTTTGAAGCAAGATGTATGCGGTGTTCTTGTTCAATACCCTGACGTCAATGGAGCCATCAAGGACTTCGGGGATTTAGCGGATAAAACGCACTCCCTCGGTGCCCTTGTCGTATGTGCAACGGATCTACTAGCCTTGACCAAGATCAAACCACCTGGTGAATGGGGCGCAGATGTTGTTGTCGGGAACTCCGCACGATTTGGTGTACCAGCGGGCTATGGTGGTCCACATGCTGCGTTCTTTGCAGTCACGGACAAGCTGAAGCGGAAAATGCCTGGTCGCCTTGTGGGCCGGAGCCGGGATGCCGAAGGCAACTTGGCCTACAGATTGTCACTTCAAAGTAGGCATCTCTTCGGTTGAGCTATACTGTATTCACTGATTTCATCTATGTCTGACAAGCCCGCGAACAGCATATTCGTCGAGAACGAGCGACAAGCAATATTTGTACCAGTCAGGCACTTCTGGCTAACATGGCTGCCATGTATGCGGTTTACCATGGCTCCGATGGGCTTCGACGCATTTCAAGCAAGGTCCACAAGTTTACTCAGGTCTTCGAGTCGGCTGTGAAGGCAATGGGCTACAAGTCGGTGAATGAGCACTTCTTCGATACTCTCACCTTGGACGTCTCGGCTGTGAGCTCCGCCAAGTCCGTTCATGCCCTAGCTTCCGCTGTATCAATCAACCTTCGCCCAATTGACGACCACCATGTCGGCATTACATTCGATGAGAGTGTTTCTCCTGACGAGCTCGTCAAACTTCTCAAGGTCTTCGCTTCCGCTGCTTCTGCCAGCGCCCCTACTATTACAGAGCTGCCGGAGCCAGATGCACCTTCAATCCCTACCCATCTCCGGCGTACTTCGAATTACCTGTCTCATCCAGTTTTCAACAAACACCACTCTGAGACCGAAATGCTCCGCTACATCAACCATCTCGCTTCCAAGGACCTCAGTCTCGTTCATAGCATGATCCCGCTCGGGAGCTGTACAATGAAGCTTAACAGCACGAGCAGCATGATTCCGCTTAGCTGGCCAGAGTTCAGCACCGTTCATCCGTTCGCCCCATACGATCAGGTTCAAGGCTATCATCAGATCATTTCGGAGTTAGAGGAAGATCTTTGCAAGATCACCGGCTTTGCAGCTGCTTCTCTACAACCCAATTCGGGGGCTTCTGGAGAGTACGCTGGGCTTTGTGTGATTCGCGCCTATCATGAATCCCGAGGACAAGGCCACCGAGACATTTGCTTGATTCCTCTTAGTGCACATGGCACTAACCCAGCTGTGAGTGGCTTTTTTTCAACAGAGAAGTTGAATTCTAATGATTTGATAGTCAGCAGCTATGGCCGGTCTCAAGGTTGTTTCAGTGAAAGTGCATCCAGATGGTAATCTTGACCTGGAGGACCTCAAGGACAAAGCTGAGAAGCACAAAAATAACCTGGCTGCATTTATGGTAGGTTTTGGCACAAGTATCGGCTGAATGACGTTGATTACGGATCTAGATCACATACCCTTCGACTTTTGGTGTCTTTGAAGCTGGTGTTCAAGATGTCAGTGAGCTGGCGTTGTAGAAGTTGCGCATCTGATACATCTTTCTAGGCCTGCAAAATCATTCATGAGAACGGCGGGCAGGTATACCTTGATGGTTCGTTGTGATGCTATTTGCTTTTGTCTCGTGCTCACTCCATTTCAAGGCGCGAACCTCAATGCTCAGATTGGCTTAACAAATCCTGCAACCTGTGGAGGCGATGTCTGTCATCTCAATCTCCACAAGACTTTCGCAATGTATGTTGACAATACCTCTCGAGTACCTCGAATGTGCTTACACTTTGTTTTAGCCCTCATGGTGGAGGAGGTCCCGGTGTCGGGTAAGTTCTGTGTCGTACCAACCTGACCATCTATCTCAACTTTCATAGACCTATCTGTGTGGCAGAGCACTTGGCGCCCTTCTTACCAAGTCATCCAGCTATGCCAGTCCGTGGCGAGAAATCGATTGATGCTGTATCAGCGGCGCCGTTTGGGAGCGCCTCCATTAACGTCATCTCGTGGGCCTACATTAAGATGCTTGGAGGGAAAGGTCTCATCGACTCGACCAAAATCGCTCTCTTAAACGCCAACTATATGGCGAAGCGTCTGCAAGGTCACTACAGCCTCAAGTACAAAAACGAGAACGGAAGAGTTGCTCACGAGTTGTTGATCGACCTTGCTGAATTTGATAAAATGGCCGGATTGAAGGTCGCTGATTTCGCCAAGCGACTACAAGACTATGGTTTCCATCCTCCAACATGTTCATGGCCGATTCAAACTTGCATGCTGATAGAACCTACGGAATCGGAAACTTTGGAAGAGCTTGATAGGTAAATCTTTTGACTTTCTATCCTGCATATAATTCAGAGCATATGACCAGATTCTGTGACGCCATGATCGCGATTCGCGAAGAAGCTGACGACATCATCTCTGGCAAACAGCCCAAGGACAACAATCTACTCAAAAATGCCCCTCACCCTGTTTCTACTCTGGTCGCTTCAGAATGGAATCGGCCATATACCCGAGAACAAGCTGTTTATCCTCTGCCTTGGTTACGAGAGAAGAAATTTTGGCCCTCAGTGTCCAGAATTGACGACGGTAAGCAATTTGGCAAGTTATGAACTAGTTAATAACTTCTTGTTACAGCTTACGGTGACCTCAACCTAATTGTGAGTGTAATTTTTGGCCCAGACGAACACACGCTAATGTACACGTAGTGCGATTGCCCTTCAGTCGAAGAGCTTGCTCAGGTTGACTGATCTAAACGGACCTCTAGAATTTACGTACCTAGACACGACTATCTTTCTCGCATGGGCTTTCTATTCCTCTAGAGGCTCGCCCAGCCATTCACGCTTGGTGCTCAACCACTCATCATGATTTCATAACTTTATTTGGGATTTTTTCTTTGTCGGGTTGTCTTTTGTTGCATTAATATTCATATCATCAATTTGTTATTGATTCCGGAAGTGTTTGCCAGAGCTCGGGAAGAGCACTTTCGAGGCTAGGTTTGTACAATGACCAGACATCTCTTTTACGGGCAAACTTTGCGAATATTCGAATAGTTTCTCGAGAAGGTTGCAAATTGTGTTTTCGCAAACTGACACAAACGACTTCCAATGCTTCTCCAAAGTGACCGTTCCTGCACAAGGCCTCCACAAGTGTATCCCAATTCTTCGCATCAAGACTGTGACCAGCTTTCAACAGTCTGGCTACAATGGCTTTGATAAACCGCATGTTGCCCGAATATCCAGAGGAGTCAATAAGTATGTTGATCGTCCTTTGGTTAAACCGTCCAGAGAGGTGCATTGTCCTCCATAAGTTCTCGACGTCCCGGAAAAGGTTGAGGCGTTGATATGTATTCATTAGCTGATTCCATAGAATGGCATTGGGCGCAATAGCGGCATCGAGATTGAGGTAGTGGTGAATACGCCGTGTTGTATCGACCAAACGTTCGTATACCCCATTCTGGAGGATCTCTCTCGAGTTTGTGGTTTGTCGAAGTTTTGTAGCTACGATACCAATCTGATGAAGGATGATGGTATACGCGTTTGGAGTGATTTTGACGTTTCGCATTCGCATATGTTGGATGATGCTGAAGTAGTCGGTGATCAAGGGTACCTCTAAGTCCCCTGCAAAGGAGATTCGACAGTATTCCTGTAGGACTTGAACAAAGCCTCGTTCGTCGAGGAAATCGCGTTGTTCGCGGTAATAGTCCAAGGATTTTGCGAAACTGCCTACTCTCCGCATTTCGGCGATGATCTTGGTCGCAGCCAGAAAACTCTTGTTAGACGTGTAGCCTCGTCGCTCCATGTCGAATATGAGGGTTTCGAGGTCAGCTTGGTACTTGGCAGAATCGGGTGCGGAGATGACCATACGGATGAGAGCAGCAGTGATACCAGGCGTCGGTTCTTCCCTCGTGGTTATTGAGGCCTCGTCAAGGTCCTTGTAAAGACCGAGTGCTTTGTCGACGGCCCGTTCTGAGAATGCCAGGTAATCTCCGGAGTGTAGGACTTGGACTAATGGTACGATAATTCCAACTGTGGGTAAGATGTTGTCCTCCTTCAGTTTGTGGTAGATTCTGAAAGCTAAATCGTAATGCCTTTTGCTTAAGCAATTGGCAATCACAGCTTGATAATGCGGAGCTTGACACTGAACATTGAGAGTTTTCGAAACGTTGACGATGTCGTCATATTTTGTGGCGTTTGACAGCATTTCGAGCGCCTTCACCATTGGTGGTGAAGTAGCATCTGGAGGAGATGGTAAGGGTAACTCCTCCATATCGACAGCAGGGCGAGTGACGGTTTCGTAAACAGATAAAAGTTGTTTGGCGCCTGCATCATCTCCCTGATCGGCAAATGCTTGGTGCAGTCTGCTGGAAATGATTGGATCGAACGGCATCCCTCTGTCAACACACCACCGGACCAAACAGCCCATCTCCTCAATACTGGGAAAGGACTCTTCGAGTTCTGCTGCTGATAAGCGGGCTTCCAACAGTAGTAAGAAGGTGGCGGTCGAAACGTCAGGATTAATTGCTCTAAAGGAGTCTAGGGAATCTTGAAGAAACGTGAAGGGTTGGCGACTCATACATGTTTCGAGGAAAGTTTGGATGGTGGAAGTGTCGGGAACGTGTTGACATGGTAGTTTCGGAATTGAAATCAAAAAGTCCAAAGCCTTTCGATCGTGACCATAGGCTTGCAGTTGCTGAACGATGAATATGTAGTCCTCCGGACCAGCTTCCAGGCCAAGAGCGGGAAATGCAGTTCGCAGAACGTCCAGTATGCATTGAATGTCTTCTGACCGCCCTGACTCTGCCAGTCGTGTGAGGACAACCTGGATACGTCCTCGGTCGGACGAAGACGGGGTCGCGATAGGCGCTGAGTCTTCCCCGTTTGATTGAAGGGCCAAATCCGAGCAAGAACGGCGTAAAGAAACAAGATCTTTGGCTGCCCAAAGGTTGTCGATGGTTTGAGCTAGTCTTTGTGGTGGCGACGCGCTCGTGCTGGCTGCGCAAGAGGCAACTGCATTACGCCCGCTCGTTGTCGCGGTGCGAAATGACGAACGAAGTAGGCCGCTTGACAAGCCTTTCTTCGCTACATGCAGCCGCGAGTGCTTTCAACATTTTATCAGTCTCAAAGGTGATTCTCTTTTGAAAAATTGAACTTACTGCCAAAGTATTTGCGGAGACGCGCATGCGGGTTTTCGGGAAAGACTCCGAGTGTTTTGCAGTTAACGTGTCCTCACCCGTGGGAAACATGAATATAGGAAATCGCCAGCACATATTCCGTCCAAGTCCCTCCTTGCCCAAAACTCACCATCCTCCCTACTCAAAACTAATCATGTCCGACAAATTGCGCGAGTTTCTTGAAGTTCCTCAGCAATTCGTCCGTGACGGAAACCAGGTTCGTTCTTTTGAGTACCTGTGACTTTACGGTTACTAACTCGCTCATGCTCAGTTCCTTACACGTTGCACGAAACCAACAGACAAGGGTAGGCTCTCTTGGGGTTGATAAATGGTAAAGACTTGCTCATGGCATCTCTTCAGAGTTCCTTCAGATTTGCAGGGCAGTTGCTGTCGGTTTCGCAGTTATGGGTTTTATTGGATACTTCGTCAAGCTGATCCACATTCCAATGTACGTACTGCCGTCATACTGTTTGATCCTCAAAACTAATAATTATTGATTTAGAAACAACATTCTTGTGTACGTGCCATGTTGCTCATCTTTTCGTCGTTTATTGATTGTCTTCCAGCGGAGGGGCATAAATGGTATCTCTTTGGGAGGCCAGCTGTACGATGTATTTATTACCAACTCACACCTAATGGGATCCACTTTCCTTCCTGTCCTGATGTATGCTCGACATTCCAATTCAAAAGAAGGCTCATCATGCTCGACTAACTCTACGTGAACGTCCGTCGTGTTTTATTAGAGTCTATCGAGGGTACATCATTCAGGCTTGAATTGGAAACAACCCGCCTTGCAGAGGGTAGCTCCACGTTGGAGGTTTCATGAGACTCGTCCTTATTGTGTCGTGCTAAGCACAAAGCGACCCACACATTCTACCAACCTCGTCAACAAGCTGTTTCGGGATGCTGCACATTTCGCTTACTTTCTGGAGGACAATGACTATACATGTAGCCAGTGGAACTAATTTAAAAGGGGTATTATTGTCAAAGGTGCACAATCGTGAAGCCATTCCACTGCCACTTACAACTGGCTAAAAGGACGACCCACCAATCCCAGTTACACTTCTTTCTTGCGCTGACGGAAACGATACATGTACTGTTCTAGAACGTCAGCTAATGCAAACTGTATTGAACAAACATTTAACCTGAAGGAGACAACTGTGTACACATTGAAAATAAAGAGCCTAATCAGGAGACCCAGTGAAATGGATTTCTCGGCCAAAGGAAAGCTCGTTGTGATGCGTCTCCGAGAGCGCAGGTATTGTACACCGATAAGAACTAGGACAAAGAAATTTGCTTTTTAAGTTGTCTCAAATGCAATTCTAGGTAGATGACTTACGTTCGAAGCAAAGTATGATGAATATAACAAGCATGCAAAATATCAGTGAGGAAAGGCTCAGGCTATCGAGTGTTGTCAAATTGAGGCACACAAGCAAATCAAATGAGAGTGACCTTGCAACGTGAACCGGTTGGCAGAAAAAACCCACACGCCAGAGTAAGTTCTCGGGTTGTGGATTTAAAAGCTGGGCACCATCAACCAATTAATCTCGTTGCAGGTATGTTCAGTCGGCAACATACTGTAAGTGCTAGAATCACAAATACACCATAGGTTACGTAGGGCAGAGCAAGGTACTGCGAAAACACAACAAAGAGTCAACTCCGACATGAATAACGAAGACAGCTTGAGAACACCTACTATGGCGGTCTTGAAAACTGATGATAGAGGACGAAGGATTTCACACCCGATCTGTCCGCTGGGATCACGAAAGGTCTGCCATATCTTGAGAGTGCAGGCACAATGTAAGCGGTCTAGACCACCGTTTACCGTAACTGGCAATAGATGAAACTCACCTTCAAAATGAGTTGAAGAGCGGCTACAGTGACCCTTTGGAAGAAATATGGTCCATTTAAGTTCGTGAGGAGAGGGATGTGGACTTACATAGGTGGGGCAGCGTCAATCATCGCAGCTTGCGCAACACAGAGGTGTATTGGTGGGCATCGAGTGCCTAAGCCAGTCAGACTCCTACTCACATATTCAATATCGTTCTAAACCACGCCCAAATTTTTGGTGCACCTACGTTAGAGTGTAGGAGATAGAGAAGAGAGTCCACGTGAAGCAAAAGTTGACAAGATAAGGTTGGCGAGGAATCCTTCCGCAAAGTATCAAAGTAAGAGCAAGAAGTGGTAGCCCGACAAATCCACCAGCGATATGGAGGCCAAAATATATGGAATGGTACCGACTCGAGGAAGTAAGAGCCTGGACGCCATTACAAATCACTGATCGAGAGCCACAATCAGCGCCATGGCTTCGGTGAATATTTGAGCGCAAACACTTACATGGGTCTGGCATTAAAGCTCATCGTCTGGAAAGCGATACCAACGAAGTGGTGGATGTTGGAGTGAAAGCCTGGATATCAGAGAACAAATAACTAGGAGGAACAACATGTTTTCACCATGCCCATTGTCGGCCGACCCTGCAGCTGGTAATAACGTCAAAAGTGGAAGTATGGCTGTGATCAGTATGTGATTGGAGGTTGTAAGCGGCCACAAGATCCAGAGAAATCCCCATGCAATTACACATTTTATAGTAATGTCAGGCGTTCAGTCGGCATGCTGTGAATTAGCTCAGCCGCAAATTTCAGTGACAGTATAATGTCATCCTGAAGATACGGTAACAATACCGTTCGACATCCAGAGAATCGAAGCAGAATACCTGAATCATCGTAACGATACATAATAAAAAAGTGTTTCATACCAGAAAAGATGCTAATTTCGCTTACGAGCACATCGGAAGAAATCCGAAGTCGAAAAATAGGCGAGAGAAGCGCCCATTGATCCGGGTATCACATGGCCTCAGTCAATGGAATCGTTAGCTATGGTAGGCTATGGTGTTGATTCTTTGATGATAAGGGAGGGAGAAATTAGGCACGTTAAAAGGCTTAGTTGCGCTATCATAGCAAAAAATGTAATTGTTTTCAGCGTGCTTGCAACGGAAGATTGGTACTCAAACGATCAACACACCTGGTGATACAGACGTTATCCAGGATAGCGTTACAATTTGATGGTTCTATGACTTTGATGGCCTGTAGTCCATGAGATCCCAATCTTTAGAAATTGTAAGATGATTTTAGGGACAGAATCGCGAGGAGTTGTCCATTGTAAAAGAGTGCTCCCGTGATAAGCTCAGGTCTGAGAACGGCTCCGCAGATTTGATGAATACGCATTGACCATCAAATCAATGGTGAATCGTGGAACGTTGAGAACATGAAAAGTCAGAAAGGGAAAAATTTCAGCGATGCCAAACTCATGTATGCTGGCATTAGGGACAATTTTTGGTTTCCTGAGGCTCAGAGAAAGAAAGATAACGCGCCGCTGCATCGCTCGAAGACAAAGTAGAGTTTGAAGGTCCATTGGATTTCCAAAGCTACTGTTCTGAATTTCCTACAAGTAGCATACCAAACCTCGGCGTTGGCTTGGCCACATCAATGGCAGAGTTGGAATTCTGCCCTTGCAAGGGGGCGCCAAATTGAAGCAGGGGTGCATCGAGGTTTGGCGTAGACGGGATTGGCAGGAGCAAGGAAAGCATAGTTTGACTGCGAGCGAGGCATTCCGTAGCAGATGCCGTGAGTTCGGATAACTTGTCATCCTTTTGAGCCTAACTTGTCATCAAAAAAAGAGAGCAGGGTAGTAAAGAACAAACGTACGGAAGTCAGAAGTAGTTGGTGGACTTTGGCAGTTGTATCAGACCAAGGTTGTCCGTAAGATTCCGAGATCTTCCACAAGAAGGCAAGGTTAAAGTTTGTCTGCTCGTCTCTGGTATCGCGCGATCTCTCGAGAACTGATTGGACGAAGAAGCCCATGGTATCTCGTACGACCTCTTGATGTCGAATGGGATTGAAAACAATGCCAAGGCGTTTCAGGTCCTCGGCAAGGAGAATCAATGCTTGCAGCAGAGCAGGGGAAGGTCCTACAGGGCCAAATTAGGCATAAAAAGATGATAAGATTCAGAGCCCACCTCTAGTCTGAGAAAGCTGTGCGTTGAGTTGGAATTGCGGTTCGTCAAGCAACCGTTGGATAGTAATGTTTCGCCATCTTTCTAATATGTCTTCATTGATACAGCGCAGTTCTTCCTTGAAAGCTAGAGTTGATGAGCTTTGAGTTGAAAATACTTGAATTCCAACTTTACCGTGACTCTCTTTAAACCCACAGCCAATCTGATCACTAAAACTGGAGCCCGAGTGGAGTACGTCGGTGACACGCGCCAGAAAAACAAGTGCCACCGTATCCTTTTCTAGTGAAAATTCAACAGGCAGCTGGAAAACATGCGAGCCCAGACAAACCGAGTTTTTCTTTGAGCTCCTTTGATGTTTCCCCAATAATATTCACGACATTCCCGGCCAGTGAATTGGCCGTTGGTTGGTAAGCTTTAGCCACCGAGTCGTGGAAAGCACTAAAACATCCGTCAACAGCGATACTAGTTCCATTTAGATAGGCACATACGTGGATGCCTCCCCGACGGCATTTCGCATAATCGAAAGATCATGCTGGATGGATCTCGCACATTGCTCTAGTATGGAAATAATACCATCTAGGCGACCAGATCGTCCCACTAATTGTTGCTTCAATCCTTGTTGATACTTTTGGAAGGGCGTATCGGCAAAAGACTTGACGTTTTGGGAGAGTATAGGGACAGGTGGAGTAGAGAATAAAAAATCTGCCGGCGATGGGTCTGCAAAGATCATCAACTCAGCATCTTTCTTCTTGCACTATCAATCGGTGCTCACCTGGCAGTTGGTCAATCCCAAGTGCGGCACGAGAAGATAGTAGGCGAGTCTTGAATTGACCCTCAGCTTCTCCAAGCGCCCGATGCCAAATTTCAAGAACTCTCTTGTGGAGAACGATATCGGTATTCGAAGAAACCAGAAATTTCTCTTGCTCGTTTAGACCGGATGACGACAAAAAGCGCTTGAACGAGGTTCGAAGGTTCCAGACGTCTTTAACCGTTGACAAGCTCAAAACCCATTTCGCTGCGGAATTTTTCCAATGTTCGCAAGATGCAATGAACCATTCTTGTAGCTTTTTGTCAAATATCGGTTGCGTGAGCGACGCAGAAGATGAGTCCAAGTCGACATATGGTTTGTATGATCGTACTTCATACGGCAGCAGTTGAAAATTAGCGGACGAACTGAGCTGAGTAAGAAGACTTTGGGTGGAAAGCTGGAGTTCAGATGGAATATCAGGTACTGATTTCGTGGATTCGTATTGGACTGAGCCCAGGACGCGGAAAATGAGCGATCGCCCTGTAACCTCTCGGTCGAAGATGATTCTTGCAGTGCTGATGGTTTGTGAGATTGCATTGGAGGTATTTTTCATGAGTTGTGTGACATCTCGAACAGACATCGAAGGTGCAATACCGTTAGGGATTACTTTGCTGCCGTTCTCTGTGGGTTTGGGCTCTGGTTTCCAGGCAATGACACTTTGGAGGGTTTTGGAACGCTGCTGTAAGAGCGTCGAGAGAGTCTCATTCAGAGGTCTAGAGTCTAGGAGATGGAGAGTAACCAGTGTTGCACAAACTTCCTAAGGTCGAAGGAGATTAATGGGAAATTGGGTTCGTCATGAACGATACACACCTCAGTAGAAGTGGTGATATCCCGCAGAGATAAAGTCGATTTATGAATAATTTGAGATCTAAACTGAGACACGACATCCCATTGGCGCTGAACAAGAGGAAAGTCTCTCTAAGATATAAAAGATGTTGGCGCAATATCTTGTGTAGATGGCAGCACTTACATGAACGTCGATGCCATCTTCAGCCCAAGGTGATTCTTCACTATCATCGGTACTAACCAATTCACGGTGAACCACGCGGGCCAGGAGGAATAACCAAGCGGCCTGCAGATACCGCTTCCGCTCGATAAAGCGCCAAAGATGCTCTGGCGCATCAAGCAACACTCTCATATGTGCAGATAATGCCTGCAAGGAGAACAAATGCCTATCTGTAATGGTCTCCGTCAGGTAACCTAGCAAACAGAAATCATGATAGAGATACACACCTTCTGCGCCTAAGGAGAAGCCCGTTGCAGTCTTTGGTGGCAGTGGTAGATCATTCTGTAATAGAATTGCCCTTTTACTCTCTTCAATTGCTTCAAGGACACGCTTGGATGATTGGGCTATAGATATTATGGAAGACGATGCTTGAAGAAGGTCTCGGTAACGTTCTCTATCCTTTCCACCTGAATCAGCTCTATAGTCACTGTGCCGGGCAAAAAATACGAACCCAACCATAAGCCGAAGCTCCTCTTGCTTCGCGTCCGCATCAGCGCTGTCAAGACATTATATTTAACAATCGGAGGTCATTGGATGATTTTAAACCTACCTGAGACGTCTCTGCACTGCCTTTATTTCCGTTACAGTTTGCTTCGTGAATAGTTCTTCAGGGGTGAGATGTAGGAAGTCCTTCTGTACATTGGAACCTCCTACTGCCGACGCGTACGAAGGTGTTCTGGCTGGCGGTTGAAGGACTGATGTAGGTTTTACGGCCTGCAGTTCAGCATATCCATTTGCTTTTGGAGAGAGCAGTGATTTCGCAGAGGAAACCGGCGACAAGATGGACATTGACAGCAGTGAAGATCAGGTAAAGCAGAGTCCGTAGCGACTAAAAATGGTTTACGTAATCTTGGGTTGAGAACAGAAAATCCGTGCAGAATGGAATATCGATTGTAGAGAGCTCGTGACAGGTAGAATGAGTTACATAGGCTATGGACTAATGTAGGTAATTTTCTTCCTCGTTATTCACCGCGTATCTGACTTAGTTTTCACTCCTTCGGTATCTTTGGCAATGTTGTTCGTAGATCCTGATGGTGTGATACCCACGGGAACTCGAGACTGCGTAGCAGCCGCATTATTGGAGCTATTGTTCATGGAAGGCGAGGTATTGTTTGCGAGCCGTTGATCCAAGGCTTTAAGTGCCATCGCTCTAGATCAACATAACTTGGTCAGATTGTAGAAATCCGGATCAAGTGTAAATACAAACCTTCTTCTCTCAGCTTCGGCTCGAGTCGTCCCTGGTACCTGAGCGTAAGCACCGTGCTCAAGGTCAGGTCCAGACGTCGGAATAAGATGCAAACGAGTGGCCAAAGAATGCACGAAATTGCCCAAGAGAGTGAGCGGGTAACTATCATCGCCGGTTAGTATTCACAGATCAAAGTAAAATCGCCGAACGTACTGCATGAATGGCGGAAACCAAGAAATCAAGGAGAAAGTCTCGCTTCGGTCGCCATAGGTATCTGTTCCGCCCATCGCATCTGCGGTGTTCTTCTTGTAGAAGCGCAGATACACCCAGCTGACATACCAACCAAACTGGATGATAATCCAAGGACATTGATATCCAACCAGACAAAGAACGGTCGAAAGGGTGAGATACGCCATGGGTAGCGTCTAGTAAGCTGGAATGAATAAAGAGCAATTGATGGCGAGGATAATGAAAACACGATTACCTTAACACGCGCCTTGATGAAACCGAATAGTTGAACTTGGTGTTCAGGGATAAGTTGTGTGAAAGCCACAAGAATACCAATTTGCAAAGCCATTTGTCCATGATATGGCATACCATATCTTCATTCAGTCTCCGTCAGAGAAATTTTAAAGAAAGTATAGTCACTCACAGAAACAGATCCGCATTTCGAGTCCCAATGAATTCAATGCAATTAACGGCCAATGTGATAATGTTGGAGGCAACGATGGTCGCCACGATAAATTTTACTGTTTCAATAGAGCCCCATAGCCTCTCTAAGTATTTGAGGGAGGGTGGTACGAAGATAATCGTGGCGACAAACTATTCGGTGTCAGTGGCCAGCAGTACCAGACAGGAGAAGACTACATACCTCAAACACCGTTGTTTCGACGAATGCGGACGTAAAAAGTGTCCAAGGAGAGTAAATAGCAAATCCTGGCACCATCGTCATATACCGAACAGCCTCTACTCCTAAACCTTTCCATGACAGGTAGCCATATAGCGCGGATGAGATGATTGTTATTGCTGTAAAAGCGCGCGTAATTGGAGGAACCGACTGTATCAGAACAATGGGTGAAGCTAAAACGGCCATTTTCGAGAATATAAGCTTCTTTCGTAGCTGCAACGAGAGGTTACAGCGCCGGGAAAAAAAAGCTGTAAGAAATATGAAGGGAAGAGCCGTCCTGACGCGGTTATGCAACCTGACAAGAGTCGGAGCGGCTTGACTTCCTCTGGCAGAGTCCGCTCACGTGCGTCTCTATATTTGGAGCTTATTTATGCTTGTCGACTGACTGGAGTTCCTTGATCCTGTCCCTCCATGTCAGATTATGACTTTCGCCCCGGTGGCTCCCTCAAACTAAAAGGAGGGGTCTCTGAGGGCGGTATTGTAAAGAAGTAGGCTTTTTAAAGTATTTCTGTAGGTCAACCGCTGATTTGAAACCAGGAAAAAGAAGAAATCCAAAGCTAAGTCTGAGCGCTCGTCCAAGGAGGACGACTCTCTTGATATTGCGGACCTTGTCTCAAAAGCTGAAGACGAAGGTTCTGGCTCTGGGAGTGGTCGTGCCTCCCCTGCCGTTTCCGGAGAAGCGTCAGCTTCCAGTCGCAAAACCGAGGCAGAGAAACGCTTTGAAGCCGTCCAGAAGAAACGAGTAGGTGTTCTCGCCGTGAATTTATGTATATTTGACTTACGGTTTACCTGCAGCTCGAACAACGCATTGCTAAGGTGGCACACAAGACACATAAAGATCGCGTGAATGAATTCAATACGCATCTCGAATCTTTGAGCGAGCATCACGACATCCCAAAGGTATCTACTTTATTTATGTTCTTATTTGTTTCCTTGCTGAAACTTCCCCAAAGGTGGGGCCAGGATAACACCTCTTCGATTTCCTTTTCGTGTCCTTGCTGCACATTTTTGGGATTTCATCTCGGTTTCGCAAGCCTTATCCTGCTATTCTTGGGTGTTTGTCGTAGATTTTAGACTGAAGTAAAGGAACTCCATAAGCAGCTCTCTTTCAATGATAAAGCTTTCACGAGTTTCGATGGCCCCTCTATTGCTATGTATTTGTTCCGCATTGCGGTACAAAATAACCACTATACGAATCAGATCAGGGTCTTGTCACTTTGCACACTGACCCTTTCTTCCTCCGCCACCATCCACTCCACCTCAGCTCGTCGCACTCCCTTGTGACTTTCATTTCATGGCTGCTCTTCTAGCTTACCCTAAGCAAGATAAACGGTCTCACATATGTCCACCTTCCAATGCGACGCACCCGTCAGGCCGCTGGGAGGCCCTGTTTGTGTACTCATTCATCTGCAAGTTCACAAATCTTCGGCACAAGATTGAAGGTCTGGAGTCACCAATGGAGTGCGTCAAAGAGTGTCTGTTAGCTGCCTATACACTGCTGAAAGTGGTCAACATAATGCTCTAGCCTCGAAGAAGCCTTGATGTCAAAAGAGCCAAACAACATTTTGTCACAACTTCTGGCTTCATTCATCGTGAATCTTAAACCTCAGACGCGTAACTTGAGGTGAGCGCGTGTCTATCGAGTGGGATTAGGTCGTTCAATATATTGAACGTATGTCCGTGGTATCAGCACGGACCAAATTTCAACAACTGTGGCAAGTGTGCTATCGGAGTACTTCAAAACCCCCGAACACACTGTTTTCTACGACGAGGAGCTCAAGAAAAATGTGGACCCATTTGAGCAACTAGAAGGGGGCTTCTGGGGAACCGATTGGGACTTCAAAGTTGGTGTATTTTGTGGTTATGCAACGTTGTGCAACTTGCTCACGCACCGACCCCATCAAATCAGCTCAAAATTCTACGGCAACTCGTCGAGTTGCAACTAACCCACGGTCCTGACATCAAGGCAACGATTGACCGAGCCTGGGGTATTCAGCATAATAAACACAAGAAAAACCAGGCCCCGTTACCCCCTTTGGACCCGGACGACCCGAAAAGCCGGGAAAGCCTGGCTTTCATACCTCTGGGACAAGATTCTTCACGGAAACGTTTCTGGGCTGCAGATGGTCCGTGCACTCTCGCTCGTTATCCTCTGGTCGTTCTCGTTTTCCTATTTGTGTCTATTTGCCCAAGACCTGCTATCTACTCTGTTTTTCTTTGATTGCTGGCCCGGACATGTTCCGTCTCTCCGAAAGATTGAGGCTAACTATAACCATGTCCGCCCACCAGATTCACCTCGTTTATATACGTCGACGAATCCTTGGAAGATCACGGCGTCGTTTCAGACACTGGCAACAACCCGAGATGAATACACCGCCGTTATCGAACAGTTGAAGTCAACTGCGCCCCCAGATCTCAAGAAAGGACAAAAACGGTCGAAAACTGACGCTGCGCATCTGGCTTTGATAGCTGCTCTTGAAGATCGTCTTGAGTCTATCGACGCCGAAACTGCTGTAAGGGTTTCTAATTGCGATATGGCGCAAAAAAAAAATACGAACTAACTTCAACTGTCACAGCGAGTTCAAAAAATAAGGAAGAGAATCGAACAGAAACGAAGAATGTTCGCCCAAGCAGAGATCCGGGAAACAAGAACGAGGACCCGAGCGAGAACGCAGAAACCGGATTACGTGTATAACCACGATTTCAGCGAGGCAAGTCTTTCAAATAAGTGTGTTTCTGTCAAAGATGGCTAATGAACTATTTTTGGAACAGGACGAGGGTGGTGACGACTACAAGTTCCAGGATGAAGAAGACCCAGACGAAGAATACGAACAAGATCCTTTGCAAGAGGGCAATGGCTCAAGACGTGGCCGTAATACTGCAGCCAAGGGGACTCGACGGTCGACTCGTAATACCAATGGTAAACGGGAAGGTTCTTCAGACTCTGGACTGTGGCGTGGCGAAAGACGTTCGTCACGGCTGGCAGGTCCTGACATATCCGTGGATGAAGAACCTGCACGTAAGCGTGCTCGAACAGAAGATAGCCAGACAAGCGCACAATCCAATGATGCGCCTATTAATGATGTGGGTGTTGTGAACGGTGTCAAAGTGAAGGTGACTGGCGCAGCAGCTCTGAAACCAACCGAGGTGGCAATGGAACAAGTAGCCGGCAAAAAGAAATCGAAATTCTGGGTGTATGCCGTTGAGCCGGCGTCAGAACCAGAACGACCACCTTCGCCTGAATCGACGGATGGTGACGTCGAGATGGGAGACGTCAGTGTTAAAGGCCGCAACACCAGTCCACCAACAACAAATGGGCTTTCTAGCAGCATGGAAGGGATATCGCCTTCAGTTGTATCAGTTTCATAGTTTCGTGCAGGCAGCTAACGTCTTAGATCTTGTATATAACTATTTCATCATCTCATATTTAGCACTACATCCATATCCAATACTGCATGGCTAGTCTACAGCTCTCGATTAATATTATGTTTAAATCTTTCCAAAGATACATACAGGATGAGTGAACAATGCTCGATCAGATTCGGTGGTATTGCGATCAACATCACGTGACATGGCCAGAATTAACCCAGGCGTGAGCAGGGCTGAGTTGCTTGCTACTTTTAAAGTTTGCCTTGGTGTCCGGAGAGAGGTACTTCCCATTGAGGCTGTTTGCTTTGTCTCTCCTTCCTCACATACATGCTGGCGGCGACTACCAAGAGGGCCCTGAAACTGCGGTCTCCGAAACCTCTTTTTCGCTTTCAAGGCTGCTTGATTTCCCAAAGTAGAGATCCCAGGCAGAAGCGACATTTGGCTACACAAGTAGAGTCACACATACCAGCTTCGGTTGATGACAAAGCTCTAATAACTCTCTTCGACAACCCTAAATCAGGTTTCAGAGCTTCATCTTTCTCTGTTACTGGTCTATTTGGGCACCCAAACTTAACACATCCGAGGGCACTTATATCTTTGGCGGAGGCCACCGTGGTACGAGCTCAACAGCTTACCGATCGGATTGTTCGGTCTAGGGAGTCAAGGGATGAGCTTTTCAAGGTGGTCAAGAACCTTGACCGTCTAAGTGACATGCTATGTGGTGTTATAGACCTTGCGGAGATGGTTCGAAATGCTCATCCTGATCGGCTATGGGTAGAGGCCGCTCATCAAGCATATGAGACTCTTTGTGAGTTTATGAACGTATTAAACACTCATGTTGGTCTTTATGAGGTGTGTGACTTTCTTTTACCTCTAAAAACGCGTTGAATGGTTGGAACTGTAATATCCAGGTTCTAGAAACTGTGTTATCCGACCCTTCCATTGTTAAAACGCTCAGCCCAGAGGCGTACGAAACTGCTCAAATATTTTGGCGCGACTTCAAGAAATCAGCGATCGATCTTCCTCCTGCTCAAAGACAGAAATTCGTCTCCCTGTCTTCCGATATTCTAGTTCTGGGACGACAATTCCTCGATGCAGCCAACTCCCCTCGACCTCCAGCATCCATTCGACCCTCAGACCTAGCGGGATTGAAAGACAAGGGCATGGGCGTTCGACTACAACTACAAGCACAATTTACACAGCGCGATTTACTCGTATATCCTGGATCTATGCAAGCACAAATGATTATGCGGTCTGCACCCAAAGAGGAACCTAGACGACGCGTATATATCGCGGCCAACTCGAGTACTCCAGAACAAATAGGCACCCTAGAAACTCTGCTACGAAAGCGGGCTGAGCTCGCACGACTCGTTGGGCGAGATAGCTTCGCACATATGACACTCGATGATAAGATGGCCAAGACGCCTGGTGAGTGCTTCTGCTCAAACTTCCGTTCAATCTCTTCATTCAGTTCCATGACCAAATCTGACTCAATCTTTATTCAGATAATGTAAACAACTTTCTCGACGCATTAATGAACCATACCCGTCCCTTCGCACGACGTGCTCTTAAAACTCTTGGTGAACGAAAACAAGCGCATCATGGCTTCTCCACTCCACCTATCGTCCAAGCCTGGGATAGAGATTTCTATTGTCCACCTGAACCACCAGCGCCTCCAATCGCCCTCCCTCCACTCACTCTCGGCACAGTATTTATGGGCCTATCCCGCCTGTTCCGCCACCTCTACGGGATCTCCCTCCGCCCAGCTGATTCCGCCCCAGGCGAAGTCTGGCATACGGATGTACAAAAATTAGAAGTCGTTGACGATGACAAGGGAATTATAGGTTGGATATATGCCGATTTATTCGCGAGGAGAGGGAAGGCGAGTGGGGCGGCGCATTATACAGTTAGATGTTCGAGAAGAACAGATGACGATGATGAGGTGGGGGATGGGATAATGAGAGGTTTGGAGATGAAAATAAGAGAGTCCCAGGAGTTTGAAGCGGTGAAGAGGCATCGGCTACCTAACCAAGATGGGGTGTACCAGCTGCCGTTGGTCGTGCTGCTTTGCGAATTCCCGAGACCGACAGCAATGAAGGGCGCAACAGTCCTGGAATGGCACGAAGTTGTAACTCTGTTCCACGAAATGGGTCACGCAATGCACTGTAAGCCCGTCCTCTTTATCGACGTTCGTTTAGTATCTGACACTTCCTCGCTTGACCAGCAATGATCGGTCGAACAGAATACCAAAACGTTGCTGGAACGCGTTGCGCAACAGATTTTGTTGAGCTGCCCTCCATTCTCATGGAACACTTCCTCGCCTCTCCTGCCGTCCTTTCTCTCTTCGACGCAGACGACTCTTCCGCTCAACGACAGATTGGCAATCACCACAGTGATCCATGCCACTCTATAGACACCTACTCCCAGATTCTCCTCGCATCTATAGACCAAGTATACCACTCTACCGCGGTCCTAGACTCGTCGTTCAACTCGACGGCGGAGCTAGGCATATTGCACGACTCGCGCGGCTTAATACCCTACGTCCCTGGAACATCCTTCCAAACGCAGTTCGGTCATCTATTTGGTTACGGGGCGACATACTACTCGTACCTCTTCGATCGTGCTATCGCTTCAAGAGTATGGCATCAAATCTTCAAACAAAACCCACTTGATAGACGGACCGGCGAGAAGTACAAGTCTGAGGTCCTCGCGTTCGGAGGTGGAAAAGACCCGTGGATGATGGTCAGCGCATTGCTCGATGACCCAAGCTTGAAAGCAGGCAATGAGGAGACGATGCGTCAAGTTGGCCAGTGGCGAATAGAAGATCAAGTTGGCCAATCAGGTCGTCATTAATACAGATAATTCGATTTATTTCCGTTCGATGGTATTTGAGAATGATTACAATATCCCTTGTGAGACAACGAAGAAAAATGCGTGAAGAGTGAAGCTGAGAGAGGGAACAAAAATGAAGTATGTAAATGAGATAAAGTGAAGAAAAAAGCATAGAAGGTCATATCACCATTCATGTAGAGCATATGATAACAAACAACATAGCGACGTATAAGTAATACAATAAGATAGAGGCACGTTGTAAACTTTAAGCTTGGATGTCTTGTTCAAGCTTACGAAGTTCTTCTCGTAATTGCTGGGCGCGCAGAAGCTTAGCCATGCGCTCGTCGAGAGTGGGTATGGCAGGCTGATAGAAAGGTGTTTGGCCTCCCATTGATAGAAGACCTTTATCAGTTGCCGGTAGGGACCAGGAATTGAGATTATCTTGGTCCAGTGGTGACAGCCATGAATTGGGAATAATGTCGAGAGGTGCAAGGGACATGTCGTATTGCTCCGATGGTTGGAGGAGCGTTGAAAAGAGATCGGTAGAAGCGTCAGGGGTGTTGTTGTAACCGTTGTAAAATATGAGAGGCTCAGATTCGACTGAAAGGAGCGCCTGATTGGCGGCTGCAGAGAAATCGCTTGAGAAAGAAACCAACAGAAATTCCAAGGTGACGTACGATCATGATATGTGGTAAAATCCAGATTTGATGAGTATTCTAGGGCAGGCGAATCTGCCAGACTGGGAGATGTGATAGAAGGCGATGATCCTAAGCACGAGTGAACAAATGCCATATGACGAAAAAAATTAATAGACGAACCAGCTTCAGAAAGTGCAGGAGTGTCCTCGCGTTGTAATGATGCAATAATTTGTTCGAAACTTGTTGCATCCCATTCGATGTTTTGTGCCAAACGTACGGTCGTTACAGCGGGCGGCATATCTACACTGAAGTCGAAGTTTTCAACATGAAGCGAAGTCGGCCAGGTGTTGAGCACAGGTGTGAGTACGTTGTCATTTGATTGTGAAGGTGCTGATACAGTCCGACGTGCACGCTTAGAAAGTGGGACATCTAGTGTCTCAGGACAAGAATCATCGCGCTTCCTTTTTGAGAACAATGGCTGTGACACGTGTGACGTGACAGTGTGGGGCATTGGATAATGGCAAGAAAGTCCATCGAAATTTGAAGGAGATGTAGAACTAGAGTGGCATTAAATAAACCCGCGAAAGTATAAACGTGAAGACGTACCCTTCTCGGACATGTGACGAGTCGCGCGAAAGCAATGCTGGTCCGGGGGACCCTTGTATTGAGGCAGGCGGCGATGGATAAGCGGAACTTGATCGACAATATTTTCGCTTAGCCAGCTGCACGTCAGCACTTGCCGACCGTTTTCTCCCTCTGTGCGAGATTTCAGAGTCGAAATCTGTGTATTCACCATGCTCGTTCGAGTAAAGATTCTTGGCGCGGGTTTCGAGAGATATGAAAATAAAAGAGAGCTCTTCGGAGGAAGGAGACACCTTCGCTGGCTCGTTTGAGGTGGATGCCATTGGAATACCAGAGAAGAAGGTAGTGGCTGCGTCGACCATTTCCTTGCGGCTATTAAAGTGCAATTTGCAAAACTTATTCCACCCAATTCGCTTTCTAGCATCAACAAACCAGCTGTCGACAATTTTCCGCGAAACGCCATTGGACAGCGCAATTTGGGACCTGACTTCTTTCGAGGGATATGGGTTGTGTAAGTTCGACATTAGCCATTCGTAGGCGGCCGAAATATGGGGGAGAGTAGATGTTGTATCAGAGACATTGCCTGAAATCAAATGAGATATTTATAATAAAAAAAGAAAAGAGCATACCAGTTGTTGAGTTACCGCAAGGCTCGACGAGCGCAAGGTCTGCGAAGAGCTTGGTAACATCAGTGGAGAAATCGTTGGTGAACGTATCGATATCAGTTTCGAGCTCCAGCATAGAGGAGGTGACGGCTTTGACAATTTCAGAGAGTGTATAGGCCTGCTGCAAAGTCTCTGGTTGCAGCAAATCTCTTGTCGATTCGATTTTGTCGCAGAGGGACCCCCATGCGTCGATGAAGCTAATCAAACCACTCTCATCACCTCCAATGCCGAGAAAGAAGTCGTTGTGGAGGGCTTCGATGCTTAGTTGTATTTCAGAGTCGACAGAAACACCGTTCTGTGAGGAAGAGAAGTGTGAAGGCGGCATTGCCAGTATGAGAGTAGAAGGCAAAGGGAGGGTTGGTTGTTAGTTGTTTGCGCGGAAATCAACGAAAGTTAGGCCGACAATGGGTGAGTAAAAATTGAAGCCCCGCATTGTACTGTACCACTGTGGGAACATTATTGCCACTCACTTGCCCAAGCGGTGACTGGTGACCACTCCCTCCCTCACTCCCAACATGAATACCGCAAATCGCGAGGCTCTGCTGAATATCCTCTCGGCTGCACGCAAAACCAAGGCTCTTGTCTCCTCTTATCGTGGACCGCAGAAATCTTCACCTTCTGGCACACACAAAGCGACCTACACCATCCCTTCTCTCAAACTGCCTTATCCCGACGACCTCGCAGACACCATCCGAAGTAAATCTTTGCCGCTGGACGTGGGCTCCGAGATCTCTGCCAAAATTCAACGCTGCATCGTCGATACACAACGACTTCATACTTCCAATTTTCAAGCTACCTGCACGAAGCTGTTGGAAGAAACACCGACTACTGCATCTCACACTCTGTTTACCAAGTTGGCGGCAGAGTACGAGAGATCGTATCAAACCAACTACATCGCCTGGATAAGGTCGATGCTGTCGCAATATCTATCTCGCTTTCCTGAAAATGATAATTCTGAACGGCGGAAGCCGTTGTTCAACGCCGTGCGTGTTTGAAAAAATAACATATATTCTAAGAAACTGACTGGCTTTATATCAAGGCTTACACTCCTGTCCTCGAAAAATACTTTCAAACCAACGCGTATCCATCCGCTCTTGAGCGGCGCATACTAGCCAAGAAATCGAGGATGACAGCACGTCAAATCGAAGTTTGGGTATTTTTTATTCCCTTGTTCTCTTATCCAGAGGGCTCATTTTTATTTTCGCAGTTCCAAAACCACCGCAATAGATCAAAAAAAGATGGTATTCTGCTTCAACGGCCACATTTTGGTCGTTTGCCCATCTGTTTGGATGATCTGGAGAGAGAAGCCCTCGGGATAAATTCATCCCCATTGACTGAGGATGAAAGCTCTGACGATGAGCAAACCGTTATTGACTCGGTTAGTACCGCTTAGTTGTGTTTACTTATATCTTACCAACAGATTACAGTCTTTCATTGAACCTGTAGACAACTTTACATCTTCGGCACCCCAACACGCTTTCCCGACCCAATACCCTCCACATTGCAATTATGATCCATTCCCAATGGGTGCTAGTCCAAGTATATTTCCTTTCCCTCAGTGGCCGCGTAAGCCCCAATCTTCTTCTGCCAACAAGTCTCCCGTCGACGTGGAGGAACTGGCTACACTTTTCGCATCAAAACTCAGCCTCCGCGAAAATATCAGCCGCACAATCAAGGAGAAAACGATGACCCCCACTAACAACCTTCCTTGGTTCTGTGCCACAGTAACACTCCCACCTTCAGCACCCCATCCTGCATTGGTACAACCTACTCCAGACTCGTGCGCATTAAATCCACGTACACGCCGTTTTTCACCTTTCCCTTCCACTACAAAGGCCTTCATTCCTCGACGATCCCATAAACCCCGGCTGCCTAGCCGTTTACCAAACTGGTCTCGATCCTCTCCGCCGTCTAAAAGCAGACTGTCTGCGCGCACTGCTTCTCTAGAATCCATCTCATCCTACGACAGCTCCTCATCAAGCTCAAGCCTTGATGAGCTTGCCACACCTCCTCTTACACCCCTCCAAACGCCCGGCCTGATATTCAACGACCTTTTTGAAAACACTTTATCCTTCGACTTCCCTGATTTTTCACCATCAACCATGTCGCTCGGCCTAGATGCATCGACCAAATTACACGGTGGTTTTGCCCCGATATTTTCCTCCTTTCAATATGCCACGTCTTCGTAATATGACGCTATGTTGATTCCTTTGCTATGCTCCTTGTATATCTAATCCTACTTACTCTTTTACTTTATTTTTCTTTATTCACTTTCGCTTTCGAGTCTTCGAATTGCTTTCGATTTGTTACAACATCATCAATTGTACATTATACACATCGTCCATAGGAAATCTGTATTTGAAAAATAAAGAAATATGTAACCCAATTTCTGAGCGTGCTTTACATGAATTTAGATGCCTAAAAGATCGATCTTAGTTGGTCATGCCCGTCAAGTGTGAGTCTCTCAACGTACCAAAGACATCATGCTGCCCAGTCCACCCGAGTTTCCTCCACCGGTGGTACCGCCCCCATACTTGGACTGAACGAGGAGCTTCATGACGGTCATCGCAGCGCCATTCACCGCATCTTGTTTATTCCCGTTGGCCGCTCCACCGGACTTGTCAAACAGCTTCGTAGCCTCGGCCATGGCGAGACTGATCAACTGCGTTTGACTACCTCCGCCACCACTAGATTTTCCACCACCAGTGAATTGTTTAAGAGTCTGCGTAGGGGAACCGAGTTAGCTTGTCGTACATACATACAAGATTCACGGAACATGCGATCGATAAGAGAGTCGATCATTCACCGTGTCAAAGCGATACAACATGATCAGAGGAACACGGAGCCAAAACTTACCTGCAGAGCAGCAGCGCTTCCCAAGGACGAAGCATTCATACCGCTAGCATCGCCTTTTCCATAAGCCCGATTGTGGTTCTCCACAATTTCATCTTCATCGATGGGTTCAGTATGTTTGTCCTTTTCATCGAGAAATGTACATCGTTAGATTAAAGATCTTCAGTAAGTACGTAGAAAACGAGCTTGCGTACCTTGTTAGAACCCAAAAATCCAAGAGCAGTAGAGAACAGATCGGAAGATCCAGAACCTTCTTTTTCAGCAGTTCTTACGACTTCATCATCATCGACTGTTCAGATCGCAGGTTAGCAAAAGCAGTGGTCTCATACGCGTAGATGAAGCCCCTAATTCAGTCGCGATGTAATGATTAAAACTCACATTGGGGACGGTCGTGACCTCCAGAACTGTGCTGGCCCGAGTGATGTGGGGAGTTATACTCTTGTCCTCCAGTTTTGGAGACATCGGCTGGATAGATGAAAGGTTAAATTCAATGTTCTCAAGACGAGGTGGGTATGCGTACACTGAGACTTTTGGTACGAGTCCATGCCTTTCTTTGCGAGATTCATTAATCCGTCCTACAAATCCGTGAGTTTGGAGACCGTCTATCATTTTATTTTCCTACCATTTTGTGTGTCTACTGTTGAGAAGGTAGAGGTACGAAGAGATGATGAGGCTCCGCAAGGTACTCACTATGACATCGCTGATCTTTTCTTAGAACGCAACTGATAAGACAAGGCCATATTTAGCTCAATATTCAATTTCTTGAGGCTTGAAAATGAAGTAGAAACAAGATTGAATGATTATTAGGCTATAATACAAATGTTGTTATACTATGTAGAGGACATGACGTTGAATTCCTATAAGTTACATCCAGATCAGTTCCGTGTGGGCACTGGCGATGGGTCGTTCGCAGCGATATCAGTCGCAACGGGACCAGTCTTCGTTGTCGTGGCTGGGTATGGGGTGGTAACGGTATGCGGTCCACTCTCGAGGGGAGCAGAAGTAGCGGGGATAGGTGCCTTCTCCTCAACCTTCGATGGCGCACTTGGTACAGATGCTGTACCGAGAGTGTTCTGAGCGGTAGCTTTGGCATTCTCGATATGTGGTTGAGCTGCGTTTGAAGCGGTGCCCATCGCGTTGTAAGCAGCGTTCTTGGCTGTCTCGACGTGAGGAGCTGCTGCTTCCGATGCAGTACCCAAGGCGTTATAGGCGGCATTCTTAGCCGTCTCGACATGTGGTGCAGCTGCTTGAGCGGCGGCCACTGCTGTTGCAGCAGCAGCGTTCATTGCAGGGACTGCATTTTCTGCTACGACTGTGTAAGCACTGACAGCAGCGTCCTTGGCCTGAGTGGTCAATGGGGGAGCATTGGGATCGGTGAATGATGCAGCCGGATCACCAGTCTTGCCTCCCAAGGCAGTGGGTAGGTAATTCTGCGAGGATGATGTCAATATAAATTTTTCTTTCGAAGATAGCAACTAACCTGAGCAGTTTCGATCGCAGCGCCAGCCAATGCTTTTGCTTGACCAACGTAGCCAGCAGTAACCGCTTTGGCCTCGCCAATATCTTGTTTGCCCTCAGCGACAGCGGCATCGGTCACTTTTGAGGCATTGCCTTTGAATTGACCAGCTGCTGTTGCTGGTTCGCCTGTGAACTCAGATCCTAGTGACTATAGAAGTATCAGTTAAACGTCGGAAGAAAATGGCCGGCACTACAGACCTTGGCTACTGAAGCCGCTTGGGTGGCAACATGTTGTGCGTTCTCGGCGTTCTCAGAGATATGTAGAGCCTCTACTCTGTTGGTGGCATCGAGCTGTGCTTGAGCAGCGGTCGTCTCGAGAGCAGAGTGTCTAAAGAAATTTATAAAGATTATAAACTTGGTCATATCTGTACAAGGCAGACATACTCTTTGCCGGTGACTTCGTCGACGTTAAAGATCTTTCCGGGTTGGGTGGGGATGGTAGTGGTTTGGTTCGACATTGTGTGATGTGATTTGAATGGAAGATGTGTGGAGAATATTGAAGAATTGATAGCGCCAACGATCCTTCTTATAAACTGCAGCAACGCCCCTATCTTGTATCTATGACATCATGACTTCGATGACGCATTTTACATCAATCTTGGTGCAGACGATGGCGTTGTGATATTCGTTGCGCAGAAAAGGACCTGCGTAACGGAGAACAAGACCCGAACATCCACAAGGAGCGTCACAATAGGTCACAATTCCCCGTGTTTGGACTCTCAGAGCAGGTACAATGGCATCTATTTCCCCAGATCGTCATTCCGGCCTAAAAACGAATTAAAAGTAGGAGATCCGTGAGGCACAGTACTCGCTTCTGAAAAGTTGTAAACAAAGTCCGTCATTTATGGCACAAGCAGATACCTCGTAACACTGTAATGCCATTATACGATCAGTCAACTCCAGACTCACACAGATTCAAAGAGCGGCACAATCAACGTACTGGCTACACGACAAATACACGTTCATACCGAGAACTGTCTAATTCGGTAGGAATTGCTACACACAACAGAAACGACACGCTGTAAGACCGGACCATAAGCATACTGGATCATTAAAAGAGCGTGGAGGGACGGAGTTATTGAAGATGAATCAACCAAAACCAAAAGACAAGGGCTGCAACGACTTGAGAGTGGAGGTGTCTTGATAATCACAGACGGGTATTCAGAACTTGAAGCGGAAAAATGCTGTCTATAGAGAAGAAAGAGACAAAATCGCAGATGAGAACGCATGAAATGAAGAGAAATAAGGTACCTCGGAATACGGAGAGAAGGCAAAGGAATCGTAGACGAATCTGATAATCATAAGCATAAAGAAAAAGAGAGCAACAACGACGCAAGACCAGTCCAAACGATCAACGAGCCTCCTCATCAAAGGAGCCCATCTTCAAGAACCGAGCTAGAACTTCTTCCGAGCCCTTCTTGAACAATTCGACGCCGCGCGCGGGATCCCAGACACGTCCGCCCTTCCTGATGTAAGGAAGTGTGGCATTCGAGTCGGCGGGAGACAACGGTCCATAAGACGATGCTGGGGAGCCAAGCGAAGAGTCGTTAGACCCTTGTCGTATAAGTGTAGGAGAAGACCTGAGAGACGACGCACGGCTCCGAACAGGTCCACTAGGCAAAGGAGAATAAGCAGGCGAAGCAGGCATGATAGTCGCCGAGCTCATAGTTCTCATGCCTGGTTTGAGGAGAGGGGGTGAAGGGCTTTTCCAGTCTCCATTTGCTGGGATGCCAGGCGGAGGAGATATAAACTCCCTAGACAACCTCAGTGGAGAATGAGACGCCGGAGAGCTATCCGAGGACTTCTTCCTACGGTCAGGCTGAGGTGCAAAGAAACCATTCGGAGGAGAGTCAATACCACCACCAACGCCAGTATCGCGCGTTGGAGCAGGAGAGGAAAGGCCGTTGGTAGACACTGGCAAATGCCTTTTGCCCGTCATAGATGGTTTCTTTTGGTGTTTTTCTGCTTTTGAGAGATCGGCCTGAATACCGTAGCTGCGTTTCTCTATGAGGGGAGTCTGCACACCTTGGTCTTTATACCTTTTCTTCTTCGGTTTCAAGCTAGCGTTAATAATCGATCCACTCCTTGATCGTCGCTCAGCCTTCTCGTGATCAGCATCTTCATCGTCCCACTTGGTACTGGACGCAATTTCAGGCTCGCCTTCATCTTCGTCATCGGCATTGTCTTCATCATCTCCATCTCGGCTTACTTGTGAACGATCATCACGGCTCCGTCTCCGCCCTTTTCGATAACTATCGTCATCGAAAGCAGGAGCCAGCGGAGGTAGTGGTGGTGGTGGTTTGACAAGCTTGGTCGCGTACTTCTGAATACTGGGGACCGTATCCCACGCATTCGCGAAGGTTAGCGTGTTTGCCATATACAGAGGAGAAAGGGAGCTAGCTCTGGATCGACCATTCGGTCGGGTTTCGGGCGTTGTCGGAGTTGTCGTCGAAGTTTGGCTCTGGCTTCCTGGACTCAAAAAATGAGAGGAAGATGGTGCATCGGAATCAGGGAAGACGCGTCCTGGCAGGGGTCTAGGCTTCTCCTCCCATGGAAATACGTTTTTAACCTTTTGTCGATCTGGACTGGGAGTAACTGTTTGACTATCGCCGGTGATGTTGCGATAATGACCTTGCTGAAGTAGAGACAGCGGGATGGACGGCGCTGGTGGAGCCTCAAAAAGACCACTCGAATCTTTGGGGGATGTTCTCAAGGGCGAAAAATCGTGGTGCCTAGAAGGTGTCTGGTCCCACACGTTGGCAAAATAGGCATCTACGGGAAAGGCGCTGTGATGGGGCATGGTGTTTGGAGGGAGCTCCACAGCCGGATTCCAAGGGACCAATGGGGGAGACAGGGGTCTCTTCTCTGCTTCTGCCTGAATATGCTGGATGTTATGAAGGGGGTTCGAAAGGACCTGTGAGCGATGTCCTTGGGATAGGTGATGATAGTGGTGATGGTGATGATGCCCATGCTGAATGTTTGCTTTGTCCCCTCGCCTCTCTTCATCGGCATGCGAGTGATGATAATGCTGGGTGTTGGGCGAATCCCCTTGATTAGTGGAATGTTGATGGTGATGATCATAACGATGGCCATTCACAGATGACGGACGAGAAGGAGGTCGCGAAGATGGACGAGACGGTGGACGGGAATATTGTCGTGTAAGGAGAAGGCTCTCCGATTCACTCTCACTAGCATAGAAGTCCGAAGCCGTTCTAGCGAGACCAGGAAGCGGTGTTGGAGTATGGGGAAGCGGTACCATCCCCATCCGAGGACCATTGGGTACTTCATTGGGCCCTGGTGTGGGTAACGTCTGCCACCTTGGGCCACCTTCGAGAGTAGATGGTCGGCCTAGAGGGGTCGAGATACCTTCGTCAAAGCTAAACGAATCACTGGGAAATCTATCCCAGTCGTCTATGGGCAGCTGAAAATATGGGACGGGAGGGAGATTTGGTTTAGGCTTCGTAGTTTCACGCTCGTCTGACGCCGGTTTCCGAGACCGCATCAAGTCAATACGACCTTCAAGAGGCATACTTTGGTAAATACCCTCGCCTGGGTGAGTATCAGGTGTGGAGGCGTTCAGGCCTGCCAGTGCCAGGCGTTTCAAGGCATCCAAATCATATGTCTGAGCAGGAGGGGCCCGTCCAGAGTCGGAAGGTTGATCCCAGGCTGAAGTATAGGTTTTGACCTCGAAAGGAGCCTCTGAAGTTGGTGTATGCGTTCGATAATGGCGATCATAGACGTCATACCACCGATCCACCAAAGAATCATAGTCGTATGCGCGTTGGACAGAATCAGATGGTTCTGACTGTCGAGTGGCAAAAGGAGGGCGATAGGCTAAGGTTTTCCACGGCTTGTTAGAACCGATGAAGTGCAGAGCGGAAATCTGAGAACCATAGCGTTCATATGCAGGGGCGTATCTGAAAATGAAATGAAATAGAAAAGTGTTGAATAGATGCCGTAAAGATAATGAAAAAGGGAAATAACGAACGTATACGCCGCGGTCGGAGTTGTGTTGTAGGTGAAACTGAGCCTATTCCAATTCTCGCCCCGCCATTCGTTAAGAAGGCCTTGATCACCACCGTCCCAGGAAGGCCTAGTTTTGATCAGTTCGTTGAGTTCAGCGAACTTGTCGTTACCGGGGGTTACGACGAGCACCCCCGAGTTGAAAATGTCTGGCCAACCAACATCTGGTGCAGCCGAGAAGTCATGAGGGAGATTGAATAGATGAGAAATAGGCCGAATTGGAAGAACATCGGCATCGAGAAATATAATCTTCTGGAACTGAACGAGACGAAAGATATGCAATTTTGTAAGGACAGTGGTGAGGTCGGGTCGGCCTAGAACCAAATAGAACGATCAGATTGATATCGGACATGGCGGAAAAGCACAGCGGGTGGCGTAAATAGGTCGAAAAAGGCGCATATATGCGGTATAAAGTTACTAAAGATAACCAACATACCTAGTAGCTTCAAACCCTGTTGGTTTTCTTGCTCTAAGATCTCGACGCCGACGACGAGATCGAATTCTTGTCTTAGACGCTTTATAGTAGCAACATCGAGTGATTCTGGGGTGACGATGCAGACCGTCTGAAAGGCGACCTCTGGGTGCTGGGGTGGAGACGGATGAATGTCTCTGATAGCAGCAACCTGAGCGAGAGCGCCTGGAAGGTAGCTGTCTGAAGAAATGAGGGTGACGAATGCGAATGGGCTGGCCATACGCTAGGGGCGGGACAGAGAGTCAGAGCCTGAGCTCGTTGTTGGACTCTTGTAGCAACTTGGTGGTCGTCGCGAAAGAAGCCCGGTTGTTTCAGAGAAATCGGAAATACATAGGCTCAGTGGAGGGAATACAAAATAAAAACAACACATGTCAACAGACAATCTATCCCTTTGCCGCATCAAAAATATTTGATTGACGTCAGATTCATGCTCTTTTCTTCCCTGCGCTCAACGTCGGTCAGAGCCTTGTTCGTTCGTCGGCATGCTCTCTGGGTCGTCCCGCTCTCGGCTGGCGTATCTCTCTATTGTCTGCCGAAATCTCGGCCTCACTCAGATGTATTCTCCTCCCCGACTCTCATTCCGTGTCCTCCCCCTTCGGCCCGTTCTTTAGTGGTAAATCCGACAATACTCTCTCCTTCTGAACACCGTCTATCAATATCAGTTCGTCTGCGGACAGTGTTTAAAGATAACATATGGGAGTTTGTCTTGACCGCAAAGCGGTTTATCTACTTGTTTATCCTGTTTGCTCCCGTACTTGCTACAAGCCCCATGCTTCTTCTAGGCAAACCCCAGAAGTCTCTTAGGGGAGACAGATGGGGTGCTGTCTGGTGGTATGGTCTATTGGTGTCACGTATGGAAGCAGCTGGTCCAACTTTTATCAAGGTACGCGCGCCGGGAATTCAGTTGCCAAACTTCTATTCATTTCTTATCTCCAGTTAGCCCAATGGGCAGCTTCCCGGGCAGACCTGTTTCCATCTTTCCTTTGCGAGAGACTCGGTGCTCTCCATTCGAGTGGAAAGCCACACTCGTTTACCCACACAAAAGCCGTCATTGAGTCGGCTTTCCAGCGCTCTTTCGATCAATTGTTCGAATCCTTCGATGAAATCCCAATTGGAACAGGTGCTATCGCGCAAGTAAGTTTTATCGAACGGCTTCCTTTTCTTATTATACACTTGAACCACCAAACTAATCATTCGTATCGCTAGGTCTACCGCGCAACCCTCAAACAAGATCTCATCCCGCCTTCCTACCTCGGACCACGTCGAACTCCCAAAACACCAGGTGGTCATCTTGCTCCTGTCATCCTTCAGGACATCCTTCCGTCCGTACCGACGGCCTCAGTCGCTATCAAGGTCCTTCATCCACATGTATCCAAAGACATCGATCGCGATCTCAAGATTATGGCATTCTTCGCCCGATGTATCGACATCCTTCCAAGTATGCAGTGGCTGTCTCTACCGGAAGAAGTACAGGTTTTCGGTTCCATGATGCGGCAGCAACTTGATTTACGCCATGAAGCCGATAATCTCATCGCATTCGAGGCCCACTTCGCCCCGAGAAAAGTCCCTGTAAGTTTCCCAAGACCATTAAAAGTATGGTCTGGCAAAGATATGCTCGTCGAGGAGTATGTCAATGCGTTACCGCTGGAGTACTTCTTACGGAATGGGGGTGGGCCTTTCGACGATCAAGTTGCAACCGTCGGCTTAGATGCCTTCTTGGTACGCTTAGGTCCGCTTTATGCTGCGATTCGACTAACTTTTATCTTAGAACATGCTTCTCTTGGACAATTTTGTTCATTCAGATCTCCATCCTGGGAACATTATGATAAAATTCAGCAAACCTCCGACGACACGCATGCTACTTGAAAACATCTATCACTCAATCTTCCAATCTCACCCGGTGGACGAGAACGGCTTTCCAACTTCTTCTATGATCGCCGCAGACTACTCAGACTCGGACTCCATCGTCGCACGCCTCCGGTCACTTAAATCCAACAAATCAGCCTGGCATGCCGAACTAAATTCTCTGCATTCGTCAGGTTATGTCCCTGAAATTGTATTTATTGACGCAGGCCTAGTTACTACACTTGATTCTACTAATCGACGGAATTTCCTCGATCTCTTCCGTGCAGTGGCCGAATTCGATGGGTACCGCACAGGCCAACTCATGATCGAACGTTCACGCTCGCCCGAGTTAGCCATCGACACAGAAACTTTCGCACTGAAGATGCAGCATCTCGTTCTATCAGTGAAGCGAAAAACCTTTTCACTTGGCCAAATCAAGATATCCGACTTGTTGACCGATGTGCTGAAAAATGTGCAGGCCCATCATGTGAAGATGGAGGGTGACTTCATCAATACAGTCATCTCCATCCTGCTCCTCGAAGGAATCGGAAGGCAACTGGACCCTGGTTTGGATCTCTTTGCAAGCTCGCTGCCTATTCTACGGAAGCTGAGTGGACAAATGGCTGTTGCAAACTCGAAGGAGTCGGTTGTACCATCGAGCAATTTGGCGGCTTTAGTAAAGGTGTGTCAACTCTCTAGTGCGTCTGCTATCTTACCTAAGATCATATTCTAGTTCTGGCTGTGGGCGGAAGCAAGGTCGCTCATATCTTCCGCAATTGCCAACGCAGATGACCTTGTAAAGTACGATCTGTAAGTTTACCTCTCTTCGTCGCCGTTCCGGTTCACTGCTCATCACTTTATAGTTTAACACCTGCAGTTTAATATCGACATGCATTCTTGGAACATCAAGCTTCTGTTTAGAACTCTGCATTCTCTTCTCAGCATATATCAATGGACAAGTGTGTAGAATAGTAGAACATCGCTAATAACAATACTTAAGGGCACGCTTTTTTGTCACAATCTGACAACCCAGACTATAGGACTAATTATACATTTAGTTTACAAAAAGCATCGGCGCTTTATCAAGAGAGTACGCCCTCATCAAAGTCTTATGGACAGTGTCACTGGACACACTGTGCTAGCTTATTCCTCACACCGCTAGCCTGGGTGTTTGTAAAGATATCCTCACTCGATTTTACAATAATAAGAGTTCGAGACACTGAATCAACCCAAGATGATTTCAGCAGCAGCATCAGTTGACGAGCGGCAGCCGATAAAAATGACAGAGCTCTTGTACCATGCTGTCGTAGTCAGGTACGACCAGCGTCACTTTATCTCGTCAAGTCCGCACGCCCTGCGGCCCTCTCTTTCCGACCTCCTCGAATAGCTTCATCATTCCACAAGCATACTTGTGTTCCTTTGCATCCCTAAAGAAAGTCATTGACTTCACGGAAATCAGCGGGCGAACAGAAAGAACTTACTTCGTCTTACATGCCTCACTGCAGTACTTGACTGATTGGCATACACAAACAACACTTCCGACCGTATTCACGCACCCCCGCTTAGAGCACTCCGTTTTGTCCGTGCATCTGTATTGCAGAGTTGCAATTGTGTGCCAAGCGCATTCATCCCAAAAATGATCGCTCGGATGTGGAAGTTGCCCGGGCATAGGAAAACCAGGGAGCCCTGTAGCTTGTTGTCGTTCAAAATCTCGCTTTACGAGAGTTGCAAAGAGCCGCCATCTCGGAAATTGAGAACGGTAGGCTTGGAGAAGTGATGGGGCCTTCTCGGCGGTACTAACAATTATGCTGGCTATCCGAGTTAAATGCACTGCAATGCAAGTTAATATACGTTTACAAGTAAGAGAGAGAGACGAACTGGTCATGCCAGGAGTGTCAATCAATATGTCGATAATATCCTCAATCACACCGAATAGATTCTCATTCGCCCAGATGCGGATCAGATGTCCGCATTCTTGGGGATTGGCGAATGTCGCAGTATGCAGAATATGCGCTAACATATTCATACAATTTGCAATGGCACGCACCCTATGCAACTTCTCCGCCTGGGGAGACTCTGCCACACGAGGTTCTTGCTCACTTGCAGGCTCGGGTTTCGCAGTCTTCTTCAGCAATCTTATCACAGCATTCCAAAGCGCTGCAGATTTGAGGACGGCTTTCGGGAGCTCGGGTTCTGAAGCGCCCTTTTCCGCGGCAGAGAGCAAGTTCATGAAGAATTCCAGCTGTTCTCCTGCACACCGAATATTCAAGCGCGTCAGATGTTCCGCGAACTTAGCCGTGAATATTTTGACTTGCTGCTGCTTGGGAGATGTATCCGTCGGCCCTAAACCTACCAAAATCTTAGAAACAATTATGGAAGACGATGACGCCAACCCAGCAGGCTGGCTATTCATATATGCCACTATCCGAGGGTGAGAAGGACTGAGAACCTCGGAGAGCGTCGCAGCGGTAGCCATTATGTCTGGAGTCTTTTGGGCATGCTTCCAATGGCGGGCAATAATCTGAATCGTTAAATCCGAAGGGTGATAAAGAATCCTATACCAAGCTACGTCAGATTTGTTGAGAGACATATTGTGGCACAGAGACCTACGACATAAAAGATGGGTATACACTTATATTTTTCCAGACCATCTGGCTAACTGCTATGCGCTCTCGTGTGTGAGAGTCTTCTGGCCGCAGAGTATTCCCGGGCGAAGTCCAGATCTTTAAATGTACATCAACTGTAAATTCATCCAGAACAATGTCCATACACACCAGCTCCATCATCTCTGACCAATGTTTCCTAATGGCAGCAATAACTTTCTTATCTGTCTGCGTAGGCGGATACTGAAAGTGACAACAAGCGTCGCAGAGAATCTCCAGAGGTGCAAAATAGGAAGTTTGTAACTTATGTCGGTAGAATTTTAATTCATATTGCGACTCAAGCTTCAAAGAACTGACCTCGTTTTTAACCTTTTTCTTGAGCTCTGGCGGCATTGTAGTCAATGGTTGAAGAATTGTCACCATCCCGCAAACAGCCTTGCATAGCGCGTCTGCTATACCCCCAGATACAAGAGCCGCCCATTCCTTGTTCTCGACTCCCGGCCGCGTTTTCGCCATGATCTCTTTCACAGCAACAAGCGCTGGTAGTATATCACTGAGGTTATCACCCTCCTTCGTAGTGTCTCCAGCCCTTAGCACAAGCACACGAGCAACGCGCTTGGGTTTTGTTATTGCGATATTCTTCCATCGAAGAGTTTGTTCCTGAGTGTGAGCAGGGAAGATCTCAGCGTAATCTCCCATGTTGGTTCAACGCACTTGCGAAAAAGGGTATTGTGATGTTCTTGGAGAAATATGGAGAGATTGAACGTACGCGTTGGCTTCGGCGTAGTTGGTGTGACTGAAGTCCAGCAGTTTAGACCGTAATGAGGTGGCGATCAAGTGGCAATTAAATTAACTCCATTGGGAAGTTACTTTGATGCTGTCATCCAGCTGACTTAGCGAGTGAAAACACAAGTGTGCTGTGCATGAAAAAGCGAATGAATTATAATTAGAGTCTTAGTAGGTACATCATTTTCTCTCAAAAGAAACACCGCCAGATGGATACGTCAAATATCCTCTATCCCAGTACAATAGGTCAATCGGTGCTCCTCGGCTGTTGACACCTGGGTCGATGGAAAGCCAATATGGCCAACAACCAATGCCAGAGACTCTGTTGAGTTCTTCTCGCCCAAATGCCAGTCTATCAAGATAAATGTGTCAGTGTACTTGTGCATATTTTAGGAATAAAGACCTAATCACCTGAACTCGCCCACTCTCCCAGTACTCCACAATGCAACAGGTGACGAACCTCCCATCAACCCTCCGTGCTCTTGAACGAGCTGAAGTACATCAATGCCCCCGATAACCAACTTCTTAATTATCAAAGTCTCATCGTGCTTGCCCTTCCTGTCAAGGCTGATTTCCGCAACGTCATCCCCGTTGACCCAAGTCCCAACATAGCGCCTCTCAAGATCAGAAGTGTAAAGTTTGGCGATAGCAGGTTGGAAGTGCTTTGCAGCAGCTTCGACGATTTCGAGCGTATTGGCAAATTGGCCGTTCATGAGGACGATGATGCCATAAGAGTATTCCGGGAAGAGCGAGAATTCGGTATGATATCCAGGAAGATTGCCACCTTTACTGAAGTACTGAACATTCTCGACTTCGTCGATTTCCCAAGGCGCACCGACTTGTTGCTTGGTAGCTCCCCAGACATGTACTGGTCGGAGCCATTCGCTGACGACGTGTGCTGGGATGACACCACCTCGAGCTACGGGAGACAAGAAAGTTTGCATGACCTTTGCGAGATCAGCCAGTGAGCTGAATTGCCCACCAGCAGGATCATCAGCGTCCCCCATGATCAGGTCGGCCCAATGTGACGCATTCTTTGGAATTGCGATACGATCCCGGATGATTTGGTCGTCGGGGACTCTGTAGAAACTCCCTGTGAGTCCTAAAGGATCGAAGATATCTCGCTTCAAGAGATCTTTATGGGTTTGTGGCTCTTTGTCCGGGTGGGAAGAAGCCAGTTTGTTTGCCGCGACGTTCGAAAGCCCGAGCATATCGATGCCCGTATTGGAGTATATTGGGTACATCCAGGGTTTGTTGATGAGAGGGTACTGCGAGATTGCCTTCATCATGTGCGAGCGGGTACGATTTGACAACCATTCACGGTCTTCTTCTTCAGACATGGATGGAAGTTCTAGCACTGGCCATTCTTTCAAGTTCCGCGGAGGATAGTCCCGTCCAATACCTAGTCGCAAATCAGATAGGTTTGTGAATTGATTCTGAGATGAAACATACCAGAAAGGTGGGTGGCAGCTTGACGAAGTGTAATACGCTCGCGCGAGGCAGTCTTGGGGTCAGCGGTACCGGAAAGGTAGCTAGACCACCCGTAAGATGGCGGAGCAAAGTCTGGTAGGTATTTTTCAATGGGATCATCCCTATAATGTCATTTAGCAGATGAGAAATTGGAAAGAAATGGCTGTTGAATGAGAACGTACCAGTTCAAAGATCCTCTCTCCCTCAAAATCAATGTCTCCAGAACAGTGAACATCTTGGAGATGCTCGCAATGCGGTAAATCGAGTTTGCGTCTGGCGGTGCCGGGTCTTCAGCTTCTGTATCGTTTGCTTTCAACACTCCATAGCCCTTTTGAAAGATGGGACCCGCTGCGGTAACGATAGCAATATCAATATTGTCGATATCGTCGGATTGAGACACTTTCTTCGTCAACCAGTTGTCCAAGTTTTCAAGAGACTTGGCTACGACTTCGTCACTTGGTCGTGGAGGATGGAATGCGAATAGGTTCGCTTTTGGAGCTGGGCATACTGGTGGACGATCCCAAGGAAAACGGAACCCTTTGGAAGAGAACTCGGCACGCTCTGGCACCAAGTGGTATAGAGCTCCCAGAGTCAAAGAACTAAAGAGTACGCCTCGAACAATTCGCCTTGGAAGGCTCTTCTGACGTCCACGACGACATTTGCTGGGATTTTCGAGATTCGCATATTCTGGCAAGCCTTTCTCCATGATTCGCGACCTTGCCCACTGTGTACAGGAAGGACGATTGGTGCCAGAGGAGAAGTGTGCAACCTCTATATAAATATCCAAGTTGAATGACGTCGTGAGATGCACACGCGTCTCGTTCACAAACGGCTGCGCAGTCTGCTGCGCTATTCGATGGAATCCTTGTCTGCCGTTTAGCATTTTTTCATTGGGATTTCCAAATTCCACTGGTATTGGCCGCAATTCTTAAGAAGAAGCTTGAATTATTTTTCTGTGAAATTGACCCCTCAGCGCAATAACCTCGGGCCAAGAAGGAAGACTAATCAGTACAGACTATTCTTCGCGAGATGACTCACCTTACAAGAATCAAACTCGGGTCTAGCTTCTTTCTCTATCAGAGGGTATCGACCAACTCACATCTGCTGGGGGAAGAATCGTTATAGGCGCTACGTTTAACGTTCAAAGCTGCTGATAACTTGAAGCTTGGCGGCCACAGTCGATGATTTCTCTGGTAGTATAACTGTCGCATATTTAACAATCACAGTTTGAAGCATTGTGATTAAGTGCCTTTAACTCCTTTTTACTAGAGGCTACCGTGAAATGTTGGCAATTATTTACAGTGATCACCCGGCCAGTGAGACAGACCCGGCCAATGAGACAGTTTGGAGTTTTGGGCGCATTTGGTCTCCGTTTTCTCTGTAATTTTTTTCTTGTACTAACTACCTATCTAATAGATTATTCCTAGGTTTTTGTAGCTATCGGCGGACTAGATCATGGGCTAGAAAATAAATACTTCGAAATTGAGCTCTATTTTTAGTTTTGAGAAGTTTATCTCTACTCCTACGGCAGAATTCCACCTTTTGGGGCTTGGCTAGGACATAGCTTTCACAATACAACATATTCCTTGATTACTAGATACTAATCGGGCAAGATTTAGACCTACAGCTGGTAGGATAGCGAAGGAGACATGCTCGCTGGTGCGGGAGATCAAAAATTGCCTAATCGGGATTTGAGCCACTCGATGGTCGACGAGAAAGTCTGCTTCTTCAACACATTATGAGAGGGTAGCTGAGCTCAGATTGAATGTATACCATAAGTTTGCATCTAATGTAA